>CM024766.1:9722126-10127398 GCA_014218235.1 Colocasia esculenta | reverse complement strand
AATGAAGGAAGAAAACAGAAAAGGACTAAGGGAAACAACTGTTGCAGTGTCTAGAAGCCTTGCACATCTAGCCAGCTGCACTGCTGCTTCTCTATCGTCTATCTTTTTCATCTTTATCTCTTCCCTCTCCCATTTTTGCTAATGTTATACTAACTGATTTGAAGTTTCATACTTACAAGTCCAAGAAACCCAGTTATCTAACCCCAAATCTGTGTTCTGAATCTGTGCTCTATTCCTGATCAGGCCAATTTTTGATCTTGTGATTTTGGATCCAGGTTTAGACAAGATCAGTCAAATAAGAGAATTTTAGCCAACTTGGCCAATTTCAAGTGTTAACATAAGCATTAGACCAAATGTTTCAGATGTCCTCAATCAACAATACACATACTTTATGATTAATTTTTTATCATTATCAGAACATCATTACTGAATAAATAGTACAAATAGTCATTTCTACCGATCTGGATTTTTAGAAAGATGTCGATATTTCTCTAGTATAATCAAACTGACACTACATCAATCATCTCATAGAAATCAGAAGAGTTTGCCTGGAAGACACAAACAACATTTCATAAATATCGTATCATTGACATGGATAATTAAAGCAACCTCTAGCTAAAAATATAAGAGGACCAATTCCAAATAAAAAGCCCACATTGGCAATAGAATGCATATCCAGAACTATTATTCAATATGTATTGATAACTTTCCAGATAATTTCAAAGAAATATTGGTTCACAACTTTCTTGCTAATTTCTAATTTTCATAATAGTTCATTACTATTACTATTTCTTGTTGATTACTGGTTTGACTATGTTTTTAGTCTAGAAGTTCATTGTTCAACATATAGTTTTTGCCTAGGAGAAGATGGCATCTTCTCATATGAATCTTGTCTCATTCCTCCCTCATTTAAAGCCTCGATGGCATATTCTTATATGAATCTTGTCTCACTCCTCCCTCGGTAAACGCCTACAAACCTTTAACATAATAAACAGGATCAGCCTAGTTGGAAGTTGGAACTAATCTCCACTAATCCCATCATAGAGAAGGGTCATTCACCCTCCTTGACATAAATGGCATGCAGACTAAAATGAATAGTAATCAGGCAGAAAAGGTCCAACATGACCCTCTTCACTCAATTCTGGAACACTTCAGCACTTATGTGAAAAGGAGATATTCTTTCCCTCCCACTTGCCACTAGGGGTGGGACTTGGGCACCAGCCTGGCCCAATTTCATTCAGATTGGGTTGGGCCTATTTAAATAGGTTTGGGCAAAACATGGGTTGACCAGATAAAAAGTGGATTGGATTGAGCTCAAATTGAGCTGTCTCAAATCCATTTGGTAAGTAAGCAACATGCAAAAAATAATGCGAGCGTCCAAGAGCCACACATGTGATATAAGCAGGTGGACAGGGGAATGGTATGTGGGGGGACTAGGGAGCAAACAATGTGTGGTAGCAAGAGACAGAAAAGAGGGAATTTAAGCTACACTAAATTAAAAAATCAGAGAAAGGAGAATTTAAGATGAAGGGAAAAAGAGAGAAAAGGAGAGAGGAATTTAACAGAAAGATATTCATGAGTGAGAACCTCCAAGATCTACCCTCATCACACATTTCCCCGGAGACACACACACACAGAGTTTGAAGGAAAGACATTAAAGAAAATAGGGGAATGGAAAACATAAGATAAAAAAGAACTGAATAGGGGAAAGAGAAAAGTTTATTAGAGACAGGAGGAGGGACAGAGATCTGTGATTGGGGTTTCTAGAGATATATATATACACACACATACACGTGCATATTGGGGACAATGGCTGAGGGTTTTCAATAGTTCTTAGAGAAACAGGGTGAGAGAGAGAGAGATTTGATGAGAAGAGAGATATAATCCAATCACCAATGAACAAGCAAATGGAATATGGGCCCGAAGGGCTGGCTCAATGCAATATAACCCACACTTGTTTAATATATCTTGAGTTAAACTTGGGCCAACTTGTTTCTGTATTTAGACCAGCCTAGATTCATCACTGGACTTCCTAGCCTGCGCAAGTCCCAATATCCCATCCCTACTTGCCAGCCCCATGGGGATAGAAGATAGGAGAAACTAGATAAGAGAAGTACAGTCATTCTCCCCAGTCCACCTCTAATTCCCATATTCCAGATTTTCTCCTCATTGAGGACTTCAATGCTCTCACATCTGCTTGTTGTTCATACTGTCCAAAGCTATCTTTCTGGTGAATGGATCTGTAAGAGGATTTGGCAAGAATCACTAATATGATTCACAAAAATATAATTAGAAATGAAGAAATATTTCTAAAAATGGAATAATAGTGCAAGACAAGGACCAAACAGTTATGCTGACAATGCTGTTAGGATGCATTGCAAACAATGTGAAGCTATTGCAGAAGTCACTTGGTAATAGCATTCTCTTAAGTGTGCATCCCTTTCCTACTAAGCCATGAAGCTAAAGAAGACAATCATGTGTTATGGTCAGTGTGAGAGACTAGATATGCTTAAATGGTTTAATAGTTCTCCTAAGTGGCTAATCATTGTGGCATGGTTTGATAGCCGGATAAGGCCCTGTTAACAGGCCGAATAAGCCTATCTAAAATTTAGCAGGATAGGATAGTGTATCTAGTTTTAATCGGCTGGATAGGCCTAACAGGCTGTTTAGCCATGTCTACCTTTTCAGGTGGGTTTACTTATCCGGCCTTAACAGGATTAACTAGCAAACTAGGGATAAACTATCCTATCAGGGGATTTTATCTGGGTTTATCCTATCTGGCAATCAAACCAGCCCTTCGGGCTATTGCACCATCTCCTTATAAATTGGTGTCTCAGTCCATTTTCCCCACATTTCTACAGAATACACCTAAGCATCTGAGTAAATGGCCTAGGAGACCTACGCACTTAGGGTGGTGACCCAGAAAGCAGGGGGTTTGTTAGTCTTGTAAGGGACTGATCACATCAGTAATGGCTAGTAATTGATGCCTAATAGGAGTCTGGACCTCCTAAATGGCTAGTCTAGTGACTAGCTCTCTATCATCATATGCATACTGGTAGGGGGTAGGGGATGTGGTTGGGAAAAAACAGAGAATATGACTGTAATGATAAAAGATTAGGGTAGTTTGATAATAAAGATATTAAAAATATTTCCTAATTAAATATTTTGACGAAACGCTGCTTTGGGGAGAGATGGGTATAAATCTGCTGGAATAGAAAGCAATTGTAGGAGATTTGGGATGCTCACAGTTCGTATGATTTCTCTTAAGTTTCTTCTTCCTTATCTTTCTTTGCATTTCTCATTGTTTTCGGTGCCTTATTTGCTCGGAAGACATACAAAGGCGATGTTCAGAAAGCCAGCCTAATTGTGTTGTCTAAACACGTTTCCAAGAAGCAAGTAACAGAAAGAAAAAAAAAACTGAAAAATCACACTCACAATGTCCTTGAAAATTCATATACATTATAACACAAAATCAATGGCGATGAAAAATACATGATTGTTTGACGGACGATCGACGCCATGCTTTCACGTCAAATCACGAATGTGAAGTAACATATTTTATGGGTTTTCTCCAGGCACCATTGATTCCGAATCACATCCCACAAAGAAGTCAGAACGCGATTCCGATATCTAAAAGGTACGCAGGATGCACACAGAACGCTCTCCACACCAAACACGCGTATAGAAACACACACTGCCGGGTGTAGATAGAGAGTCACCTGAAGGAAGGAAGGAAACGGTGGGAGTAGGAGCACCCCGTCTTGCAGGCGAGGGCACTGAGAGCGCCTAAGCTCAGTACCCAGAAGGCTCCTACAAGCGGGGCACGCCGTCGCCACAGAACCGGAGAAGCGGGAGCGCCAGCGGCAGGGCGGTGAGAATAAAAGGAAGGTGAAAACGATGGGATGCGGAAAAAGCACGAAGATGCCATTCTGCACCCACTAACTCGGGTCGAGCGGGCAGAGAAACGAAGAGGCGGAGAGGCAGATGCCTCTCGACGACACCGGGAAAAAAACTCAGGAGAAATATTTTTTTTTTGATAACGAGCAAATCTTGGCCCGTGTGATTTTGTAGGTTTAAGAATGAGTGTTTCATAAATTCTAAGGTTAGGACTTTGCAGTTTCTACTTTCTGTGTATTCATATTGTTCTTATCTCGAAAAAATTCTGAATTTACACACCTCGAAGATTGCATGTAAATTAGGTAAGCCCTCCCCCAAGAATCAAACTCGGGACCTCCTACTTTTAAGCAAGAGTTCTAATCGATCGATCCAACCGAGGTTCTCTCCAAGAGAAATACTTACTCCTCCAAGGTATGTACTATGTACTACTACTATTTCATTAGGAGTGTGTTATTTAGTCGTAAGATTTTTAAAATATCTCTTACTCTTATTTTTTAAAAACTCTTAAAAATAAATTAATATTTACTAAAGAGGCGCCACCTCTTCTCTTGCGCATGCACACTCTATGTCAAGATCCACACACATCCAATAGATGCATTCTATATGGATGAGTGGGGCTGACCTGTAAAGAGGTTGGAAGGGCAAAGCACCCAATTGAAAGGAATTGGAAATGAAAAAACCTTCTCCGTCCCCATCTCTCCAAACCCCTCTCTCTCTCCTTTGGCCCTCCCATAACTAACTCATCTTTCTCTCTCCTTTGGCCCTCCCATAGCCATGGAGTTGGCTCTCAATGTAGTGACTGTAAATACTTATTTTTGACTCATAAATCAAATTCATTCTCTTATTCGTATAGTTCATGCCTTAAATTAGTTGTCACTTTTTGAGTCTTTCTTTGGACCATCATGATTCCATTCAACTCAAAAATCAAGTCCAAAAGTCAAAACCCATGTTAAACAAAGTTCATGCACCCTGGACATGAACGTGGCTGGAAGCCCTGTCACGTTCAAGTCCATGTAGTCCCTGCTGCATTCATGTCCATGCAATTCACACATTCAGGCTTAAGTTTCATGAACACCACATATCGTGAGCCACATGCTGATGTGCCCGTGCAATAAGTTACGTTTTCGTTCTCAACCCATACAATTCACAAATCAATTTTTTAAGGTGTTTTATGGTATTTTAAGGTCAAGTAAAACCTACCATCATATTTTCCCTAGCAACTTCCTAGAACCTTCCAAATCCCCATAATGCCCCAATCATAGACAAAATTCGAAACTATTCTTAAGGCCCAAGTTTGGTCTCTCTCCCTATATCACCTTCACCTAGGATTTCAAACCATGGGAGGAGAGACTATTAATGGCTGGACTATCTTGTGGGAGTTCATACCATCCCCTTACTCATCTTCCAAACCCACAAAGAAGCTCTTCCTTGGGTGTTTGATCCATCTCTCTATCTTCTATCCTCTCTTGAACACATTGTCTACCGCCAAGTTTTGGGGAGGAATGAGAGGTCAACTACCCAGGGTTCGTTCAGAGGATTTGTTCCTGACTGATCCATCTACACCCTCAAATAGGAAGTACCTTGAATGGGGCTTGGATTTGCCCTTTCTCTTTCGTTATTATTTTCACTATTTCCCATCATACATGCATGTTAGATAGGTTTTCTATCATCCTCTTCATTTGAATACTCTCACATCAACATACACACACCCCTTAAAACCCTCCCTGATAAGTTCCCCCCATATTTCATACTTATTCTTCATATGGTGTGGATTTCTAAACAACCACATTTTCTAATAAGTTTTCTTCTTGTCTTGTCCTCTAGCTAGTTAGAGTGCGAGGAAGGAAAAACGAACATCTCCTAGATCGAAGGCTTAAATGTGGTTAAGAAGGACAACCTAAACATGTCATAGGAGAATGTTGTGTTCCTATATTGAATGTGGTTGTGAAGATAGTTGTATCCTAAACATGGCCACAGGGTCGATTGCATTCTCAGGTTAGTATTATCTCATCTCCTTTTGTTTATTTTTCAAGGTAGTTAGCATTTTATTCATTTATATTATTAGGGCAACTACTTTGGTGGTGAGCATGGTTACTTTATTGTGTTTTTACCCACATGTACATTCGAGGCAAATTCTTTGATTACACATTTTTGGCAATCATGGTGGGACTCGTTTGCCCATCACGCTCAGTTTTTTTTTCTGCTAGTGTTTTCTATGATCATATTCTTGGCTTTACATTTCTTTTTATGTTGTTTTGAGTTTTGTGCAAAATGCAACATCCGAGGGAGTCACGTTTAGGACACGATGGTGCAATAATCTATGTTTAAGGTATGCATGGTATATATATATATATATATATATATAATATATATATATATATATAATATATATATATATATATATTTCCAATCATTTAGTTGCGCTTTGTGCTTTATTATTCCATCATTAAGTATGTTATGTGTATGTTAGTTTTTTTGGGGTGCCATATACATGTTTATTGATTTGTTTGCATACATAGTGCCATCCTTCGTACTGTCTCATGGACAATATGGACATTGCCACCATTCCAACCGCGTTCTAAATGCAACTGCTTAGGTGACCACATTCTCATCCCAAGGATTAGTCATTGTATACAATTTTATTATATCTCTAGGCTAGATTTGTATGCAGTCCGGTGCACATAAGGTCCATGCATAGTTCATGCTTAGTTATTTCTATCCCTCTTGGTGAGTGTATCCCTCTCGATCCCATATTCCTCGTGGCCAACAAGGATGCTCATCTGAGGACCTCTGTAAGTCTCTATTGGCCATGGATTCTTATACAATTGTTGAGATACTTATACTAGGCACCTTCTATAGATAGGTTCATGCATACATGAATTGGTGTGTACCCTTAGTTCACCTGAAGTTTGACCTTGTCCCTTAGGAACCCTATCATATGTGGGAGTGTGCAACTTAATTAATCCATTAAAAGGCAAACTCCAACATAGAAAAGATTAGCATCATGTCAAGTTGTTTGTTTCGAGAGAGACTATCCCTCATCATCCCCTTTCTAGGTTGTTAGATTGTCAGAGATTGTTGTACCTTAGTAGTATTTGGATAGGTCTCCTCTCGGCCCTCTCACAGAGCCCCATCACATGTATAATTCCCCAGATTCCTCTACTTCCTCCTCCCATGGGAACTCCTCTCCCCATGGATCCTTTGAAAATCTAGCCCCATCCAGGGGCTATCAAGCTGAGGAAGGCCCATTCTCTCACCCTTCCTCCTCCTCCTCTAATAAGGCCACCCAACTTGCATGCTGCCTCCTTCAAATGGATCCTAACCAGACCTAAGAACTTCTCTTAACCATTGATAATCAACCCTCTCTTGTTGCGAGCCCACAAGACCCATTGCACTTTGCTTAACCTATATCCACTCATCTTCCACTCCTGAATTAGGTCATTCTTCTCCAGATCCACTCATCTTCCACTCTCGAATCATGTCATTCTTCTCCTCATCCTAGATAATCCTATTTGGTCACTATTCTTAGCCCAGTCTAGACCATTATTCTCAACACGGCACTCATGCCCAAACTAGTTGTGGCCATGCACCGTCTTTCTCCACTCAAGACCTTCTATTTGAGTGGAACTCTATTAAACGAGAGCTTAGTGTCTTGCAGAGGTAACCAACCCTCCTTTCACTTACTAATTTCCAAAACCTCCCTATTTTGTTGCCTTCTCAACTCCTTGTCTATCGTTGATACAGTAGAACCAGGGACCTACATCCATCTGAAGGAGTTTCTCTTTGAGTGTATGTCCTACCAATGTGATCATCATCTGATGGCCTATCTCTTCAAGTGATGATTGGATGGGCTGGCTCTAGAGTGGTTTTACTCTCTACCACTTGAAGAGTCGAGGATTTTGAAGTTATAAAAGTCATATTCATCCAGTATTATCAAGAATAGGTTGGAACCGAGTACTAAATTGTTGATCTGATGGCCGAGAAGATAAGTTCTAATAAAGAGTTCACAACCTATGTTGACCGATGGTGACAAATGGCGACACGTGTCTAGGGACATATTTTATAGAGAGAGAATATAAAAATGATCATTGTCAATGCAACACTGATCTACTGTCACATATTGTCCATGAATGACATCACAACCATGCAAGAATTGTACACCCAAGACTGCTTCTTACAAACCCAATTCTGAGACTCCCCTACTCCCACCATGTTTGAGGCCCAACAACCCACCTTCTCCACCACACCTCAGGGGCCCACCTATGAGGGAATCTAAGTTGATAAACAAGTGGATGCCATCCACTACCCACCAAACCATACCTCTAACCACTACACACCTCCTCCACCTCCACCTCCACAAAACCAATTGGCACCCCTTCTAGAAGACCAATTGCCTCACCCATACTGCCACAATCTACCATCTAGTTCCTACCCACCACAGCATCCACTTGGTCTGAAGCTTGGCCATTATCATCCATTTCTTGAAACCCTGTCAGATGTCTTTAGAGTCCTAATGTCCGTTAACACATTGCAACTCCCTCCAGAAAAGCCCACTTGGGACATAGCCATGGATCTATCTCAATATTGCCCATATCATTACCGACAGGGGCATTTGTGTAACATCTCGGGTCTTCTCGAATCCTTAGTAGGTCTAGTTGAGGTTTGGGTCTGGTTGACGGCATAGGTGTTGTCGTTGATCAGGGGTTGACGTCCAGGGGTAGGTCGTTCACCTAGGGGTTGGCGTCCAGTGTTGTGGACGTTTGTTGTAGGTTCAGGATTGTTCCTGCGATGAACTTGACGGCAAACGGTCTTGACGTCGACTCTTTGGCGGTTCGAGTAGACGGCTAGGGATGTTGACGTCTACTTGTCGCGCCTGTTGAAATAGGGCAGGCTCGTGAGCAGCCATTTCCTTTCCTTTTCCTTCTCTTTTTATCCTCTTCAATCTTTGTCCGTTTCCACTCGTTCAGATGGTTGATGGGAGCTCGTGGAAAGACCTTGGTGCGCGAGGCAGACTTAGATCGGGCGGAAAACAGCGGATCGGGTGGCGGTTCTCGCGAGGAAGCTTCTGGGGGTTCGGCGCGAATTGAGGTTTGGCAGGACTTCTTACACGCTTCGGAGGTAGGGACTTGACCACTTGGTGTCCTTGTAGTGTTAATTTCATGCTTGTTGCGTGTGATTTGCGTGGAATCGTGCTTTGAGGAGGTTTCCCTTTTTGCCGGGATTTTGAGTGGTTTGGCCGATCCGTGCGTTGGATCGTGGTTTCCGGTGTTGTAGTAGTGTAGTGTGATGTGGGGGAGAGTTTCTCCTTCACCATTTCGCTGGTCTGAGGGCTGGATTGCTCTCTTTGGGATCGGTGTGTGCCTGTTTTCAGCTGCTGGAAGCTGGAGAAATAAACGTCAAGGGTTGTTGACGTTGAACTCTTCAGGGAAGAAGTTAACGGCTGGAGCCCTTGCCGTTAAGCTTTTCAGTGAAGGATCTAGACGGCGTGTTCTTTGTCGTCTAATTCTTCATGGTAGGATATAAACGACAAGATCGTTTGTCGTCGAGTTTGAGTGAACGGCCAACGCGCGACTGTCTACCTTCTGATAGACGTCTAGGGTGTTGCCGTTTACCCTTAGTTAACGACAGTCGATGCTGTCGTCTACTTCACACTTGACGTCAAGCTATGCTATCGTTTACGTCCTGGTTAGCGGTAATGGATGTTGCCGTCTACCTGCAGGTGAGTTCCCAGCAAGCTGTGCTTTCCCTTCTTCCGTGGTTTGAGATGTTGACATGCGGTGTCCACCTGTTAGCACAGTCCGCCAAGTGTAGAGAGTGTCTCTACCTGTGCTCATGTTGTGTTTGACTGTGTCGAGATGTGACACGGGGCTGTCCGTCGGTTGTACGGAGTTTCAGGCATTGAGTGTGTCCCGTCTGTTGTACGCGCGTTGCGTTACCGCGTGCCCGTTTCTATTGTGTTTCCTAGGCGTCGGTTCGACTCCGTCTAGATGACTAGCGTGTGGTTGTCCTCCGCTAGTGAGCCAGGACGCCGAGTGCGACTCTGTCCTGTGCGTACTCCTTGTGGTGGTTTTGAGCCGGTCTCCGTGGAGCCCCTTCTCTACCACTAGGTCAGGCGTAGGGGAAAAATCGGTCGTGGACCAGACATGAAGAGAGTGTCTGTAGTGTGCACACGTGGCTAGGGTTGCGAGACTCTGTGGTGTCAGGACGCTGAACAACAGACCCTGGTTGAGTCCTACTTTGTGAGTGCTGTGTGAGCTCTTACGTGCGAGCTTGTGTGTATGATGTGCTTGTAATGTTGTCAAGCCGGCGAGGTTCTAGTTTCTCTCAGTGCGCTCCTGAGGGAGTTGCGCACTACGTTACCGGTTCCTGTGTGTGTTGACAGAGTGTGTGCGTTTATTTACAGTCGCTTTCTGTTTAGCACTATTTAGTAGCTCTATTACCGGTGGGGGTTAATTGCCCTACTGGGTCTCTTTTTGTGAGACTCACTCCCTTCCCCTTCAGGTGGTTCGTGGTCGGCTTTCGAGGTTCGAGGAGCTGTGTCTCTCCGTGGTTGGTCTCGTCTTGCTGTTATGAGTAGTACTTTACTCCTGTTCTTACTGTACTCTTACTTTAATGTTGTCTCTGAGTTATACCAGTTTGAGATGCTTTTAAATTGTGATGTGTACATTTGTTTATATGTTCTCCTCAGGCACTTCTTTTCTTACCCTTTCAAGTTTCGGCTCGTGGTTTAGCGAGTCAGGATTCGGGTTACCAGTTGGTTACTGGTAATGTGGATCTTGGGTCGTTACAGTTGGTATCAGAGCCTGGTCTGTCGAGACATATAAGGAAATGTTATGTATAACTCAGAGTTGGTAGAGTACAGTAGCAGCAAGCGGTCTGGAGTTGTTTTGCATTTTGATTTTTGTGCATGTCCTGTGTAGATTTATTATGGCTCCAAGGCGGCGGCGTGAGCGGAGGGTGGTTGTGCAGACATCTCAGCAGGAGGCTGGAGATGCCCCGCCACCACCATTGGCTCAGCCTAGACCCCAGGACGCGTATGGTGGTGTAGTGCCACCGCTTCCCCCTCAGGCTACTCAGGGTTTTGATTGGACCCCGCAGTTGGTTGGAGGGTCGAGGCCGGAGCACTGGCAGGTGTTGTTAGTGGCTCGTGTTTATGACGCTGTTGCGGCATATTTATATGTTGCAACGGCGGAAGCTGACTTTTTGCAGACCCAGGTGCAGGTTGGAGCAGCGCAGGCTCAGCCAGGTCCGTCTCGACAAGTACAGCAGCAGACTGGTTCGCAGCTAGATTCGAGGGTTCGGAGGAGGTTTCGTCGTTCCAGGAGGTTGACTGAGCAGAGGCAGCTGCTAGTTGAGAGCGTTCAGCAGCCTGGTGTGCAGCCCCAGCAGCAGAGTCAGCGCCCTTTTAGTGGTCGGTGTTACCGGTGTGACCAGTTAGGCCACATGGCACGGGACTGTCCCCAGTTGCGGCATGACCAGCGGTATTGAAGTCAGTTTTAACTTGAGTATAGTGGTATTGGTAGTTAGTGGGCTCAGGCAGGTCGTTGTGCAGTGTTTATGTTATGTACCTGGCCTGATTGGTGTCAGAGGAGGTTTGTTTTGTGGAAGGTACCGTGGTTGTTCTTGGTTGGTAGCCATAGTTTTGTTGGATCCCGGTACTTCCTGCTCTGTTGTTTTTGGTGGAGGTATTAGTTTTGTGTCGGGTTGGTGGTTACCAAACTCGGTTGCCTGAAATATATCTCTGAGTTTTTAGCGTGAAAATAGATATGTTTTGACTTGTATCGTCGTTTCCAGTGCCACCTGTTGTAGGCAGACATGTTCGTACTATTTGTTGTTGTGAGGGATTTTTAGGCTGCGAGCAGTGGCGGCTTAACAGTTGTTATTGTGACAACGCCTCCTCACGACATTTCCAAGTGTGGTTCGTTGCTCGAGCTTACACAGCGGTTGTGTCCGGGCTATGCTTAGTCTCTGTAGGCATTGTTGGTCTGGCCTTGTGTGGACCCGTGTTTTGGTAATTTTTCGGTTGGCGTTGTTTTGGAGTCCTTTCGATTCCGTAGTCCCCTCTAGGATGCCAATCTGTGGTGGCACTAGCGTGTGTAAGTTTTCCGACCTTGTGGTGTGTGTCCGGAGTTAGGAGTGGTTTTGGTCGTTGGCTCTCGACCTTGTGGAGGTCTGAGGTGGCCATGTTTATGGTGAGACGTGGTACTCGCCTAATTGCTGCGTGGCCTTGGCAAGTGTGCCAAGGGTGGTTCTCGCTTTGTGTCTTAAGGGTTGGGGCCGGTGTGGCCTGTAGTGCCCTTTTGACCTGCAGTTTTTGCGTGTGTAGATTTTGGAAGATCTCTTGTGGAGAGTCTTCCTTTTAGCCTGTGGCGTTGAGTTCTTCGCCTCTGGGACACGTGTGCTAGCCTATGTCGTGTGGTCGTACCGTTGCCGTTGTGGAGTAGCTGCTTTGCATTGTCTAGGTAGCCCTGTCGGTGGTACGCCAGGCTAAGGTTGTGACATGTGTCTAAGTTTTCCTTTCTCTTCGGAGCGAGTGTGATCGGGGCTGGTACCCTGCGTCGGTATGGGTGCCTCTGAGGTTGATGTGTTGTTCTCAACCTCCGTGGTTGTTTCGGTCCCCGTGTGGTTGTGTCTTTTCTAGGGGTTAGCACATTGGTACCCGTACTGAGTTTTGTGTGCGCGTGTGGTTAGTGTGTTGCCAACTCCATGTCGGTTTCCATTTATGTGTGCCGTGGATGAGTCTAGAAGCCGTTGTCGGAGTCTCCTGTCGGTTTGTATGGTGACAGTGAGGCCTTAGGCTTGCTAGTGCTCGACCACATGTTTTGTTCATGTTGTGAGGTGACAAGTGTTGGTCATCCTTTACACGATCTCTGCGGTTCTTCGCGTAAGTGCCGTGTGGTGCTGTGGAGCGAGTGGTTTTAGGGTTTTGTGGCTCCACGTGCCTGGGTGGCCCTGTCGGACCACGATGACGGTCTAGGTGAGACCTAGTGGTGACAGTGGATACTGTTTAGTGTGTTGAGATTGTTCTGCGTGTGTTGTTGTCCGTGTCGGACCGCGAGGAAGGTCTCGGTGAGACACTAGTGGCGACAATGGACGTTGTTCCGTGTGTTGCGGACTATCAGCGAGTGCGATGTTGCGTTGGTTTCGTCGCCCGCGTGACTTTTTGGTTCAGCTGATGATCGGTGCTAGCTGTGGCTAGTAGCGTGAGACTGCATCCCTGAGCGTTGTGTTTTACTCTCAGGTGGATGGTTTCTGTGTTCTTATCGACGACCGTGTAGTTCTCCTCTGGTATGTGTGGAGGTAGACAAACGTGTTTTCGTTGGACTATGGTTAGTCCAGTGGGCTGTAGAAGTGGTTTGACTCCTTAGTCGGAGGTTTTGTTCCCTAGTGTTGGTTTTGACCATGGTGCGTTCCATGTGTCTTTGTCGTTGAAGTACTCTTCTTGCAGCGTTGTGTATTTCCCTTGCTACTGTGTGTTAGTGATGACACTGGTTGGCAGTACCGGAGTGTTACTGTTCCTTGCGGGTTGTCGAGTTCTTAGGTTGAAGAACAAGGTGATCTCACTGTTTTGTGTTGTTGGCAGCGATGCTCAGGTGGGTGTGTTGACCGGTGAGCGGGATGCGCGTGTAGTTTTGTACCTCTGTGTTGCTGTCTCTTCCTCTTGTGTGGCTTGAATTTCGGGGGCGAAATTCTTTTAAGGGGGGAGGGCTGTAACATCTCCGGTCTTCTCGAATCCTTAGTGGGTCTAGTTGAGGTTCGGGTTTGGTTGACGGCATAGGTGTTGTCGTTGATCAGGGGTTGACGTCCAGGGGTAGGTTGTTGACCTAGGGGTTGGCGTCCAGCGTTGTGGACGTTTGTTGTAGGTTCAGGATTGTTCCTGCGATGAACTTGACGGCAAGCGGTCTTGACGTCGACTCTTTGGCGGTTCGAGTAGACGGCTAGGGATGTTGACGTCTACTTGTCGCATCTGTTGAAATAGGGCAGGCCCGTGAGCAGCCATTTCCTTTCCTTTTCCTTCTCTTTTTCTCCTCTTCAATCTTTGTCCATTTCCACTCGTTCAGATGGTTGACGGGAGCTCGTGGAAAGACCTTGGTGCGCGAGGCAGACTTAGATCGGGCGGAAAACAGCGGATCGGGTGGCGGTTCTCGCGAGGAAGCTTCTGGGGGTTCGGCACGAATTGAGGTTTGGCAGGACTTCTTACACGCTTTGGAGGTAGGGACTTGACCCCTTAGTGTCCTTGTAGTGTTAATTTCATGCTTGTTGCGTGTGATTTGCTTGGAATCGTGCTTTGAGGAGGTTTCCCTTTTTGCCGGGATTTTGAGTGGTTTAGCCGATCCGTGCGTTGGATCGTGGTTTCCAGTGTTGTAGTAGTGTAGTGTGATGTGGGGGAGAGTTTCTCCTTCACCATTTCGCTGGTCTGAGGGCTGGATTGCTCTCTTTGGGATCGGCGTGTGCCTATTTTCAGCTGTTGGAAGCTGGAGAAATAAACGTCAAGGGTTGTTGACGTTGAACTCTTCAGGGAAGAAGTTAACGGCTGGAGCCCTTGCCGTTAAGCTTTTCAGTGGAGGATCTAGACAGCGTGTTCTTTGTCGTCTAATTCTTCATGGTAGGATATAAACGACAAGATCGTTTGTCGTCGAGTTTGAGTGAACGGCCAACGCGCGACCGTCTACCTTCTAATAGACGTCTAGGGTGTTGTCGTTTACCCTTAGTTAACAACAGTCGATGTTGTCGTCTACTTCACACTTGACATCAAGCTATGCTACCGTTTACGTCCTGGTTAGCGGTAATCGATGTTGTCGTCTACCTGCAGGTGAGTTCCCAGCAAGCTGTGCTTTCCCTTCTTCCGTGGTTTGAGGTGTTGACATGCGGTGTCCGCCTGTTAGCACAGTCTGCCAAGTGTAGAGAGTGTCTCTACCTGTGCTCATGTTGTGTTTGACTGTTTCGAGACGTGACACGGGGCTGTCCGTCGGTTGTACGGAGTTTCAGGCGTTGAGTGTGTTTCGTCTGTTGTACGCGCGTTGCGTTACCGCGTGCCCGTTTCTATTGTGTTTCCTAGGCGTGGGTGCGACTCCGTCTAGATGACTAGCATATGGTTGTCCTCCGCTAGTGAGCCAGGACGCCGAGTGCGACTCTGTCCTGTGCGTACTCATTGTGGTGGTTTTGAGCCTGTCTCCATGGAGCCCCTTCTCTACCGCTAGGTCGGGCGTAAGGGAAAAACCGGTCGTGGACCAAACGTGAGAGAGAGCGTTTGTAGTGTGCACACGTGGCTAGGGTTGCAAGACTCTGTGGTGTCAGGACGTTAAACAGCAGACCCTGGTTGAGTCCTACTTTGTGAGTGCTGTGTGAGCTCTTGCGTGCGAGCTTGTGTGTGTGTTGTGCTTGTAATGTTGTCGAGCCGGCGAGGTTCCAGTTTCTCTCAGTGTGCTTTTGAGGGAGTTGCGCACTACGTTACCGGTTCCTGTGTGTGTTGACAGAGTGTGTTCGTTTACTTACAGTCGCTTTCTGTTTAGCACTGTTTAGTAGCTCTGTTACCGGTGGGGGTTAGTTGCCCTACTGGGTCTCTTTTTGTGAGACTCACTCCCTTCCCCTTCAGGTGGTTCGTGGTCGGCTTTCGAGGTTCGAGGAGCTGTGTCTCTCCGTGGTTGGTCTCGTCTTGCTGTTATGAGTAGTACTTTACTCATGTTCTTACTGTACTCTTACTTTAATGTTGTCTCTAAGTTATACTAGTTTGAGATGCTTTTAAATTGTGATGTGTACATTTGTTTATATGTTCTCCTCAGGCACTTCTTTTCTTACCCTTTCGAGTTTCGGCTCGTGGGTTAGCGAGTCAGGATTCGGGTTACCGGTTGGTTACTGGTAATGTGGATCTTGGGTCGTTACAATTTGGTTGCCAACTTTTTTGAGTTCTGGGATCTAATTTATGATTTGGACAAAGAGTAAAGAGTTTATTGCATCATACTTCACAAGATTATTCTGGATCTATGCAATAAGGAGAGATCACAAAGTCAGATGCCCTAACCTGCACAACAAGTACCATTGCCATTTTCAAATCCATTGGCCGCAACAGTTAGCATGTCAGTAGCCACAACAACCAATGTCGATGCCGCCACAAATAGCAAATACAAGAAAAATAGCCAACACCACAACCGAGACAATTGCCTCATCCAACTCAAGATTAGGGGATGCATGACTGCACTTGCCTGCCAAGTGCTGCACCCTCTCTGATACTTAGCCAACCTCAACGTCACCTCAACCATCTCCAGCAGTTCTTACTCAGGCAAATGTCATCACTATCACACCAACACCCAACATTGCCTAGTTCTACAATGACAAACTATCAACTCGATGCTTTGTGACGGTGCACCGCCGGTCGTTGCCACTACCCTCTCCTCCATCGCTGCATGTCACTCTACATACCTACATTCCTGTTTAAACACAACCATCACCATGTGCTTCTTTGTTTCCTAAGCCCTCCACCACTAAGTTGTCTGCTACCATTGCTACGCCGACACCCACCTTACCTAGTCCACCATTGCTTAAACTATCTAACCCATTGCCTCCACCTACACCGCCGCCTACACCTAAGCAAGTCCAACCCACACCAAGGCTCAAGAAAGCTTTTCCCACCTCCAAACTAGAGCAAGCGCTTTCTACTTCCAAGCTTAAGGCAACTCTATCTGCCCCCATGCCGGAGAAAGAGCTTATTATGCCCAAGCCTATCCTTGCTATCACTCATTCACCTCTCCATGAATCTGCACCCTCCATGTCCACTGGCTATTGCCATATGACCCAACATCACTACCCAACAGAGTGGGTCAAAAGTGGACCCTAGATCTACCTCCCAAGAATAAAGCGGACTAAGTAAGGAAATTCTGGTGCCAATCATGTGTTTTAATCCTCATGGTTATATCAACAACATGTTAGTCCATGTCTTTGTCTTGGGTGTATTTTGGGAGGTCGAGCCTACACTTCCTCCAAAGATGGCTGTTAAGGAGAACTCCCAAGCACTAATGATAGTTAGATCAAAAGCGAGAACGGTAACCATTAGATTACTCATCAGAGAGACTACCGTTGATGCCCTCATCACCCCTTTCTTGGTTATAATTCAGATGGAAGGTCAAAAGAAAGAGTTCTCTACCCATACAGTGTTGTCACATACCTCAACCAAGGTTGTGTTAAATTCCATGTTGAAGGGAGAGTCGTGGTAATCCTTGATAGAAGCTCTCAACACCATGGCAACCTCATCTCAATTAGAGCTTCCATTCGAGGGCAAATGGTCGCACTACCAAGCACATTTGAGGTCGATGGCATGTTATCTCTACAAGATAAGGGGCAATTAGATACACTGCCAAGTTTACCTCAAGCTGTCTTAAAGGCTCGTCACACTACACTCCCACCAGTCAAAGAGCAAGTGGTTGTGATGAAAGTATTCAAGTCAGTTTTGGCCACACCATGAATCTAGTGGGTGATGTGCCAAATGGAATGGCAAATCAAGAGGGGGGGTGTGAATTGATTTCCCCAAATAAAAATTCACAACATGTAGAAATTAGATCAAATATGATTCATGATGAATAGAACTATTTAGATTCAAGCTTAACACAACAAGAATTAAACATTAAGCACACATCACAAGAATGGGAGGAAGAGGAGATGGAGAAAACCACAAAATACAGGGATTTTTAAGGTGCTTCAGCTACACCCATGTGCAACCTACATCCACCCCTCACGATTTATGAGGTTTAACACAAGATAAGATCCCCTTGCACACTCTTGTTTTCTCATGGGTACAAGCATAAATTCCCTACACACACTCATGTTTTCTCATGGGCACAAGTATAAACCCCCTACACACACACTCTATCTTCATAGGACAAGATTACCCCAACATGGAGCACGCCATCTTCACAAGATGCAGTAGCATCTGACACATACAAAGGAACTCTTTAAGCACATAGATCTTAATTGATCAATGTTCAGATCAAGTACACATCTAGCACAAGACTACAAAATTAGGATGAAGAAATCAAATCCCCTTTCAGATCGAGCTCCCCCTATCTAAATGCTTTGCCTCCTTCTGCACACATATCTCAACAACACAACTAGGACATTTGGTTGACAGATCAACAGCACTGATAGATCACTTTACGTTTAACATCATTCACTCAACATCTACACCATAGACAACATGTAACGGCCCTGGATATTTATACCCACTAAGGGTCCATATCCAGATCCGTCTCCCGCGAACGGACCGAAGTCTCGCAAGAGATATGTCGCACACGTGTCCAGGAAGAATATAAAAGACAAACCACATCAGTAAGAGACACAAGAAAGGATATGTGCTCATATCTGCATATACAATTTACAACTGTCCCATTACATTATTACATATCCAAATTAAAAAGAGTACAACTACCTGGGGCATACCCCGAGGGAGCACAAGCTCACATAACTCTACTAGCACTACTGCTGGTGGTACAAGTCTGTCACAACACCTCCTCAAGCCACACCAACGGTAAAACCTGAAAAGAACTGTAAGGGAGTGAGCCTCAACAAGTCACTGGCTCAGTAGGGGACCACCCAAAACAACACAGAAGAACCTCAACCCCAACGGGTCTCACTGGCAACATCGGAAGCCAAACCATTTCATGCTTACAACAAAGCATAATTAACAATATTAAACATAACTAACTCAGTTGTTGTAAGTCTCGGAAAGACGAAGAGACAACAACACCATTAATCCACCTAATAACTGGAAAGCCTAGGCCACAAGCCTCATAGGCACACCACCTCAATAACTGGTCGCCTAAACTATAAGCCACACAGGCAAAGCATTGCCTAAGCTACTAGCTTCACTGGCAAGCCTCTAAACATATAGGTAACAGGATTGCTAACCAAGAGCTAACCCTTTATACCCTTAAATCATGATGTATTAAATGTCACATTAAAGAAACTGGACGGGCTATCACGATGTCAATCCATCGCGCACTAAACCTTATTCGGAAACTTACCCAAGGAAGGGTAAAACACAACAAGTGGAAGGTCTCACCGCATGACCTCCACTTCACCACCTGAAAAGGCTAGTACTCAGCGTACTACAAGAAACTAGTATCCACAAAAGGTATAGGTACCTACCACTACGAGGTACCACCACTGAAACACAAACACAACCGTGCCACCTCTAGGGCACACCACAACCAGTGAGTTACCACTCACTAACCATAATAAAAACCGTGCCAACACCATGGCACACCTCGACGGGTAAAACCACAGCTAACACACATTACAACCGATAGCGAAGCACGAGCGGAAAGCACGACGCCACCACACGGGACAGACTACTGGTTCATGACGCCAGTATCCAACCCAGACAACACAACATAAGAACAACCTCTCAGTCTCGCAGTCACGACGTAAGGTCCAACTGCCGCTCCACAACACAAGTAAAGCCAAGGAACTGTGGAGACCAACCAAACCACCACAACCTATAGGTCACATACCCTGCAGGCCCATGCCTGGCACCTTTAGAGACTCTGGCCTGAGCTCCCTAAAGTGAGGCACTAGTAATAGGACTAGCCAGGGCCCAGTACGTCTACTGGTGTCCGTAACCCCCAGCTACGAGCGCGCTACAAGTGACTAAACACAAACTCTCACAAGTCACTGTCCCACTGCCGTCTTTCCCTCAGCCGGACGACAACTCTCCCTGAGAGTGAGGGTGTCCAGGAAGACGACAAGACCTTGACGGTACCACTGCACTGGGACAAACCCCGAGCACACTCACGTGCCTGGCTCTCCTAGGAACCTGGGGTACCCAACTGGAGAGGCATTCCGGAATAGGCGCCAGACCACCAAACTCAGCAACGCATTAAACACATCATAAACTCATACAATTTTTATTATAAACTCATAAACGTAAGGACTAGCTTGACCTGGTCATCTCGTGACTCACAAGCTATCCTACACTAACACACACATAAATCATGATAGTCAACCATACCTGGCCTATCATTGGTCACAAGGTGACCTCCATTGCCACGTTAAACTCATTACTCGGTAACCACTTAATAACCACACCTGCACTCTATTAATTAACCATCTTAACCAATCTATAATCACATACTAAAAAGCTAGGGCAAGATTCACATAAGAACCTCACTGCCCAACCACTACGTCAACCAGTGCATGTGCCATGCACACACACACACACACGAAGCACCACTACAACGGAGTATGTGCCATGCACATCCTTGAACCACGATAACATCACACCAATTATGTAAACCACCCAATAACCATGTGGGCAACCTGCTCACATAGCTTTACAGAGGCCAATACACCTCTTACTAAAGCCATGCACAATAAACGACGATAATCGAATAACCAAAGCACCAAAAGCATGCCAAGCAGAACCCTCGGCTACGATCGCGACAGAGGCCATGACCGCCTTCTGATCGCGACGCTACGATATGGCGCGACAAGAAACCCTGTCGCGACGGGTCGGCCTACCACGACCTGGTCGCGACAGCAGGGTCCGTCGCCACCTCAGGCGCAAACCCTAATCCGGGAACCATCTCCGGATTTCCATGCAAACCACATTTAATTTCCGATTTTCATGCTTTAATGAATAACCTAACATGCTATCTATTGTTCATAAAGCATTAAACCTATCGAATACGCATCACATGCCATCCACGCAATCAAAGATGGTGAAATCTCCCTACCTCCACGAAGAACGCGCAATCCAAGCATGGCGCGGCGTTTCACGACATCCTCGCATCGAAAGCGCGACGAGAACTCCGCCGAAACGCCAAATCGCCCCAAACAGCCGCAGCAGCTCCTTCCCTGGTCGAGCAGAGCTTGGGAAAGCTCTGTTCGGCCAAACCTTTTTAAAAACCACACAGCGGTTGGGATCGCGACGTAGCCTCCCGTCGCGACCTGATCGCGACAGACTAAGGCGTCGCCTTCCCACTCCAGACGTCAGCAGCCCCGCCCCGTGCGCGACACGCGGCGCACATGCAGACGTCGACTCCAAACAGCGGCAACTTTAACGCGACCCCCACTACCGACGTGTTCAGAACGCGACCTACACCACCGTCGCATTCACACTCAGTGAACCAACGGGCACTACGGGCCTAACCTGCCAGCCCACTAAGCTTCACACAACGCGTGGAAACCTCAACAAATGCCCAATGACCCCATATTGGTCATGAGCACCACACCAAAACCAATAAACACAGATCTGAACTACCATTAAACGATGATCCATGAAGATCCGAAAAATGCGCTACGTTACACAACACCCTTTACTTTTGTGAATAGCTTACCGTTAAGGGTGTAAACGAGCCGAGTCGAGCCGAGTAGTATGTTGCTCAAACTTTGTTCGTTAATTTTTAATCGAGTTTGAGTCGAGCTCGAGCTATATCGAGTATTGAAAATGCATGTTCAAACTCGGCTCATTTAAATACTCTCGAGCTCGAGCCCTTAACGAGTATCTTAACGAGCTTAATTGAATTTGCGAGTTCATATATATAAGTAAGTCCAATCCAATCTACAAGTAAAAAATTGATCGTTCATAAGACCTAAATTTATCTAATTTCAAGCTCATATCTCAATAGTTTTGATAAGTTACTTAATTTAACTATTTTAATATAATGTTTGAAATATATTCATAATTTGTTACAAGCAATATGGGATTAATAGATAGACACCGCAAGGGAGGGGGTTGGTGCGCGACAAGGTAGGGGCGGTGCTGTAACTCCCCTTCGCACAGCGCCTAGAGCTCCCTTTCTACACCGTTGGTGACGGTACTGCGGCCGCCGAGAGCACCGTCTGCCACTGACGAGTGGTCCACAATGGTCGCCGAAGATGCCAGTGGCCGACAACGTGCCCCTCGGCCCCACCGGGGGGCTCACCTACTGCGCAGGTCGTTCTCGGGAGGAAGAAGATACTTGATATGTTGAGGGACCTTGCAACACTAAATTTTATGTTCATGCCCCTATTTACATGATCTGTGTATATACCCTCATTTGCATAATTTGTGTATATACACTATAGATTTAGTCTATGACATTTAAGTCCTCAAAAATATTTTATATTGTAATAATAAATGTATAAAAACAAATAAATATTTTTATATCAATATATACTTATTATATTTAAAGAAATATTTAAACGAAGTGTTAACGAATACTTAGACAAGCTCTTAACAAGTATTTAATCGAGCTCTTAAACGAGCTGTTCACGAGTATAATCGAGCCGACCTCACATGTGTTCAGACTCGGCTCGTTTATGAATCGAGCTTTTTTTTTTGTTCAAGCTTGGCTCGTTAATTAAATAAACGAGCCGGATCGAGCTTTTATCGAGTCGAGTTTCGAACTACTCGTCGAACGTATCGGCTCATTTACACCCCTACTTACCGTTGCATTTCATTACTCTTATGGGCAGAACAGAGTAGCAAGCCTCCTATGAGGAACTCAATATCATACCTTACTTTCTTAGGGCATAGAAAGGAGCCTTACAACTTTCTAGATCCTCCTTGCATCTTTTCTAAGACACCTCTTGTAACACCTCAATTTTATTTATAAAAATAATTGGTCATGTAATTTTTAAATAATGTACGATAACGTTTTGGTATACTGCACCCTACCATTCCCAAAATAATCATTAGAGATAAGCACACGAGGCTACATAAATTAACAACTAAATAAATAAAATTTCATTAGTAGGAAAGGATTAAAAAGATATAAGATTATATAAAATAGTATAAATATATACATAATGACACAGTGATTACGTATCCTGATCACTGATCACCTACGCAAGAGGGATTACATATTAAACCTCCCTTACGTGTTAACCCCGGGTGAAATCTCCCTTAGGATTTCATCCCCTCCATCCACGATTTCACACATGCCATGTAAAACTCCACATATATACACCCCTTGTGATCCTTATCCAGACCTCGACTGCTTGCTGCTGCTGCTTTCACCGAAGACTGAGGAGGAAGAGGAAGGTCAGGTGCTGGGTGTTTAGCACTGGGTAGTGGAAGGAATCCCGGAGCTCTGCTTCTCCAAGTATTAATGTCATTTTCTTCTGTCAGGTAGGAAACATTGTCTTTTGCTCTCCCTTTTTGCTTGTTGCTTGTTACTCTCCAAGTATCATTGTTCTAAGCACTTGTTAGTGTCAAAGTATGACCTTGTACCCAGTCACTGCCTCAACTCCCTCTTGAAGCTTCAACCCACTATTTCAAATCAAGCAAAAACCAGTTTGTATTATCGCCAGAATTGGTCGATCGACCGATCATTTTGGTCGACTGATCGCCCTCCATCTTGCCCACCCGAGAGAGAAAAAGAAGAGAGATAACCTCCCACTACCATTGAAAATCATGTAGTATTATAGAATAGCCCTTACTCTTCTATTTCTGATTGTTTATTTCCATTCCCAGGCCAGAAAAAGTAGTACGATTTCGACCTATGTAATTTCAAGTTTTTCTGGAATCAGTTGACCGAAACTAGAAATCGATCGACCGATCCTATCATATCAGTCGACCAATTCTATAATTTCCAGTCGACTGATCCTCACCAATGTAAGGGACCCTGTAGTACCTCAGAAAATTTATTAATTCAAAAATAAAGATAAATTGAAATTTTATCAATTAATAAACTTAAACTAGTTAAAAAGGTATGCATCATTATCGCATGCGTAAAAACCCCTATAAAATGTTGTAAAAATAATGGTTATACTTTAAATAATATTCTCTAATGACTCATCAAGAAGTTTGGGCATAGAAAAATCATTTGGACCAAGTTTAAGAATGTATGCGACTTATTGTCGTAATTAAGAATAAGTCAGAAAACTCATTATTATATGAGCCAAGGTAGGTTATAAATTAAAATAAACATATGAATAGACTTTAAATAATATGGGATGATAACCCATTATGATAATTTGACCAATAGACAATTTTGGCCCATGAATATATATTCTTTATAAAAAGATAAATAAAACTCATTAAGTAAATGGGTTGTTCAATTAAGCCCACGAAAGTTAATGGACCCAAAAGCAGGATCCTAAAGGTTGGATAAAGGTTAGGAATATTAGGATCAATAATATTAAATTAAAATGAAGTAAGAAACCAAGTGAATAAATATGTTAAATAGATTTAAATTAGAATAAAGGGTGAATAAATTGTGATAAATAAAATTAAACTAAAACTCATTAAGTAAAATTAGTAATGGGTTATCTTAATGATCCTAGCTTGAATTGTTGGGCCCAAATGAGAAGATCCCATCATGGGATGGGAGTTAAATTAGTGAAATTCGCATTAAAAATAAAAGTAAATAATAAAAGGGGTGAAATAATTATTTAATAGCTCAAATCTATCCTAAAAAGAATCCTAGACCTACCCAAATCCCTTAGCCATGAAATTGGAGTTCTCCCCAAAGCTAAATGGATGGATAAATGAGGGAAAAGGAGGAGATAAATAAGAAATTCGGAGTTAATTGATTAATAAATTACATAAGAGTAAGATAAGGCTTAAATGGATGATAATTATCTTAAATAAGAGTCCTAATCCTATCCTAAACTATTACCCACGAATCTAGACTCCTCCTCAATCTTATTAGAGGGATAAACCTAGAAAAATAGGGAGATAAATAGGGAATTTAGGAGTTTGAAAATGATAGAAAAGTTTTAAGAAAGTTGGACTCTTACACAACCTAATAGACCTCTAATTTGTGTCTACCAAGCCCCATTTCGTTGCTGGAGCTCTGGAGCATGAGGGAAGGAGGCTAAGGACGAGGAGCAAGGAGAAGAAGGAGGTTTGGAGCAAGAAGAACTTGGAAATTCGTCACCCAAAACCCTAGGATCTTTACAGCGCAAAAAGGTAGGCAATCTCTCATACACAAATTGTGTAAAAATTATCCTAGGTAGCCTTCATGTACCTCTTCAAAAGACATATGGTCTCGTTGCATTTCGTTCATCCATTTGGGCGAATTAATTGCTTGAATCCCTATTGTTACCATGAACCCAAAATCTCATGTTTTCTCTAATCTCCTGCACATACTTATTCCCATGCTATGAGAAAATTCTTATTGATACTACAGTGTGTTAGCTTTCAAACGGCCCTAGTTTCGTTCTATTTCGATCTTCCATGAGAAAAAATTAATTCTTTGAATCCCTGTCAGATCCATGCACCCGACCCTTCTTGTTGGTTTGTGAACTTCGTTCATGCTTAACTTCATACCATGATAAAATTATCATAAATACTACATCTTGTTAGCTTTTGAACGCCCCTAGTTTCAGAATTTTTCAACATGTATCCATCTCTAATTAATTTGTTGAATCTTAACTGCGCCTGGTTAGGTCATTGAAATGTAACTTGATCACAGCATGTCTAAACCTTGTCTATTTTGAAATTAATCATGCATGTTGATATATCGATATGTCTACTTTCATTTAAAGCTATTTCGTGATTTTTGGAGCACCGTGCGATTTTATACTGAATTTAGTATGACCATGTGTCAAGAAGGGTCCACCCAGAGAAAAAGGGAAAAAGGGTCGGACATCCCTGATATCGCGGCGGCGCGACCCGCCGCGATACCGGGAGGTCGCGGCCGGTGAAGGCGACGCGTTAAGAAATGTGGCAGCCTGTGCCGCCGCGATTCCAGCGCAAACCTCTGTCGCACCCGGGCCGGCGACCGCGACAAGAATCGCGTCCGTGACCCCCGCCGCGATTTAAACTTTTCTGCCATAACTTAAAATTGTGCTTATATCCCTGCTTTATGTGACATTTAACCCTTGTACAAGTTAAACCATGTACTGTTAAGCTTAATAAATGGCCTGAATATTTTTATTTAATAATATTTAAATAATTCTTATTAATTTAAAAGCCGTGAGCACGACTTATTCTATTCTCATGATTTATTTACACATGCACACTAAACATTATTTATTGCAATTTGACCATATTAAATTACTCAATAATGTATCTGGTAATTAAGTGAAATTAATTACCTAATTTTCCCTATTATTTAAATGACACATGTCTTCGCTTTATTCGCGTGATTGTACATCGTTACCGTTTTCCCTCGGCCTTCGAGCACTCGAGGCACGACAGACCCGTTTTCTACACACTTTCTCTTGGCTTGGACCACCTCCCCATCGGAAATACTCTCGACTGGGCCAGGGACTCCTTGTCAAGACCTCCGTAAGTCTTCTTGGCTTTGGCGCACGTCCTTAGTCAATGAGCTGGTTGTACCTCAAAACCCGATACACCCCTAGGGATCAGTACGATCCAAACGGCCTTAGTGTGTTCTCTCTTACCTTGTGATCACCCGGACCATTTAGCATGTGTTCATAGCATAGCTAGTGGGCGGTTGTGACTTCCACCAGACTGCTGGCACCCGACCTAGTGCTGTGCAACCGTTACTATCGATGTTTAACGTTGTTTTACAAATATACCCCTATCTCGCCTACTATCTCGTTACTCTCATCTGTTCACTTTCACTCTATACTCTCATCTATTTCGTCTATTACTCTCATCTATTTCGTCTATTACTCTCATCTCTTCTTGGTACTCTATTTGGCCATGAAATTGATTGTCTAAACAAAATAACAAAACAATGCTATAATGCCAAAGCAATAGGGCCCGGTCTGGTCCTAGGAGGAGCTCCCGAAGAGTGCTATTTTCTTGCAAGGGTAACATGATCAGGATGTGTACGGCATGCATCCAGCGCCATTCAACAACAAATACAATTCAATTTATGACAATCAAACAATCGCTTTACTATATCTCTGGGTTGACATGATGCTCGACCGGGGAAGTGCTAGTGCACCTTGGTGCAGACGTTACATATTCTTTCACTATATGGCCAATCCTCTATCATACTAGTTGCAATTACTTTTGAATATGCTATCATCCTCTCGTTTGCTATCATTCTCTCGTGGTCAATGTGCTATTACTCTCTTGACTTTACTTGATCGATCTCACTAGTTAACCTACTATACAAGACATTAATCATTTAAAGCCTGCTTGTTTACATGAGATATTAAGTCCTACTGAGCGTTATCGCTCACCCTTCGTTATTTGTCATTGTGTTT
This sequence comes from Colocasia esculenta, assembly GCA_014218235.1. Lineage (NCBI taxonomy): Eukaryota > Viridiplantae > Streptophyta > Magnoliopsida > Alismatales > Araceae > Colocasia > Colocasia esculenta. The sequence goes on along the minus strand of CM024766.1, from coordinate 10,100,398 downwards.
TCAGGTAAGTCAGATGATGACCCTTCACTCACCAATGGGAATGGACTGGAGTGAAGAGCGACCAGGAGTCATAGCGATGAAGTGTCCTTAGTACCTTAGAGTATAGATAGATGTTTGCTTAATTATCTTTTCCAGATGTAATAGTGTTATTGAGCCCTATGTTTTGGCTCAGAATTAGTGGTTGTAATAGTTAGGTGATTTATCAATAAAATAAGGAGATTATTGCAATTATTATTCATTTAGATGCTCTGATATTTGCGAATGTATGCACAATTTACGTTACTATACACGTTGTTCATGCCTCCCTGATTTATTCCGCTGCTAAATTGGCGGGGCATGACAGACCCGCTTCGACTGACCAGCTCAGTCAATCGATTTTTGGCCAGTCGGCCGACTTTGCCATTTCGATTGACCAACCACTCCCTATAACCAAGAACCAAGCTACTAGCTAGGTCGGTTGACCGACCTCACTTATGAAATCGTTGTGTGATGAAAATCATTGTTTTACTTATGAAATCGTTGTGCGATGGAAATCGTTGTTTTATTAAAGGAGTCGATGTATACTTAGACATAATTCATGCTTTGAATCTTCAAATAACAATGAGTGGATAACTTACAGATTTTAATTTACTTGATGCTTATAAACTTCGGTGAAAGATGTTGGATAAATTTTTCAATGGTGTTTTTAATCACCAAAAATATGTATAATAAAAGATAATTTATTTATGGAGATGGACTGATCATCATCAGCAGCATCAGTAGCCTCAGCAGTTTTAGACATACCACTAGCAGCAACAGTTTCCACAGCACCAGCAGCTACTGCAGTAGCAGCAGTCTCAGCAGGCGCCGCAACGTGGGCATGGTCATGGTTGTGTGATGACTCTCACCATGGAGGAGGCCGGGGCGTCAAACCTGGTCGTAGGTACTTTGCCTATCTTTGGTAGAGTTGTTCGTGTTATGGTTGATCCCGGTGCTTCCCTTTATTTTGCTTCTGAGGAGTTTTACGAGTCGCTCGTTCGTCACACACCTGAGAGGCAGTGTGATGTGATGGTTGATCTTCCGTCTGGTGATTACATGCGTTCTTTCGGCTACCTTGAGGGTGCCACAGTTGAGGTCCAGGGACACCAGTTTCCGGCCAGGTTGTACATGTTGCAGCTTCGTGACTTCGACGTCATCCTTGGCATGGACTGGTTGAAGGCTCAGTCGGCTGTGGTGGATTGTCAGCGGAAGACCGTGTGGTTTGAGATACCCGGGACGCCCGTTCTTTGCATCCAAGGTATCTGGTCTACCCCTCGACCTTTTATTTCTTTCTGTAGAGCTTGTCGTTTGATCCGCGATGGTTGTGTAGCATATATTGCTTCTGTTTGTTCTTTGGAGCCTAGCGGGTCGTTAGTTTTTGATGTACCTGTTGTTTGTGAGTTTTCTTATGTTTTTCCGGAGAATCTACCTGGATTAGCGCCTGAGCGGGAGGTAGAGTTCTCCATTGAGCTTTTGCCTGGTACGATGTATTTGTCTAAGGCACCATACCGGATGGCTCCGGCTGAGTTGCGCGAGTTGAAGCGCCAGTTGCAGGAGTTGCTTGAGTTGGGTTTCATCCGTCTGAGTCGTTCACCGTGGGGCGCGCCAGTGTTGTTCGTGAGGAAGAAGGATGGCAGATTGAGGTTGTGCATCGATTATAGGCAGTTGAACCAAGTAACAGTGAAGAACAAGTATCCTTTGCCTAGGATCGATGACTTGTTTGATCAGTTGCAGTCAGCCATAGTGTTTTCGAAGATTGACTTGAGATCAGGTTACTACCAGCTGATGATCAGAGAGTCAGATATTGGCCTGACAGCTTTTCGTTCGAGGTACGGTCACTTTGAGTTTTTCATGATGCCGTTTAGGCTCACGAATGCACCAGCAGCTTTTATGGATTTGATGCACAGAGTGTTCAGTGAGTACCTGGACCGGTTTGTGGTCATCTTTGTAGATGACATTTTGGACTACTCGGCTTCTGAGCAGGAGCACAAGGAGCATCTGAGGATCGTGTTGGAGATGTTGTGGAGTCACCAACTTTATGCCAAGTTCAACAAGTACGAATTTTGGTTGAGGGAGGTGCACTTTCTCGAACACATGATCTCAGGTTCTGGTGTGGCAGTGGATCCTACCAAGGTTGAGGAAGTGTTGTCTTGGGAGCAGCCCATTTCAGTGTCAGAGGTTCGCAGCTTTCTGGGCTTGGTAGGTTATTACAGGAGATTTATCCAGAATTTTTCTAGGATTACAGAGCCGTTGACCACATTGACCAGACTTGAGACCAGATTTGTTTGGACAGAGGACTGCGAGTAGAGTTTTCAGGAGCTGAAGAGGAGGTTGACTTCAGCTCCAGTGTTGGTCTTGCCGTCAGGTAGCAGAGGTTTTGTGGTTTACACAAACGCTTCAAGATCAGGTTTGGGTGCAGTGCTGATGCAGCATGGTGGGGTCGTTGCCTATGCTTCTCGCCAGTTGAAGAAGCATGAGGAGAACTACCCTACTCACGACTTAGAGTTGGCAGCAATGGTGTTCGCTCTGAAGTTGTGGAGGCACTATTTGTACGGTGAGACGTTCGAGATCTTCACCGACCATCAGAGTTTGCAGCACATCTTCACTCAGAAGGATTTGAACTTGAGGCAGCGCAGATGGATAGAGTACTTGAAGGACTACGACCTTACCCTCTCCTATCACCCAGGAAGGGCTAACGTCGTGGCAGATGCTTTGAGCAGATGGGTTCTCTTGAGTTCGTTGATGGTCAGAGAGTGGAGATTATTTGAGGACCTATCTCAAGGAGTTTTCTGACCTTCGAGGTACATAGATCATGCAGTGATGACTAGTTTGTTAGTTCGTCTAACAGTGTATCGTCAGGTGCTGGAGGCACAGCAGGCAGATTCAAAGTTGGTAGATATTTTGTAGATGCCAGATGTTGAGCAGGACGAGGACAGTGAGGTCAGGTTCAGAGGCAGATTGTACGTCCCTTGTGATGCGTGACAGGCGCTTTTGTTAGAGGCACATCGGTCGAGATATGCTATTCATCCTGGTTCCACCAAGATGTACCATAACCTGAAGAGGTTCTTCTGGTGGCCAGGGATGAAGAGGAGCGTGGCAGAGTTTATCGCTCGTTGCCTTACCTATCAGCAGGTGAAGGCGGAGCATCGGTATCCTAGTGGTGAGCTACAGCCGTTGCCCATTCCAGAGTGGAAGTGGGATGACATCACCATGGATTTTGTGGTTGGGTTACCCCGTTCTCCGCAGAGACATGATGGTATTTGGGTGATTGTGGACATGTTGACCAAGTCAGCGCACTTCCTTCTAGTCAGGATGTTTTGGTCAGTGGACAGGCTTGCCATATTATATGTGGACCGAGTTGTTCCATTGCATGGGACCCCAGTTTCCATTGTCTCCGACAGAGATCTGAGGTTCACTTCAAGGTTTTGGCATAGTTTGCAGAGGGCCCTTGGCACAGAGTTGAGACTAAGTTCAGCGTACCACCCACAGTCAGATGGTCAGTCAGAGAGGACTATACAGACTTTGGAGGATATGTTGAGGGCTTGTTGCTTGGACTAGAGTGGCACTTGGGAGTCCCACCTTCCAATGGTAGAGTTTGCATACAACAACAGTTATCACTTGAGCATTGGAATGGCACCATACGAGGCTTTGTATGGTCGGTCGTGCAGGACACCACTTCACTAGTTCTAAGTGGGTGAGAGGCAGCTTTTGGGACCAGAGATGGTACAGCAGTGTGCAGACACAGTCAATCTAGTCAGGCAGAGGCTTCAGGCAGCACAGAGCAGGCAGAAGAGCTATGCAGATGTCCGCAGGAGGCTGTTACAATTCAGCGTGGGTGACCTTGTGTTCTTACGGATCTCGCTGACCAAGGGTGTCATGAGGTTTGGCAAGAAGGGAAAGCTCAGTCCGAGGTATATTGGACCTTTCCCGATTACCAAGAGGATCGGCGAGGACGCTTACAAGTTGCGTCTTCCAGCAGAGTTAGCAGGTGTGCACAAGGTTTTTCACTTTTCTCAGGTGAGGAAGTATGTTGCAGATCCATCGCACATGTTAGATTACTCGTAGTTAGAGGTTGCACCGGATTTGTCAGTACCAGAGCACCCAGTCAGAGTTGAGGACCACAGAGTGTAGCAGTTGCGTAGGAGGCAGATTTCGCTGGTCAAGGTTGTTTGGGAGAACCGCGTTGGTGGCGAGGCCACGTGGGAGCGCGAGGATGAGATGAGAGAGCATTTCCCTTATTTGTTTGATTGATCGGTATGTTGTTTTTCCTTATGTTGCTTCCTGTTGAAACTAAGTTTCTTTTGATTTCGAGGATGAAATCCTTTTAAGGGGGGCAGAATGTAAGACCCGGCCCTCTTGGGCCCTTAGCTCTATCCTCTTGGTCACGACAGACCCCTTAGTCGCAACATTATCGTGCCAGAGGAGCCGATCACGACATGCTTTTGGTCGCGGCACACCTAGCCGTCGCATTCTGGTCGCAATAGGGTTGGGCGTCACGTTCTTGTCACGGCGTCTGAAGGCGATGTGACTCTGATCTGACCGTTCTGACTACTGTCTTTTCTTTTAGAACGGCCTTGTCGGGTGTCAGGCACGTACAACGTTGACGTGACCTGGCAGTCCGTCGCGTTACGATTTTCCCAGTCTTCGAGATTTGACCGCTTTTGGTGTCGCGCTGGGGTAGGGTGTCGTGACATAGTCCCGACTTGCTGGGCAGTCGCAACATGGTCGTTGTCGCGCAAACCCGACCCGTCGCATCTCTAGGCCCATCGGTTCAAAACCGAGGTCGGCACCCATTACCCCCTCCCTTTCTTCTTTTCCTTCTTCTTCTTCCTTCTTCCTCTCCCCGAGCCCTCTTGCTTCTCCGGAGATTCTTGGGTGTTTTGGGCGAGGAGGTGAGAGGCGTCATCCGTGGATGCGAAGGCCCCAATGGCTCGGCTCTACTCCTTGAGGTTCTTTCCCTCTCGTTCTAGCATGGAGATCATTGTTTCTCCGTGGTTTTGGAGATTGTTGAGGTTCATGCTCGTGGTGAGTGAGGTTTCCTTCGAGTGTAGATTTCTTTGTAATGTATGTTTTATGAGGTGTGAGGGTGGTTTGCCTTGTTTAGAAGCTTTCCTACATGTTTCCCATGCTCCCCTCCCCCTGTGGATGTATTTTGTACGGTTTTGGGGTGGTCCTCGGAAGGATGGTCCCGGGACCCCTCTCGATTGAGGTCGTGATCGACATAGGGGTCGCGATGATGTCGCGACTAGCATGGTCGCCGCGACATCATTGCGACCCCCTAGGGCATCACGACATGGTCGCGACCGGCCTTGGCGTCGCGACAGTATCAGATACAGGTAAGTTCTTGCGGAGTTCCGTTTCTCGTGTAATCTTCGTCGTTTCCGGTTCTTTCTGTACTTGTGGCACCAGTGCTCGTTTCCTAGTATGGTCCTACACTAGTCATTCTCCCGGTGCTCGGCACCTGAGGGCTTGTCCTGTGAGAGAGGTTGTTACCATTTACCTGAGACCCCCATCCTCGTGCGCCTTAGAGGGAGCGTTCAGAGCGACGAGCGTACTCGAGTCACGGACTCTGGAGTAGAGGAGAAAACAATGGTTAGGACAGTGGGGTCAAGTCGTTTGCAGAGCTCTCTTAGTTGGTCTGGGACACCAGGACGGCCGGAGTTCTACCCGGTGCAGGCCAGCCAGTCCTTTTTCTCACTGCCTCTCTCTTTGTGGCCCCGGAACCACCTAGACAGGACAGGCGTGGGACCGTAGTCCAGCCAGACTATTGCGGTTACTGTTGTGTTACTTTGTGCTTCTGCCCCACTCTAACGAGACGTGGAGGTTTGGACCTAGGTCGAGGGTAAGACGTCAGTGGATGCTCCTAATCGGTTTACTAATGGTAGCGGTTTCCATAGCTAGTGTCGCTTGTCCAGGCAGGGTTCTCCCTGTCTGTGTTTACAACTGTGTGGTGGTCATGACATGCAGGTCGTATGGAGTTTTTCGACCGTGGTGTCCTTCCGTACCATTGCTAGTTGGTTAGCTTTGCTTCCGCCCGTTTCTGTGTAGATTAGAATATATATAACTGCTGTCATTTAAATTGTTTATATATATATTCCTTCCCACCTGTTAGAGCTAGTAGGAGATTGGTAGTCCCTACTGAGCATCTGTTGTGAAGTTCATCCCTTCTTTTTCCATGTGAGACTTCTCAACAGCGGCCGGGTGCGCGTCGGGCGAAGGAGAAGGGGCGGTAGTCATCGTCCCCGTAGCTAGCAGCGGGTACCCCCTTTCAGTTGTACTTCACCCTCAGGGTATGCCCTTAAGGGCTTTGTTCTTCCCTTCTTTACTTGTACTCGTCGTGTGTTGGGACTGTACCTACAGCGATATGCTGCGGTCTCGCTCTTCTTTCTGCTTCTGCGTGTGTGCTCCTAGTTCAGTAGTTAACATTTATTTCCTTTACATATTCTGTTAGACTTGTGTTATAGCCCTTCCGGCTCCTCGGATCCGTGGGCGGCGACCACAAAAATCGGGTCCTCGGCCGTGGCCGACGGTCGGGTTCTCGCGGTCGTTACAACGGGTACATGAAATAATGGAATTTTGAACATGAAAAATCTCGCAACTTGATGGATAAAGTCTGGGGAAACAAGGGCTTTGGTTACCAATATCATGGACTATATATGAATGAGACTAAATAGATTTTTGCTTGAGAGATTGCCTACCTTTCGATGTTCCTAAGAAAGTCTTCTACAGATCGAAGCAGAACGGGGTCTGGAGAAGAAGCTTTAATTGGGCGATCTCTTCCTCCTCTGGTGCTCTAGTTAGTCTTCCTCAAGCATGTTGATAACTCGCCCCCAATGGGTTATGACGAGTATTTATAGATTAGGATTGTTATGATTCCTGTTGTAACTAGAAAGTGGAGTTGCAGTTTTAACTTGATCCCTTCCGTGTCTGGAGGATTCTCGTTCCAATTGGAGTGGGAAACCTTTAGAAACCCCCTCTTGATGGGCACAAAGTTGGATTAATATAGAAGTCTAATGATGGTTAAATCTTCGGGTTTGTAGTTTCCTAACTCTTGGTCGGAGTCCTATTATGTTCCAAAACCTCCATAGGAATCGTTTTTGTAACAGTCTGTTCCTATTTGGGTTAGTTCTAGGGAACAGATTTGGAATCCTCTATTAGGTTCAATCACAATTTATGGTCCATACTTTCCATGTTTATCTTAACTAATCCTTTCTTATCATCGAGTATAATAATTAGCACGTGTTTTATAGTTTGGCAATGACCAGTAATTTTGTCATATATAAAGTCATACACAATTTAGTCATGGTCAGTCAAAGCTTAACTTCGTCATATCCGAAGTTAACTTTGTCATATCCAAAGTCCAACTTCGTCATATACGAAGTTATACACGATTTGGTCTTGATCAGTCGAAGCTTAACTTTGTCATATCTAAAGTTCACTTCATTTTGGTCGTGATCGGTCGAAGCTTAACTTCGTCATATACGAAGTTAATTTCGTCATATCTGAAGTCAAACTTCATCATATCCAAAGTCCAACTTTATTTTGGTCGTGATCGGTCGAAGCTTAACTTCGTCATATACGAAGTTAACATCGTCATATCCGAAGTCCAACTTCGTCATATACGAAGTCCAATTCATTTTGGTCATAATCGGTCAAAGCTAACTTCGTCGTATACAAAGTCCACTTCATTTTGGTCGTGATCAGTTGAAGCTAACTTCGTCATATATGAAGTCCACTTCATTTTGGTCGTGATCGGTCGAAGCTAACTTCGTCATATACGAAGTCCACTTCATTTTGGTCATGATCGGTCGAAGCTAACTTTGTCATATACAAAGTCCAATTCATTTTGGTCATGTTCAGTCGAAGCTAACTTCATCATATACGAAGTCCACTTCTTTTTGTTTGTGATCGGTCAAAGCTAACTTTGTCATATACAAAGTTCACTTCATTTTGGTCGTGATCAGTTGAAGCTAACTTCGTCATATACAAAGTCCACTTCATTTTGGTCATGATCAGTAAAAGCTTAACTTTGTCATATACGAAGTTAACTTTGTCATATCTGAAGTCCAACTTCGTCATATACGAAGTCCACTTTGTTTTGGTCATGATCAGTCAAAGCTAACTTCGTCATATACGAAGTCCACTTTGTTTTGGTTGTGATCAGTCGAAGCTAGCTTCGTCATATACAAAGTCCACTTCGATTGACAACGTTATATCTTGACAGTCGGAGTTGACAATCGAAGTTGACATATCAATTGCCTTGCACATCAATTGTTGTCCAACATTGATTGTCATTAACATCGATTGTTAACCATTAATTGATTGTCATTAACATCGATTGCTAACCATTATCGATTGCTCCTATCAATTAATGTCTAACAATTAATGTTCCTTTGAACATTGATTGCTCCTCAAACATCAATTGTTTCCTTAAACATCGATTGCTCCTCCAACATCGATTGCTTCATTAACATTGATTGCTTCCTTAACATCGATTGCTTCTTAACATTGATTACTTTCTTAACATCAATTAATATCTAACACTGATTGCTCCTTTGAACATCGATTACTACCTAACATCGATTGTGTAACGTCGCGCATTTTCAGATCTACGCGAATCCTTGCTTAACGGGTTTGGTGGCCAGTGTGTGGCCCATTAGTCTGTGTTTCAGGTGTTTTCACAGGTTGTGAGGCTTTGTAGGCCGGCAGGTTTGGCCTAAAGCACTCACAGGTTCTCTGTCTATGAACGCGACAGAGCCTAGCATCGCGTTCAGGTTGCCGACGCTTGAGGGTCTTCGTCTACATGTCCGCCGTGGGTCGCGCGCTGGGCGGCTTACTGACGTCGGCAGTAGGAAGGCGACGACCTCCTATGTCGCGTTCTGGTCGCGACAGTAGAGTGCGTCGCGTTCTTAACTGTGATGCATTTTTAAGAAAGGTCGGCCGAACAGAGCTCAACAAGCTCTGCTAGGCCAGGGGAGGCATTTTTGCGGCGGTTTTTGGACGATTCGGGGTTCTGGAGGAGTTTTTGGCGTGTTGTCATCGCGAGGACGTCGCACGAAGCGAGGTAAACGCCGGGTGATCGCCGTTCTTCATGTTCTTCGTGAAGGTAGGGAGTTTTCGCCCAGTTTTACATTGTGAATTGCATGTGAAGTATGGATGGTTTGTTATTCGCTTTATAAACGATAGATACCATGCTAGGACATTGAATAAAGCATGAAAACTGAGTTTTTACATCATTTTACATGGTTTGTGTGGGAGATCCGGTGATGGTATCCCAGATTAGGGTTCCTTCCTGTGAAGGCAACAGACCCTACTGTTGCGTTCTAAATGCGACAGGCCGACCCGTCGCGTTAGGTTTTTGATTGCGACCTATCGGGGTGTCACGTTCTGAAGGCGACAGTAGCCTAAGTCGTGTTAATAGTTCCAAGAGCTTTATGGTTGTGCATGATAATGTATTTATCGGATTATCATTGTGTATTGTGCAAGGCATTGGTAAGTGGTGCATGCTCGAGGAGCGTGTCGTTCACGTGGTTTGAACGTTGTGCAAGTGGTTTGAGTGTGCATGGCGAGTAGTACGACGCTTGTGTTTGTTGTGATTTAACTTCTATGGTTAATTTGTAGTGGTTGGACAATGAGGTTCTAGTGTGAACCTAGCCTCAGTCCTTTGATATCTTTTATAAGTTAATTAAGATGATTTAATTGGTAAAGTATCTGTAGGGTTAAAGGTTAGTGTGTGGTTATTATATATTGTGTTTAATATGGCTATGGAGGTCATGAGATGACCAATGACAGACAAGATTGTTATATATTATTATGATTTAAGTATGTGTTGGTGTCGGTTAGCTTGGAGGTCACATGGTGACCGGTGACGAGCCAATTGTATTTAATGTATCGTGATATAAGTTTCACCGAGGTGTTAAATGACTGACATAGTTTGTGTGCTAGCCGAGCTTGGTGGTCTGACGCCTATTCCAGAATGCCTCTCTAGTCAGGTACCTCAGGTTCTATGTGAGCCATGCATGTGTGTTTGTTGTGCTCAGGGAGTGTCCCGGTACGGTGTGTACCACAGAGGTCTGTGTCGTCTTCCTGGACACCCTCACTCCTATGTTTGAGTTGTATGTCCGGCCGAGGGAAAGACGACAGTGGAGCAGCGACTTGTGAGAGTTTGTGTTTGGTCGCTTGTAGCGCGCTCGTGGTTGGGGGTACGGACACCAGTAGACGTACTGGTCCCCATCTAGTCCTGTGTTTCCAGTGCATCACTCTAGGGAGCTCGGGTCGGAGTCCCTAAAGGTGCCAGGCATAGACCTGCAGGGTGTGTGACTTGCAGGTGTGGTGTTGGTTGGTCTCCTTAGTTGGTTGACTTACTTTGTGTATTTGTGGAGCAGTAGTTGGACTGAGTAGTCCGTGGCTACGAGACTGAGAGGTGGTTCTTGTGTTGTGTTGTCCGGGTTGGATACTGACGTCATGAACCAGTAGTTCGTTCCCGTGTGGTGGCGTTGTTCTTTCTGACTCGTGCTTTGCCACTGGTTGTGGCTTGTGTGTGTGACTCGTTAGTAATGGTTTTACCCGTTGTGGTGTGCCCTGGTGGTGGCACGGTTCTGGTTGTGGTTCCATGGTGGTACGTGGCAGTAGGTACCTTTACCCTTCATGGGTAGCTTTGTGTTGTGATGCGTTGTGTACCAGTCCCTTCAAATGTAGAGGTGGACTTGTGTTCTGTGGAGGTCTGTGGAGTGACCTTCCACGTGTGGTGTTTTTACTCGTCTTCGGGTAAACCTCCGATTTTGTTTTCATGTGAGGTGTTGGTGTGAGGTGGATTGGCTAGCTAATGACAGTCATATTACCCTTCGTGGGTAGGTTGCCTGTGAAACTTGTAGCTTAGGCGACCAGATGTTGTAGTGGTTTGCCTGTGAGGTATGTGGCCTAGGCATTTCAATTGTTGGGCGGACTAGTGGTGTTGTGCTAGTCTTGTCGTCCCTCTTCCTTTCCAGGATTTGTATTAGCTAATGTAATTATGTTTAGTTGTTGTTAATTATACTTTGTTGTGAGCATGATATGGTTTGGCTATCGGTGTTGCCGGTGAGACCCTCTGGGGTTGAGGTTCTTTGGTGTTATGTGTTGTTTTTGGGTGGTCCCTACTGAGTCTGTGACTTGTTGAGACTCACTCCCCTACAGTTCTTTTCAGGGCTTGCCGTTTGTGTGGCTTGCGGAGGTGTTGTGGCAGACTTGTACACCCAGCAGTAGAGTTAATCGTGTTGTGTGAGATTGTGCTCCCTCGGGATATGCCCCAGGTAATTGTACTTTTTTTATTGGACATGTAATAATGTATTGGGTCTGTAGTAAATTGTTATATACAAATATGAGCACATGTACTTTCTTGTGTCTTATACTGTCGTGGTTGTCTTTTATATTCTTACTAGACACGTGTACGAGATATCCCTTGCGAGACTTCGGTCCATTCGCGGGAGGCGGATCTGGATATGGAGCCTTATTGGGCATAAATATCCAGGGCCGTCACAGATTGCTCCTTTGAACATCGATTACTATCTAACATCGATTGTTCTTTTGAGCATCGATTACTATCTAACATCAAATGTTCCTTTGAGCATCGATTACTCCTTTATGCATCGGTTTCTTAACATCGGTTGCTCCTCAATCATTGATTTCTGACAATTTTATTTATTGCCCTGTCGTTTGATGTGTCTTTAATCAATCCTCACTGTAAATATATTATTATTATTATTATTCCTATTTATTTAAGATAAAAATATAGGTTGTTACATATAATCCCTTGTGATTATCTAGCATTTGTTTATGAAATTGAGCCTAAGACAATCGATGAGGCACTAACTGATGAATCTTGGGTCTTAGCCATGCAAGATGAACTTAATCAGTTCAAAAGAAACTAGGTTTGGTCACTTGTGCCTATACCATCAGACCGTCTAGTTATTGGTATCAAATGGGTGTTCAGAAACAAAATAGATGAGGATGTTGTGATCACAAGGAACAAGGCTAGACTAGTTACACAAGACTATTCCCAAGAGGAAGACATAGACTATGATGAGACCTATGCACCAGTGGCTAGATTAGAGGCTATTTGAATTTTGTTAGCATATGCATCTGCAATGAATTTAAAGCTTTTTCAAATGGACATTAAATCTTCCTTTCTAAATGGTTTTATAAAAGAAGAAGTTTATGTAGACCAACAGTCAGGCTTTAATGACATTGACTTTTCAAATCATGCTTTCAAATTGCATAACACATTGTATGGTCTAAAACAAGCACCCAAAATTTGGTATGAAAAACTAAGTGCATTCTTTTTAAAACATGGATTTAGTAGAGGCAAAGTAAATAGCACCTTGTTTATTAAATCAAATGATCAAAACATCTTGATTGTTCAAATTTATGTAGATGAGATCATTTTTTGGAGCTACTATTGAATCTCTGTACAAGTACTTTGAAAAGTTAATGCAGGGGGAATTTGATATGAGCATGATAAGGGAATTGACCTTCTTCCTTGGACTTCAAATCAAGCAAGCAAGCGAAGAAACCCACACCAGTCAAACAAAATACATCAAGGATCTTATGAAGAAATTTGGATTTGAGCATGCTACACCATTGTCAACTCCAATGAGCACTTCAACCAGGTTGGACAGTGATCCACAAGGTAAGAAAGTGGATCAAAAAACATACAGATGTATGATATGTTCACTTCTATGTTTAATAGCAAGTAGACCTGATATACTCTTTAGTGTATGCATATGCACTAGATACCTAGCATATCCCAGAGAATCTCATCTTATTTCAGTTGAAAGAATCTTCAGATATCTAGCCCATATAAGTGAATTAGGATTATTGTATCCTAGATCATGCAAACTTGGTTTAATTGGATATTCTGATGCTGACTATGCTGGATGCAAAGTAGATAGAAAAAGCACCAGTGATTATTGTCAATTCCTTACAAGATGCTTAATATTATGTTCAGAAATAGAAGAAGACTTGCTGGGGTGTGTGTTAGTGAGCTTCCATCTAGCTCGTAATAGAAGTAGATTGATAATAGCCAATGGCTAGTGAAATTCCAGATTGATTGGATCTTGGGGATTGGACGCAAGGTTAAGTTGGTTAGCACCAAACTAGGATAAATCTTGTGTCCACTGTGTGATTGATTATCCTTTAATTCTTGCCAAGTAGCTTGCATATATTGAGTCTTAAAACTCAAACATTTCTGCTACACAATACTCCACACACTTAAGTTGTTACATAAAACTCAAACATTTCTGCTACACAATACTCCACACACTTAAGTTGTTACATCGATTAGAATTATTGGTCTACCTAAGTTTATTGGTACCAATGAAATCATTTTTATCATAGAGGTCTTGCAATTAGTTTTCAAAAATAATCCATTCACCCTCCCTGTGTTAGTCATAACTTGGACAACAACATCACTATGTGGAGGAGCATCATCTCTCTCTACGAGGTGGCGTTTCACCCCCTCTAGTACGACAAAGAGAGAGAGAGAGAGAAGAGAGGTGAATGAGAGAGAGAGTTATTAAAAATAATTTTTCTAAGAGTTATAATGGGCAAGTTAATCTTTTTACTCTCTTAATTGTAGTTGGATTAAATAAGTAGAATCAACCAGTAGAAACATATATGATGAAATATATGGAATACAAAAATATATAATATAATACATACATTTCAGGAATATAATCTCAAATACAATGCATTTTGAGGGTGTGGAGGCCATTTCTGGCCTCCTAGCCCATGGGCCCATCACAGCTCTTCAGCCACACGTCCCCAGATGCGGCGAAAGATTCCGAACCCATCTCGTTCGACACGTGACCCCCGACACCATGAAGACCCCCGCCTTGATGCCTCCGGGCAGGACCGAACAGAGCAGGGCTACCGAACACCAGGTGAACGGCCTCCCAAGCTTCACTGAACAAGCCTCCAAACTCCTATTCGGCACCTTCAAAAGGCGATCATTGCGGGTAACCCATTAGCCTTTTGGCGGCCTTTAATAGAGCCCCGCACAAGGTCCCAAGAGATGTCTCGAGTAGACACTCCCCTATCTTGGAAACCCAACAACCGTCTTCTAGAGACGCCAACTGTTGGGGAAGTTCCAAGATCCTTCAGGCCCCACGTCTATATAAGGAATGATGACTTTCATGCAAACATATGTGCAAGTGGACCCTCACAATTGCCCACGCGCGAGCACACATAAGTAGAATCGTTCTTCCATTATGCCTCTTTCCAATCCATTTTGACTTTGACATCGAAGGGTTCTCCCTGATTCATCGACCGGATCCCTCCTGACATCATTCGGTTTTGCAGGAGATCATCCACACTGGCGGAGTCCTTCCCTTTCTCTTTGGAAGACTTGCTCAGTCCTCCACCGAACAGGAAGACATCTCCACAGAGGGTATGTCTGTATTTTTCTCTTTTATTTTTCTGTTAACAGGAAATCTAACATAGTTGGTTGAAACGGAGGCACCAATGATCCAAATTTGAGTCTTAACAAGGCCATTTTATCTATATTCTTTTTTTTTTCTACACCAAGTGCACTAGTAAATCTCAGATATATGGCAAAAAAGTGAGAACCATGTGTCAAGTAATTTTTCACCAAATCATGCCATCTGACAATGTTTCTTTGTTATATTTGAGATCTTCTCTCAACATACCCAAGAGAGTCAGGTTAACCACAATGTTAATTTTGAAATTAACTGAAATCAAGTAGAAGATGCTTTAGATGAAAATTTAAAACTGCCAGCGGCTTATAGAAGATTATCCCTCACAAAAAGCACATTATGGTTCTATGGAGTGTCTTATCTAACAGCCGAACACCATAATAAGGATCTAGCAAAACTTTAAAAAATGTTCGATAAAAACAAAAGGGAAAAAGAAAGCATCCGTGTACAAAGTCGAAGGCACCCCTGTAGACAACAAAGCCTACATCCGCCCTATTCGGCAAATCTATAAGCCAATATCATAATATACATGTTACCAAATTAAAACTACGAAAGTGGTACGAGTCAGAAGAGAGATGCCGAAGAGGAGTAATATATTCTATCAAAAAGGATGAAGTGTTTATTCTTGGCTCTTGATTGTACATTTGTACACTCATGCAACCTGATATTATTTCTCCCGTATGCCACAATCCGGTCAGTGTAATGTTCGTGTGGTCCTACCCCTGTAACTACTACTCGTTGACAAGACAGACTTGCGGCTGAAAGGATTAGGTAGGTCAGCATTTCTACTACCACCACCACTGCTACCACTGCTGCTGCTGCTGCTGCTACTACTACTACTAGATTGTTCGGTTAACCTTCTAAGATTCCTACTGTCAGAACGCAAAAAGGAAAGGCCATCCTTGCACCGCATAGACACTTCTCCGCCATCCCGAGCTGCGTCCATGTCATCATCTTCCACGTAATCCCCATAATTTATACCTCTCGCCCTCTCCTCCAGACCTGAAGAGCTGAAATCTGAAGCCGAGTACCCGCTCCCAGGAGAATCGGGCAGATGGCCACCCGAGAACAGAGGAGAACACGTAAAGCCATCCGAGTCCTCGGAAAAACTCGAGGCGCTGCTGTTCCACTGGCTGGGCTCTCCAAAAATATACTCAGACAGCCCATCAGTGCTGGTGGAATCTCTAGTACTCTCGGTACTGCAGGAACCTTCATCAGAGCAGCTGAAAAGGGAGGAACTATCACTTGCATCGGATGAGTCCCCCATACTCATTCTAGCTGGATTACTGCTACTCCAGTTTGGGTAGGTATGAGGTCTCAGGCGTGGGATGGATAGACTGTCCTGGCCTTTGCTCTTGACCTTCAACTTCTCATTACACATTGTGTTCCTTGTCAAACTGGGGGCCCGAGGTGAGCACCTAAAGACATGCAACAAAAAAAGAGTCAATATGTGGAATACTTATGGGAGTAGCAGTATTCCACTGACTGCATCACAGCCACGGCAAAGTTTCAGTTTACCTTGCGTAGAAAAGCATATAAGCAGATTTTGACAGGACTCTATCAAGCTCCACAGGTTTGACCTGCATATAATCCAATGAGACCAAGCAAAGCCATAAACAACTTAAGGCCATGATGTCCGAGAATAAGATCCAGAGGAAATTAGCAAAAAGAACATTCTGGTGTGTAGTCTTAAGCTGAATATGGGAAAAGTCGAGGCGAACAGAAGATTTCCAAAACTGCTTTCAACAAGAAATATTTAGGCTAAATACCACAACACAAAACAACAACCTGCAACATTAAGGAGTCCACTGCCATCCATATAATCGTTACAACAAAAAACCTACAACCGCACCCATGAATCTAACTCTGAATCAATGATGCTCTATCTGATGCAACTTACGACCTAGTGTGACAATTTCCTCCCTTCGGCAAAAGAAACTTGCAGTATAATCTTTGGGGAACCAGGAGATTCATGCTAGAATTTGTCTCGGTGACATCATCAAACATGGTTTCCTGGCATCACTGAGAGAATCCTATCCTCAAATACCCAAGAGCCTCAAATCAAAACAGAAGTACATAGAATCCTTGTTCAACCATCAAGAGTGGCAGGCCCTTCTTTCAGAGAACAACAGAATGGACAAACAGTAATATCCGGTAAATTATACGACCATACAAACTCTAAGGCTGACTTCATAAGCACAATTGTCACAGAAAATGACAAAGCACAGCAAGATTAACTACAAGTGCTGACATGTTCTGTGATTATGTCATTGATAATAATTGATGCAATGTGATGGAAGTATTGACTAAAGCACTAATTTTTGGCACATTACATGATTCCAACTCTACAACCTCTTGCTTTAGTGGCAAAGGTAAACAAATGAACAAATAAACTTCGTGGTAGATTGATCAGAAATATTATATCCACGCAACCTTTTCAAAGATTAGCACTGAGAAAATTTGAATATCATGCATTTGACCTATAAAAAAGGAAATAAAAATATCAAGTTTCCCAACAGCAACCAAAAGTGAGACGTTGTATAATATACAACTATATGTAAGCATATATATAGAGAGAGAGGTGCTGGGGTGCGGCCCCGTCGCACCCCAGCACTGGCATCCAACGGCCAGCAAAAAAAAAATGTGCATTGCGCGCGCTGCACGCTGGCCGTTGGATAGCCATCAACAGCCAGCGCTGGGGTGCGGCAGGGCCGCACCGCCGCACCCCGGCTTCTCTCTCTCTCTCTCTCTCTCTATCTCTCTCTCTCTCTCTCTCTCTCTCTATATATATATATATATATATATATATATGTACAATTGCAGATGCACTCGAGATAATTGTGGACTGTACAACCAATCTTATTTAGAAGTGAAAGGAAAAACAAACTGAAAGAGGTGAGGAAAAATTCTTTAACCGTAAAGGACAACATACAGCACAGAATGAACCCATGGACAAGAAATCAAAACCACCAAGATAACCCAATCAGAAGGCCCTAAATTCATCCTCTCTTAAATAAAGAACACAGATTACATCAGAACTGCCACTAATAGAAATATCAAAAGAACACAAAAACAAGAATCTCTTTCTCCCTCTCATGTTTATACATATAGCTATATGGAGATGAGAGTGAGCGGTTAATCTGTCACCAAAGATGGCAGATAGATATAAGCATATGTACATAAGGAGGGACAGGGAGGTTGATGACTCACTAGTCACTATTGATGGCACCAAACAGTGTGGTGCCATGTACTCCAAATCACACGATCAAATATCAAAGATTTTAAGTTCACACCATTGACACTTCTATACAATCAACATAGTATTAGTAGTAATATGCAGGAAAAGATTGTCAAGTTTTATAAAAAGATTAACAAATCAAAGAGCCCCATCTATGCACCATGTAAACTGTGTTTCTACACACTTAGTACCTATGCTTCCCTGCATCAAGGATAAGATTTTTGATGAAAAGATTAACAGATCAAAGTTTAATGAAAAGATAAACAAATCAACCCCATCTATGCACAATGCAAACTGTCTACGCACTTGGTACCTAAGCTTCAATATATCAAGCATAAATTTTTTTATGCATACATGATCTATTGAGTACAGAAGATTTGACAGTGTGGATTAAGTTGTGTATGTGCGTTGCATGTGTGTGTGTGTATATATATATATAATGACTGTTGGATCCCACAAATTTACCAAAAAAAAGAAGAGAGAGAAGAAGACTAAAATAAAATTAAAAAAAGGGGGCAGAAGGAGGTCTGCCGGTGGCTCTCTTGGTCATGCCACCGGCAGAGTACTCTCCCGGTGTTGCTCTTCAGTCTTCCCCCGGTTTGACCATGGAGAAGGATAAAATAAAATAAAAAAAGGGGGAAGAAGAAGGTCTCCCGGTGGCTCTCTTGGTCATGCCACCGGGAGAGTACTTACCTGGTTTGACCGAGAATAAAGTAATAAAAAACGAAGAGAAGAGAAAGAAAGAGGTCTCTCGGTTTGACCAACCGGAAGAGCACTCTCCCGGTGACT
Source organism: Colocasia esculenta (assembly GCA_014218235.1). Taxonomy (NCBI): domain Eukaryota; kingdom Viridiplantae; phylum Streptophyta; class Magnoliopsida; order Alismatales; family Araceae; genus Colocasia; species Colocasia esculenta. The sequence continues at coordinate 10,081,885 of CM024766.1, read as the reverse complement.
TCCCTACAGGGAGACCACTCTCTCCGTGCCATGCAAACCGGGAGAACTCTCTCCCAGCAAGAAGATGATATCGAAAAAAGGGGAAAACGAAAAGGCACAAAACTGATCGGGAGACTTTGTTGCCCACACCACCGGGAGACGACTTCTCAGGCCACCGGGAGAGTTGGCTTGAACACATTCTTGGGCAGACCGCCTAAGAAGAAGGGACTTCTTTTGAGTGCTGGGCCTTGGAGAAAGAAGCTGCGCAAGGAAGAAGGATTAAAGAAAATAAGGAAGCAACCCACTTCAGCATGTCCATTTTGTGAAAAGCTCTTAAAGGACTTTTAGTTGTAAAGTTATCCAAGATGTTATGTTGAAACCTACAAAGGGTGTGTGCCCTCACATTGGGGATATGAGTTGCTGTGTAAATTTCAGAAGTTGCCAAAGTTCATGGAAGAACTCAATTATGGCAGAAATTGTAGAAAATCCCTTGAAAGGTGATAAATTGCAGAGAAAGTCCTTGAAAGATGACAAATTGCAGAACTACCTTCTGCTGTTCATAAATTTGCAATTATACCCTCTGCTGTCCAGAAATTGCAGAAACATCCCCAATTTGTGGGGAATTGCAGAAAACCATAAAAATACCAGAAATTGAAGAAAACATCCCTGTTTGTGGGAAAATTTCACAAAACCCTCTTGTTCAAACTGGATATTACCAAAATACCCTTGGTCTATTTAGAAAGTACCCATGAACTTTTCCTAAGTTACCAAACTACCTCTTAAGTTCAGAAATTGCATACAACCCTTGTTCAATCTCTTGGCATATGCCAAAATTATCAAAACCCCTTTTGTTTAGAATTCAAATTGCCGTTTGTACGACTCGGTGGAGGACTACACTACTTCCCTAAAACAATGTACGCTCTCCTGAGGTCAACTTCAAGAAGCCACCTCAAACCCACGTACCCTTTTATGGTTAAGAACTATCATGACAAAAATAGTTAGGAATGTCAAGAAATGACGAAGGTACCTAAAAATATCAGGAAATTACAAAAGTACCCATAAAGCAGGGTCTGCGCAGCGGCACAGTCGTACCGTACAGTGCCTGGGCATTTGCGAGCCCCGACATGGTCGGCCCAGTATGGTAAAATTGGTCAACCAATAAGAAGAAATCGTTTGACCGATTCTTCTAGAGAGTACCCTCAGATGCCCAACAAATCTAAGTCTAAAATTGGTCGACCGATTTCTTTTTATCGGTCAACCGATTGCTGTCAGGGTAACGTCCAAATCCCATGATCTATTTGGTCTTCAAAGAGAGACGAAAATCGATTGATCGATTTGACACTTTTAGTCGATCGATCGGTACGGTACAGCCAACCTTGCCATAAAGAGTCAAATTGCAATTATACCCAAGAAGGATAAGAAACTACAAAAATACCTGTGAAGGGTCAGAAATTGCAATTATACCTGAAAAGGGATTCCACGCTTTGTCGTGCCATTGTGTATCGCAGTAGCATGACCGTATCGTCCAGGGGCTTTGCGAGCCCCTAGCACAGTCGATCCGATCCAACTTGTTTTGTTCTTTATTTATTTTATTATTATTTTTTTGTAACTGTATCGTCCGGATCAAAGCGTAATGGGATACGCTTCGATCCGGCTCGTGCCAACAAAAGTTCAGCACGGCCAACCTTGTAGGGAATGATAAAAATACCCAAAAAGGGTCATAAATTGCAATTATACCCAAAAAAAGGTTAGGAAATGACAGAAATACCCATAAAATGTTGGAAATTGCAGAAATACCCAAAAAGGTCAGAATTGCAGAAATACCCAGAAAGAGTTAGAAATTGTAAAAACACCCTTGAAAGATAGAAATTGCAAAAAAAAACAAAATGGGTTAGGAACCACAAATATGCCCCCCCACCTTGTGCAGAAATGTCCTTTGAGGACATCAAGTCAAATTAAAAGAGTGACCATGACCATGAAGCAGATTCAATGGACCAACAGTAATCATTTTGGCAATCCAATGGTCCGATCGTGATAGAATTCAACTTCAGCTAAAGAAGACAGGAAGAATTTTTGCACACTAGGTGCAGGGGAGTCCCATCATTGCAATTCCTAAGACTGCTAAAGAAGACAGGGCTACCTATGAACATTGACCTAACATATTCCCCAGCATGGATACATTGTGCATAAACATGACAGCATAATTAAGGTAACCATTGGATTGTTACACTATCTATTGGCAGAGTTTATAGCTCACTGCCTATAGCCCATTCCAAATAAAGATTGGTGCTGGACTTTTCCTATGGAAGCAGTGACAAAGACAAGAATGAAAACCTTTTTTTAGCAAAGTTGGAGGGAAAAACAACCCGGCTATCAGAATGGCCCAACAAGTGAATGAGATTATAAAAGTTTAGATAAAACCATTCCTTCTTATATAGTATGTTGCAAGTCGCACATCTCCAAATTGACATAGAGAAATACATAATGCAAAGAGAATTCACCAAGATGGCCCAAAAATATACAAACAGGCATCTCAAGACACATTAGTAATTTGACTGAAATGCAGCTTCCAAACCTACATCACTATTGAATGTTGCATATATCCAAATTGACACAGAAAATATATAAAGCAAAGGCTGGGGATTCAAGCATACCGTGCTATCATCAATCTTATACCACTTCCCAGTTGCATTCATCACATAGCAAACATAGTGTCCAGAGAAGGCAGCATTCATGACATCCAAATGTACCACAACAGCATATAACCGATATATAGGTGATTTATCACTGGTTCCGCTCATATACTTGACCAAATTCAGAAATTCAGGGAACCTCACAGCTTTGTTGAGTTTGCCGAATTTACCAGACTGTAATAACACAGATAATGAAAGTGTCAGGAAGATTAGCAGCAAAGGATACATGCACACAATCTACCATTTGCAAAGCTAGAAGATCCATATATGCCAAGAGACAAATAGATAATCTTCCAGAATACCTGAAACCGTTTCAAGACTACTGTAAGGACATTGGGAGCCTCCAATATTTTTAGTCTCTTCTTCGCCTTCTCATAAGATTTGCACCTGATATGAGTTAAAACAAAATGTTTGAGTTGCCAACATTATTTTTCTACTTTTCTTCTCTTCATAGTAAGCAAAGTCCCATCCATTTTCCTGCTATGAAAGAGGATAAAAAGGGGGTTGACCTGCTGCATTGATATTTGTTCTCTCCATCCAAAATCTCTGTCATTGTAAACCTTGCAAGAGCTTCATCAAGGGTTGCAACATCACCATGTATCTCAACAGTGAGATCCATCATTCTTTCAGTTCGTTCTGACTTACTCTGGCACCTCATGCACTTAATCTGCATGAGAGATACTAGTCACTGGGCTTCCAGCAAGAAAAATGTCTCAAACTCATTACTCATTAGCAGAAGAAAATTTTAAAGTTTAAAATACCTTTGATCGAAGGTATCCACCAAAAGTCAGCTGCATGAGAGTGGTTTCTTCTGCAAATCGGGTGGCTGAATCTAAACCATGCTCCTTAAGACATACAGATTGCATTGTGTCAATGGCATACCTGCCAAAAATATAAATGAGGTCAACACCCAAGTATAATCAACATCAAGAATATCAGTTTATAAAAGAAAAGAAAAGGAATGAATAATCAGGGTTCGGCCCAATTAAACTTCAAACAATGGATAAGGTGTGATAAGGTCTCTGTGGAGTATGCTCCACAAGTGAGTATTAGAATGACATAGTTATTATCTGATTTTCATTGTTCATTTTCAATGTTGTTAAAAACATAGATGCCTCCACAAGGAAGCTACCTTTTCTCACTTCCAAGTATTGCAAGCTGTTCCCTTTTTTTTTTCCCTTCCTTTTTCAAGTTATGTATGATACAAGAGTTTCTGACGACCAAATCTAGTAAAATCTCGCAATGAACCATCTTAAATTTACCTAACTTCGACAGCAATGTTATTAAATCAGAAATGCCTCAACAATAAAGGTAAATCTTTCCTACTGCCCTGTTTTGATTGGAGCATTAACTTGGGTACAGTATAGGTTTTGATATTAATGGCCACAATATCATAGTCCGAGTCCTTTTATTCTCCTCCCCAGATTCTCCTCAGAGGGAGAATCACACCCAACAGGATCATCCTTGGAAAATCAGAGTGTTAAACATTTTTTTCCTTGATTCCCCCCCCCCCAGTTTCCAGATCTCCTATACTTACCTACGTGTGCCACAAAAGGGTCTTTTGGTGTTTTTCTTCAGCAAGCTCAAGTAGATGGTGAAAAATACTGATAATCCTTTACACATATAGGTGGAGGAATTTTAAGAGAATATTGGCTACTGATCAACCAATGCCAAAAGGATGTTGCGCATCCTGGTTGCTGGTCCTGACCCTTCTCCACACAATGAATTCCTGATGTAGTTGAGATATCACCTGCACATGAACCATACTCCTCTGGTTACACCTTCCTATTGCTGTTTGAAAAGGGGTTCAAGATTTGAACTAGGCATTCCATTTCAAAATTGTTCAATTACTCTTGTGTATCTCCATTCCATTATTGTCTCTTTCCATCTTCCTTTTCTTTGAGGTCCCTACCACAGTGGTAGAGCACAGTTCAAATAAACACCATAAACCCAGGCCACCCAGGATCAAACCAGGGGACTCACAACTCACACCTGAAAGTGCTCAAGGAGTGGCCTAATGGTTAGTCCTTCATGTACTGGTGATGAGGTCACATGTTGAAATCCCATGGAGAGAAGGTTTATGAGGAATTTCTAAAGGACAATGTAATACACTACTTGTCCAACAAAAAAAGGGAACTCACACAGCAAAACCTACTCACCAGGTACCAACTGAGCCAGGCTCAGCCGGTACCTTTCTATCTTCCTTGTCCTCTAATTCTGCTCCAAATCTCTACACTGAAGTTGTGAAAGGTCAAAAATGGCAGCGGGAAATTGAAGAAAAGTTGAGTGCTCTTGACAGTAATGAAACATGGGAACTAGTTGACCTTTTTTTTTTAAAAAGTAAACGAGGGAAGTAGTTGACCTACCTAAAGAAAGGAGTCCAGTTGGTTCAAAATGAATGTATACTATCAAATATGATGCTCTGTGTGTGGTTCAAAGATATAATGTTAGGTTGGGAAAGGTTTCACCTACACCCATGGGATTGATTAACAGGGACCATTTACACCTATGGCAAAGACGAAATCTATTATTAGAGTAGTCCACTCCTCAGCTATGCAGCACACTCGTGTTTTATACAGTTGGATGTAAAAAAGTACATTAAAAAGGCAAAATGGTGACATATATGAGGAAGTCCACATCCTGCTCCCACAAGGTGTCCATACAAAAGATAAAATTTGCCGACTCTGTATGGACTGAAACAGTTACTCAGAGCCTGGTTTATAACAGATTTCACCTTGTTATGATCAGATTTTGTTTCAAACAAGCAAATGTTTATCATACTTCATATGTTCAAACTTCAAAGGAAAGGTCATGTTACTGCACCCGCAAGCAAATATGGTTAGCCACCCATGAACACCAGATCATAACTCGTAAGGTCCCTGGAATACAGAATCGGATCGGCCCAGGAATCGTCCTGGGTCAATCCCGATCTGATCTGGATCGGATCGATCGATCCGGCCGATCCAGGATCAGCCAGGTTAAAGAACGGTTTTGTTTGAAAAAAAATCAGGGAAAATCAGAAAAAAAAAACAGAAAAAATAAGGGGAAATGTCTTCAATATTTACATATATAAAAATATATTTATGATATATGTAAACATACTCATAAATTTACCCATTAATATATACACATATACAATATATATGTAATCATACACCATAAACATAGCAGATTAATGTATAAACATAATTAATATGTATGTCCTTATAAATGTATACACATACATACATCACAATCTAATGATTGGGAATAGTGTTGGAATATGAAGCACTTTATACATATATATCATACTGATGAACACTTTATACATATATATATATATATATGTGAGGGTGTGTGTGTGTGTTAATGTACATAAAATCATATATTAATGTAAATATAATAACAATATGCACATATATATTGTTAATGCATATATATATATATGACAATGAATGTATACATATACATAATATATGCGTGCGTGTGTGCGTGTGTGCGTGCGTGTGTGTGTGTGTGTGTGCGCGCGTGTGCTTGGGATCGGCTGATCCAGACCAATCTCGGCAGATTCGGCCCAACTCCGGGCGATTTGTCTGGAATTTAAATGATCAAGGAGCTTCCCCCTGGAATCGGATCACAGAATCAGCCGATTCCGATCCAGATCGACTGATTCTACATTCCATGGTAAAGCTCAGAGGCAAGGATGGCCTCATGGCAGTGTCGGTTTCAGCATCGGTTTCAGCCAAAACTGCCAACCATGGTCAGAGGTTCAAATTCCACTGTGAGCAGGATTATAAGGAATTTCTAAAGGATAATGTAATAAGCTGGTTTCCAACCCAAAAAAAAGACTGTTTTATTAGTTTAGGCTGATGACATGATTGTTTCAAGTGTTGATGATGGTGAAATTCAAAATCTGAAACAACTTACGTACTGAATTTGAAACTAAAAGAAACTTAAAATGTTTCCTGGGAATTAAAGTAGCAAGATCCTAGAGGGGATCCACATCTGCCAAAGAAAATATTAACCATAGCTTAACAGAAGATAATGGCAAAGAGCTCTTTAATGAGGAGAAGGGCATGTACCAACAGCTGGTGGCAAGCTCCCGTATTTGTCTTTGACTAGGCCTAATTTAGCATATACTGTTTGGGTCCATTTGGTTAGGCACAAGTAACTCACTTCCATTGGAGGTGAACTTATGAAAGTGAGTCCTCTCAAATTAGTTCAATGTCAGTTTGGTTGTCTGTGACTCACTTTCAGAAAGTTAGTTTTCCTCTTTGGTTAAAACTGAGTTTCACAAAGTCACTAGTATGTACATGTTTGAACAATATAACAACTGAAGAGAGGTCGTTTACATGGAAGGGTCTTCCAAGAAACATTTTAGGAAGTCACCTTGGCTCTTCTCAAGCTTCTGTCCGTAACTGAGTTATACTATTTTAAAGACCTTTTATGGGACTTAGAGTTCAGATAGAGGTGTCGCTAAAGCTCTACAGAGGCAACAAGGCTGCCACTGAAATTGCAAATAATCTGACACAGCATGATAGAACTCATCATATTGAGAGACTGGCACTTCATCGAAGAAAGATTGGATTCAGGAGAGTTGTATTTGCTTCATATCAAATCACAAGATCAGGTTACAAATATCCATATGAAGGACATGCCTGAACTTCTGTATCTGCTGTAGACAAATTGAACATAAAAGGACATTTGTGCTTAACTTGAAGGGGAGTGTAGAAACTAGAAGGTACAGACAAATATGTAACTTTTGTGCTTTTAAGTTAGGTTTCAGTGCTTTATGTTACTTTTCTTATTTTCACTTCTAGGAAGGGTCTATATGATAGAACTCATCATATTAGATAGATTGGCACTTTATCAAAGAAAGATTGGATTCAGGAGAGTTGTATTTGCTTCATGTCAAATCACAGGGTCAGGTTACAAATATCCATATGAAGGCCATGCCTGAACTTCTGTATCTGTCGTAGACAAATTGAACATGGAAGGACAGTTGTGCTTAACTTGAAGGGGAGTGTAGAAACTAGAAGGGGCAAGTATGTAGCTTTTGTGCTTTTAGGTTAGGTTTCACAGTGTTTTATGTTACTTTGCTCATTTTCACTTCTAGGAAGGGTCTATATGTAATTTTCTTTTCAATATTAATATAAAAGAGGGAAGGACTGGTCTCAGGAGCAGAGCCACCAATCACAGTCTCTCCTCTCTCTCCCTTGCACGTGTTTCACATAATGAATTAAGCATGTCCACTCAAGGAATGTTGTATCAGATCTCGGTTTTCTCTTGGAAGGGTTGAAGATAACAAATCTACAAGAGATCTCGATATAATCTTGGGAGATTAGGAATGGCAGTAAGACCTCTAATCTTCTCTAGCTTGAATGCAGTCAATAGGTGTAGGTCGACCATGGGTAGATTCTTCTTCTCTTTTCTTTTCTTCATCTTCTTCTCCTCCTAAGATTCTTTTTTGGATTGTAATTAAGTGTTGTGCCAGGTCAACGGTAGCATGTCAATAGTATTGGCTCAACATCAACTTGTAACAGCTCCAAGTGTTGATAGTACTATCATGGGTGGGAGTAGAGGGAATGAATGGGGTTTCAAACACTTAAGCTTGGATGAGGTAGAAGCAAATTAGCCAATCCAATCGCATAATAGCCATGCAATTCTACTCGAAATTTGTGTCTTAGGCTGTGTTTTGGACATTTCCAATCTTGACAAGCTGGAGCATAGGCAAAAGAATTGGATCGGCCCAGGGCGGTACAGAGCGGATTGGATTGGCCAGATTGGTCAATCCACCTGAAGTCCTAATCAGCCAGATTAAAACATGTGTTTTTTCAATAAAAAATCAGAGAAAATCATGAAATTTTAGAAAAATTATCAGGAAAAATGTCTTCAATATAATATGTACATATTTATGATAGTAGCCCACCCCAAATATTGCGAAAAGATGTTTGGAGGCAAGATCCCCTTGTTCTTGCTCTTGTTCTTCACTCATTAAAAAATAAAATGGATGTTTATGTTCAAATAATGGTTCAAAGTAGCACTACATGGCATAAATATCATCTATTATGCTTGAAACATATTCAGATGAAGCCTAAACCAAAGTCAGCCAAAAAAATGGCCAAATCACATACTTTATGCAAGGCAGGACCCAGGCGGCCGGAATCGGAGGATTGGGGCGAATCAGGAATTTCCCAATTCGCCCCCCAATTTTGATCCTACCCTGGGACAAACATAGTTAATATGTATATCCTTATAAATGTATAGATCACATGTATATCACAATCATTAGATTGTGAATGAGTGTTGGAATATGGGCCATGAGGCTCTAAATTCTCCAATGTGAGTACACACGTGGATCTACCCACGCAGTCTGGTCGCACGGATCGACCAAAGCATTCAGGTCACAGGGGTCAAGGGGGTAGTGCCCTTTACGGGCGTTTCAAGGGGCGAAGTCCTCGGAAAGAAAATTTTAAGTTGCAAAGCAAAGAGACCCGATCTCATTTGTTTAAACATATGTGGTTATGATATATGTAATCATATAAAAAGATTTTCACATACATATATATATGTATACAATATATATGTAATCATATTTATACCTCTTAAAAGTACAAACATAATTAATATTATATCTTTATAGTATATATATTATATTAATTAACACTTTATACATATATGTGTATTAATGTACATACAATCCTATTAATGTACATATAATAATAATATGTACATATATATAGTTAATATACATATATATATGACAATGAATGTAAATGGTTGTACATACGTAAATATAATAATAATATATAGATATATATAGTTAATGTGTGTGTGTATATATATATATATAATTTGTGTGGCAGAATCGGCCAGATCGGCCACCCTAGGCTGATCCGGACGGATGCGACTAGAATTTCACCAATCCAGGGGCTTCCCCCCTGGAATTGGATCGGCCGATACAAACCAGCCGATCCTAATCCGGATCAGTCGATTCTGCATTCCATGAGCTAGAGAGAGAAAGATTCTCGAGAGATATTGTGCGCCCATCTGAATTGTTGAAATAATATATCCCCATTCCCATATGCATAAATGTATGGATTTGTGCATGCTATTAAACTTTCTCCTCCCCATGCCTATAAGCTCGATGATCTGTCCATTTCATCATTAAAGATGCTATCTATATCCCACATCATTGCCCATGACCAAACAACTTCTACATGCTTCTCTATCCACCTACTGAAATAACTTTAAAGCTAACCCCATTCTTTTTGTGACTAACCATTGATTACTAAGGAAATTCCGTAAGATAATTTTTTCATTAATTAATTAACACTGCAAAACACAATAATTTCCTCTTCCCTAATATTGGTTGATGCAAAACATTCAATCATCCACACAAAATCAAGGTTTACAAAGTCTTCAACCATCTCAAAAGTTCACACTTTATTCCCACACCCATCCCATTTCTACCTTGGTCCTTTTCATACATAGAAACAATAATAGGATCGGGCCAGGATTCGCCCTGGGCCAATCCCAATCTGATCCGGATCAGATCGGTTGATCAGCTAGAAGTTTGATTATAAAAATATTTTAAAAAATCATAAAACTGGAAAAATCATAAAAAGGAGACACCAGGAAAAATCAGAGGCTTTGGAAAAAAAAAAGAGAGAGAGAAAAAAAGGAACGAAGGGGAACAATAAAAAAAACCCCATCCTTTCCCCAATGTGTCCCCTCTCACCCCCCCCCCCCCTCTCTTTACCCCATGTGAAACAGCTCCCCCTCTCCCCCCTTTTCCTCTTCCCCACGCATTAACTCTCTAAATGCATGGGGAAGAAGAAAAAGGGGGAGATAGGGATTTCACATGGAGTGAAGAGAAGAAGGAACACATTGGGGAAAGGAGGGTGATATTTTTATTATTTTTTCTTTCATTTTTTTTAAATCAAAATTGACCAGTTTGGATTGGCCCAGACCGGCCAACTGTTGAATCGGACCAATTCCGGCCGATTCAGCCAAAATTTTCACGATCCAGGGGGTGGCTACCCCCTGGGATTGGCCGATCCCAAACTGGATCGGCCAATTCCTCGAACCATGTTCATAGTTCCGCATCAACTAAGCATATGACATTATGATCAAGATCTACAAAACATGAATACTTCATGACTGCTACCTCTTCCTATCAACAGTGACCAGATCAGGGTGAACTAGAACAGCCATCCCAAGTCCACTTCAACACATGGATGGCAAAGTCGGCCGACTCGGAGCGGAATCGGTCTAGGCGACCCGATTTGGGAGAGGGAGGGGGGGGACACCCACCCACCCACGGTACAAGGTGAAATCGGGGTGGATCGATCAGAATCGGGTGGAGTCGGGCCGACTCAGTCCGACTCCGAGCACTCCACCCCGAGTCCACTCGCTCAAAGCCGCTTCCACGGGAAGCGGGGCTCTTTTTAATGGAGACGAGAGCTGAGGGAGAGATACCTGAGTTTCATCCTGATGATCGCCTGCTTCAGGCATGTGCAGAAGATGTAGAACTTGAAGAACATGTACCTGGATATGCGTCTGTTCCTGAGAGAGGTCAAAGGCCTGAACTAAAAAGATTTGCGCCACAGTACAAGAGACTACTAGACTTTCTTCATCTCAGCTAGAATTAAGATCTACCACTCAATTGGACCCAAAAAGAAAGGAGGACAAAGGCAAGAAAAAAACAAAGTCCAACAAGGAAAGAAGAACAGAGAAACCTAGAAGAAAATCACAAGATCGTACAGAGGACTTTCTCGAGGAGACACATATTGGGGACCATTTTCTTAGGCTCCACCCCTACCACCTCACTTGGCCAGATTATGAGGCAGAGCAAAAGCATTATCAATGTCAAAGAAAGATGCTTAAGAAAGGAAAAGCAATTGGGAGTGATGACTCCATTCGATCACCTGATGATGATGATGATGATGGTGGTGATGATGATGATGATGATGATGATGATGATGATGATGCTGCAGGTACTGGAGCCACGGGAGGTTATGGGCTTGGGGGTATCCTTTCAGGATATGAGGATTATTCAGTACCACCCCATCAACAAGAAGGAAGCCAAGGGGAAGCACAAGAAGAACATGGGGGATATGAAGGCCAACAAAGGCAAGCAGGGCATGATTGGGGATATGGGCCTTCTTATCCACCTATTTTTAGTCCTCCAAAATTGCCATATTCAAATATCAACTCTAGTAGTGAGACAAGTTACTTGGGCAATCATCAAACTATTGGGTATGGTAGTTTCTTCACTCCAAGACAATCAAGAGAAAGTTCAAGCCAACAAGCAACGACACCTCGAGGCATCCAAAGAGGATTCCAAGACATCGTCAATTCTTTGTTTGGCTATGGATATACCCAGTATGGAGGACATGACTATGGGCCACCTGCTCAGTTTCATAAGGCAGAGGAAGAGGGTTCAGAAATGTCAAATTGACAAGGTATTTTTATTTATTTCATGTTATAAACTTGTACATATATCTATTTTTTCAATGTATGAACATAATCATTATGTCTTAATCATTGTTATTGTTCTTTATGATACATGAACATGATAAGATTTGAATTTCATTGTGTTTGTATTCAATGAATGTTGTATGTGTTTTCATAATTTTCTGCAATTTTTAATATTTTTTCAGAATTTTCTCTGATTTTTCTGTGATTTTTCCTGATTTTTTTCACAAATTTTTATCATTTTTTAACCTGCCTGATCTTGGATCGGCCAGACTCCCATTGAGTCGGGCGGATCCTACGATCCGACCCGACTCGGATCGGGGTCGCTGGGTCCGACCCAGCACCCCGATCCGACTATGCCATCCATGCTTCAACAGTTTCATGATAGGGCCATGTTGAAATTCCCTGGTTAATTAACCCAACAAAATCACTTTGATTAATTCCTTTTGATAAAAGCAAAAAGGTCATGAAAATTTGGAATCAAATTAACCCATTATGTTTCTTATATAAATAGCATGTATTACAAAAAATCATAATAAGATATATTACAAATTTCATATTGTTTATATATAGAATTTTCAAAAGTTATGAGGCGAAAAGTACATTTCTTCAAATCTATGTAAGAATGCATATGTTAACAGCTTCCCATTCAGAAGCTATATGCTGAACAGTATAAGCTATAAATACTGAAAAGAAACAACGATGAACCAGGTGGAATAGATTATGGCAACAACATGTACAAACACAATGAGCATAAAAATAAATTTACTATGATTGAAAATATCAATTGCATACAATAAAACAGCATTTACAGCATCATAGAAGGTTTCTTGAATTGACATCTTTAGCTAAAGCAATTAAAATAAATCAAAATGAAATAAGGAAAATTCTGCAGAATAATAAAACTCAGTTTACCTCAAGAATTCATGGGCATCTTCTTCTCTTCCAGGACCAAGATGGCTTCCAATACTTTGGATTTGTGAAATTATATTGACAGGAGATAATGGAGATTGCCCTTGTTTAGCCTTCAAAACAAGGCTTTCAAACTCACAAGTGAAGCACCACTCCTTTTTTGGACCTAAATTAAGGATTAAGACCATTCAATAATTAGATGAGTTCAGATGCATGCCAGAAAAAATGAGGCAGGAGACAAGGGAAAAGAAACATACATGATTTTGTATGGAGTCCTTGAAGAAGGTAAGAAGTAAGGGGCCGAGTAAATGCCAAGCACTGGAGCACCACATTTGCATAACAACTACAAGTAATTGGAGGTCAAGATCAGAACCATCCTGAATATAGTTTGTATCCGAGACAACAAAACAGCTTGACAAGAAAATGCCAAACTTAAACTAGCGAAACAGTGTCAAAGCAGCATAGTCAAATAGGTCAAAAATTCTAGAATCACATAAAAAAGGAAACTGCTTGCCAACAACTCATAAAGGTTTTGGCAAATGCTCAGAAAGGAAAACTAAATGCCAAAACAGTTCATAGAATAAATGAAGATTCAGAAGACATTCAGTTATGAAACTTCTGTCCTGTGGTGAAACAAGGTATGACTAGGTCAAAAAATAGACTAGAAACAATGAGGAGTCCGCATGAATTCAAATCCATCAAAAATATTGAAACTTAAAATCCTGAGCCTCCCATGAGGTAAATCAATAGACATTTCTTTTTCAACTGGTTCCAAATGAGATCATGCTACATAGTGTATTAGAAAGCCCAATTGAGCAGCTTAGGGTTCAATTGTTTCAGCAAAAAATCTCATGTAAGAAAACATTTTCAGAGAAAACTACATACAATGACCTATTTGGTACCCCTGAAAAGCTAATCCATGAAAATCTTTTATCTAAAATTCATGGATTTTGACATTCTTGATGAGACCCCGTAAACTATTTTCTTCAATTTCTCTTTCATGTAGGATTTTCATGAGCGAGACTATAGTCTCTGCTCTCATTCCTAGTGCCTCTTCTGCACTGCCAACTACCGCCTCTAAGGCGGCAATCGATGACTGTTGACCGGTGACAACGGCCGGCAACCGACGGTCGACGTCTGATGTCCGACAGTTGGCGGCCGGCAACTGACACCTGATGACGGCGCTCGGCACCCAACGATCGACGGTCAGCGCTCGGCGCCCGACGCCCCAATGGTCAACGCCCAGAGCAAACTTTTTATTTTTAAAATATTTTTTCTAAAAAATATTTTACTAGAAAACAAACACCGAAAAGTCTTTTCAAGAAAATAATTTACGTGGGTACCAAATGAGTAATTATATTTTTTATTTTCCTATAAATGTTTTCCATGGAAAACTTTTTTTCCTATGAAGATATTTTATAACCAACCAATGGACCCTTGGCATATTAGAAAGTTTGAGTACTCAATTGAGCAGCTCTACCTAGCAACTGCAAACCTTTTAGCACAAATTGCAACCATGGACTGCAGAACCAGCTGGCCTGAACTGGTTGGTCAGACCAGATCAAGATTGACATCACCAGTTTGCTTCTGAGTTGATAGTTTTGGGATGGACCAGTTGCCAGTTGGTCCTTGGAAGAAAGGAATGTTGAGGTTTATTAAGAAAAAGAAAGGAAAACTTAGAAAAAGGATAGAAAATTGGGGGAAATGAAATGAAGCAATAAAATAAGGTTCTTAAGCAAGAAAAAAAAAGTTTTGTTTGGCAATTTTTACAATTGAAGTCTCCATTTCACTGTTTTGATTTATCTGAAAGTAGAACAAAAGGTATTCTACAGAATATACTTCGTAGAATTGTCAAGGTGATCATCTAGGCACCACATACATGTAGCCAACTAGCCAAGGCACCACATGGGTGACCTGGTGCTTCATGGCCTTGTCTTGGCCCAACAAGGCACCAGTCTGGGCCCTGGTATAACAGGATCCATTTGAATGGTTCCTATCAAGTATTAAAAGCCAAACAACCCACCCCCCCACCACCACCCCACTCTTGGTCCCTAATCAAGGCTGCCATCTCCTTGCTCATTAGGGTTCCACTAGCACCACTGTTTATCGACTGCTGCCCTACATAGTCAGAGGTGAGAGGCGGCTGAGGTAACCAAGGGGTTGCATCTAGGCGATTGAGGCAATATATTATTAAAAAAAACATATATAGTTCAGCAATATGAATATATATATATACATCACTTAAAAATGCATAAAACAAATATATTTCATAAAACTATTAATTTCTCTGTGCCAAATTATTGTATAACTCACTAAATCTATTGATTCTTATATGTAAAGTTTAACAAACTAAATTGCAAGTAAACAAATTCACACATACACATAAACACACTAAATGATAATACAAAGTGGACATTATTAGATTAAATGGGCCTCTTTGTGGGCCTCACAGAGGCAAAGAAGGTGGTGACTAAGGCCTAGGCTCATCTAGGCAAAATGGGCCTCAGAGCAAGGCAACTTGGGGTCACCTCACCTGGCCTCATTGCCAAGGCCTCAGTCACCTCTGATAACATAGCCGCTGCCCATCAATGTCCGTCTCCTTCCTCCCTCCACACGTACATACAGAGAGGATCCGTTTGAATGGTCCCCCATCAAGGCTGTCATCTCCTTGCTTGCTGTGGTTCTACCAGCACTACTGCTTGTCGACTGCTCCCTCCCTCCCTCTCTCTATCTTCCACTGGCTGACAGTGCTCCCATTCGCTAGGACTGCTACCTCTCCCCTCTCTTGCACTATATCTCCTCTCCTTCCACAACGGAAAATAAAGGGTTAGTGATTGATGGCTGAATGGAGGGATTTCAACCATGTTGGTGTGAATAGAAGGAAATTTGGTTACTACATCCCCGTTCAGTTCTGGGCAATCACTCTTTCTTCCTTTTTTTCTTTTTTTTTTTTTGTTTTTTTTTTTTGGGGGGGGGGGGGGGGGTTAGGTTTTACAATTCAGGGTTTATATTTTATGGTATTTGTGTTTTACTTTATTTGTGATAATGAAAGGCCAGCCAGTCACCTTCCAACAGAAAAGAATATCCTTACACAACAATTTCTGAAATTGTACTGATTCTCATCATGAATAAGTCTTCATTCTTCAACAAGATCATTTCAACAGGTTAAAGTACCTATATGAGTCACATGGAAATCAAAATAGTTTGCTGCATGATTCCATGACTTGGGCCTGCGAAATAACATGCCATTATCGGAAGAACAAGATGCACCTAGATATGTTCATTTGACCTGTGGAGTAAACAACTTCCATATTCAACTTAATCCAATCTAATCTGCAAGTAATGTCTGAGAGTTGTGACATTTTTTTGGCCTGAGCTACAGTGTGACCTACATTATTAAAAACGGCCGAGGCGATCGCCTCGGCAATGAGGCGAGGCAAGGGGCCACTCCGGCGCCTCGCGTCTGCCAGGATCACCGAGGCCATCGTGTCTGTCATCAGCCCCAGCTAAACCGGACCGGATCCGGTCCGGTTCGCTCCTTCCCACCCATAACCCCCCCCCCCAACCCTAAAAGGCCATAGATAGCGATCACAACTCTAAGCTCTCCCCCTCCTCTCCTCAAAGCGCCCGTCAGCTGAACCCCAGCAAGCGGAGGACATGCTCCAGAGAGGGTGAGCGGCGTGGTGAACCTCTCCAGCGAGGGAAAGTGGCGCAGCGGACATCTCCGGCGAGGGTGAGCGGCATGGAGAACCTCTTCGGCGAGGGCAAGTGGCGCAGCAGAAATCTCCAGCAAGGGCGAGCGGCGCGGTGAACCTCTCCAGCGAGGGCAAGCGGCGCAGCAGACATCTCTGGCAAGCTAACATTGCGCCTCTCTCTCTCTCTCTCTCTCTTGCACATACTGTGACACACACATCCCTCTCTCCCCCTCTTCAACTCTCTCTCTCCAGCTCACTCTCAACGTTCACCCCAGCCTGGTTCTCTGATTGAGCAGGAACAAAAATCCCGACCTGGTACAAGAACCAAACAAGGCGCTTGTTCCTCCGACAGAACCGTTGAATATATATTTCATATTTTTTAACTATATTATTTTATAATATATTGCCTCAATCGCCTAGGCCATTGCCTATGCCTTTGAGGCTGAGGCAACTCGGGTAGCCTCACACCTTTGACTACATAGAGTGTGACAAATGTGCATCAAGTTATCCCCCAAACTGATCCATCCCATCGTAACCATACCAAAGAACAAGTTTCCAGCCGAGAAACAAATTTTTTTTGCATAAATAGCCCTCTGAAATTGAAATGTTCGGAGTCCATCATTAATTTCCAATTGCATGTATGGGTTCTTATGAGAAATAATTGTCATGAGAGCCCCTATGGTAACTTCCATTAAAATATCCATGGTACATTTCATTTCCTTCTACATCACTCCTTAAAATGTTTTGACAATTTGTTAACAGAAAATGGTGAAAAGGCATCCATGAGAATACTTCCTGTAAGAAGGGTATATATGTGAGTGCCAATTCAGAACAGTTTTTACATGATGTCAACTTTAAGCGAGGCATTTATGCAAAGAACCCAAAATCAACGTACTCATTCTTAACCATGAAATACATTTTATTAAAAGATGAAAACATATCCACTCCTTTTAAAATGAAAATGCATTCAAATTTGTCTTCTTAAGTGCAATATATGTATTGTGAAGAGCAGTGCCACTTTACCTGTTTCCGCAATTTATAAGACCTGATGGGCGCATTTCCACCTTCTCATTGTAAAGCTTGACAAAAATGTCATATGGAAAGAGCATCTGAAAAAAAGATAGAAAGAAAAACAGATGACAGAATTATGCATGAGATATGCGGAGCATGCAACAACACAGCATAAGTGCATAACCTAAAAGGCAAAGGATCTATCATTATGATTATAATTTCCAGTTCTCTCACTTCCACAAACCTGATGGCAGTTCCTTGAAATTTTTGAGTGTTTGAACTGCTGAACAGCTCTCTGAACAGAAGTTTTCAAGTCATAGCTACCATTTGATATGGAACTTGCCGTGCCCGAGTCTTGTGGATGAACTGAAGAAGCATGGACAACTTTCACAGACGCACTTCTTGAAACTGAACGCCCACTGTTACTAGAAGATTTTTCATCCAAAGATGCAGCAATTGGTACTGATCCAGTGGCTCTAGGCTTAGGCGGCAATTCAGTATTGTTAATCCCATTAAAATCAGATGCTGACACATTGAAGCCTCCTATTGAAGCATCACCGACCTTCAGAACAACATTCCTGGATAGTATATCTCTATGCACTTGTTTTGGAATGTTTGCATGAGAAGAAACCACCTGACAAGAAGACTCAGTGTTAGTAGTGAACTAGAAGGACAGCAGTTCACAGTGCTGTTGATGGCTAACCTCTTTTGCAGAAACTCCAGAGCTTGTGGAATCAGTATGACCAGAACATTCAGATTTTGGTTCCCGATATTCAGCATGGTTCCCCGTTGGCTTGGAGACTATATAATCATTCACATCATTTAAGCTACGCCCCAAGGAACTGCCTGATTGACATCCAACTTCCTCTGTACAACGGCCAGATGTCTTCTCTTTTAAATTATTTAGGGAAGAAATATCATCTACAGAAGTGTTTGTGCCTATGCATTCAGAAGGTGAAGACTTGTTAAGCTTTCTCTTGCTCACTTCACTTATGTTTGCAAAGTTAACATCAGCAGGGCCACAAGTTTCTTCATGCCTGGCAGGATTATCTTGAGTAGAAGCATCATGAACAGAAGCACCATCTCCTGAAGGAACAGTATGTGTAGAATGGATTGATGATGGTGAAAGTTCTGGAGAATTGGATGAACATTTTCTGTCAGGCATATTCACCATATGCTTAGCCTTGAGATCATCTTCTTCATTGAGGATGGTAGACAAATAGCTAGAACTAGATGAAACAGGCCTCTCTTGATTTGTGGTTTCATTTGAGTTGGCATCTGAAGTCACTGACTTGCTATCACATAAATTAGAGCTCTCAACTTGTTGTGTACTTAGATCAGAGGAGCTTTCTGGGGTGGTCGGTTGGATATCAACCTTCGGGGGATGACATTCATCCTTGTGGCCTTGTCGCCAGTGAACAATCTGACACTTTCCAGAGCTGTTGAAAACTGACAGAGGATGAGTCTCAATAAGAAATTGCAAATGCATATAGATAATTTACGGATGCCCAAAACAACTGATAACCAAATGTCCAGAAACCTGTCTCACTGATATCACGGACAATGACTGAAGAAATAAACAAGAGGATGTGTACTGAAGTTCCAATTAAGATCGGATTGATCAACCAGTGTCTGACCAAAAAACAACTAGTGTGCATATCAATAGATTAAGAAAAAAGGACCAAAACATTCTGTTGTAGTAAAATCTGTAAGGCCAACATTCTCAAATTCATTTGTTAAGAAGAGAAGAATTGAGAAAAAAATCACAAAACCATTTACCGTGACCATGTTTCTCTACCACTTTATGGAACAGAAAAAGAGAACAAGGACCAAGGCACCCCAAGGTGTTCTTTCTTGGGTGCCTAGGCTCCCAATGTGGTGGCCAACCACAGATGGGAGGAGGCCAGGGAGCAGTGGCTGGCTGGCTGTAGGTTGGGTGGGTGGGTTGGGCTGGGGGAGGGGGGAGGCAACGGAGGGAGGGAAGCCCGCACTCGATGAGGCATGAGGGAGAGAGAGAGATTGATACATACATATATATACATATATATATATACATAGATAGATACATAGATAGAGGGAGAGAGAAAGCGCACCTGGGGTGCTTAACAGGTCACTGGAGGATGGAGGAGATAGTGATGGCCGGAGGTGGACCAGGTGGTACACTGGTAGCACCAAGAGGTGGAGGCGGCGGCAGGGAGGAAACCCTAGGGATGGCCGATGGGTGCCAAGTTGGAGAAGAATGAGGGTCTGGCTCTCTTATGAGGGGGTTTTCTTTAGGTTTTTATGAATTGATCCTGGGTGGGTTGGGTGGGTTTGGGAGGGCTTAATGTGTCCAAGCCGAACAAAGGCGGACCAAGTAGGCTGAGGCACCTGCCTAGACGCTGCCTTGGAGCACATTTTTAGGTCCCCACAAGGCTACCCTGCACCTCGTGTGTGGGCCGGTGCCTTCCTGCCTAGGCAGGAGCCCTGACAACTATGCCTAGCAGTGTGCCTACTTGCCTCCCTCCATACGATCCCCTTCCCTCCCTATCTTCCCCCTTGTGTATGTGTATGCACAAGTGCTTGCCAATCTACCCTTCATCACCCCATATGCTCGCCTCATCCATTTCCTGTTTTGCTTCCTCTACCTCTTTATTGAAGAGAAGCAGGATCAATATTTGATGTGACAACATGGATTGATGCGTAGAAAACATATTCTCTGCAAATCTCCCAATATCTCGCCAAAATCTCTTCATGGCCTTTTAATCTCCGAGAACCCAAAATGAAATCTAGCCAAGACTAAGAAGAGAGGGAAGCAGATAAAGATGAAAGGAAATAGAGGGCAAGGAGATGGTAACAATGACAGTATGAAGGGGATAAGGAGAAGAACAAAATGATATGGAAGGAATAGAGGATTAGAAGAATCCCTGCTCTGAGACCTCTATAGGATCTCGTCTCCTCCACATTGGCATGGTGTCAAAACTGGGAATTTATTGCTCTTAAGTTATTCAAAACATAGTTCAAAGAAGAAGTCGTAGGACTTGAAATAAAGAAGACACAGAAGAAGAATTCAACTACTAAAATAGTTTTCCCACAATACAATGTACACAGTACCAGAGCATTCTGAACGAGGAAAAGAAGGATTCATAGTATAGAACTCTCTCGGACTACACATCACATCATTTGATTCCCTTATGTCAAAAACAAACATCCCTTGAAATGGGGTCATAGAACTCAAACAAGGCAAGTTGTTCAACAAAAACAGATAGCCATGCTCCAGCCTGAAGGTGGATGTCCTGTTATAAGCAAAGTTTCACCACCCTGATCACATGCTGATGACGAGTCTGCCGGCTATGATAAGCCAGGCCTTCTTGCTCCTCCTGCAGCAGCCTTTCAATTTTGGCATCAGCAGATCAAACCACCATGGGAAGAATCTCATAGTTATCAAAAGCAATGGATGTGCATGCCTAGGCAATGAGGCAAGGCAAGGCAACCCCAAGTCGCCTTGTTCCGGCCGATTTTGCCTCGGTGAGCCCAGTAGGGGTGTTCATTGTTCGGTTCAAACTGAAAAACCAAACTGAGTGGTTCAATTCGGTTTGAACACCACCTTTGGTTCTATTCAATTTCACAACTTGTGAAACCTAACCAAACCAATTTTATTATAATTGTATAATATATATAGTAAATATTTTTAAAAAAGTTACATACACAAATTTAAATAGAAATACAAATTTTAATCATAATTTTAAATACATAAACACTAATAAAATCATTCATATTTAAACAAATAACCGAACTATTTTGGTTCGGTTGGGTTGGGTTTCGTTTGATTCAATTTGGTTTAGGTTGGATAAAAAAACCTTCAAACCGAGTTCACCCCTACAGCTTAGACCTCAATTGCCCCATCTTTGTCCCTATCCAGCCCACATATGGAACCACAAAGAGGCCCATTTAAGCTAGCAACACTTACTTTCTATTATCATTTAGTGTACTTATATATATGAGCGTGAATTTCTTAACTTGCAATTTAGTTTGTTAAACTTTACATATAGAAATGAATGAATTTAGTGAGTTAGATAATAATTTGGCACATAGGAACATGGAATGCAGAATTGGCCGATCTCGATTCTATATTAGATAGGCCAAGGCCAACTTGATTCCAAGGGGAAAGCCCTTTGGATCGGTGAAATTCAGGCCGAATCGGCCTGTATAGGCTGATCCAGCCAATTCTTGCACAGATTATATATATGTATATGTGTGTGTGTGTGTGTGTGTGTGTGTGTGTGTGTGTGTGTGTGGGCGCGCGCGCGCGCATCGCATCATCATCATCACCATCATCAGAGCCTTATCTCATTATTTGAGATCAACTACATGAATCCTATTCCGCCAAATATTTCTATCAAGTGTTATATTCATGTTTAAAGCCAAGAAGTCAATGTCCTTCCTAATAACATCACACCATCTCATTTTAGGCCTTCCCTGAGCTCTTTTACTAGCATCTACTAAGATTTGGTCACATCTTTTAATCGGTGCCGAATTATGGCGACAGTGTATATATCCAAACCACCTAAGTATATTTTCTCTCATTTTACTATCAATTGGAGATATTCTCAAGTCTTCACAGTAGCGCTCATTCCTAATTTTATCTTTCTTAGTCTTATACATCCGTCTCAGCATCCTCATCTCTACTACACACATTTTATTAATGTGTTCCTTTCATACTGCCCAACACTCGGTATCATATAACAAAACAAACCCCATAGCCGTTCTATAAAACTTTCCTTTAAGTTCCACTGGCACACGACGATCATCAAGGACTCTTGATGCACTTCTCCATTTTAACCAACCTACCAAAATGATGTATGCAACATTGTCATAAATCTCCCCATTCTCTTGAATGATAGACCCTGATTACCGAAAACTACTAGTCTTAAAAATATTTTGTCTATCAATTAGATTCATATCTTCTTGTAACACCCTCTCATTACTATAATTAAAATGCATGAACTTTTATTTGCTCTTACTGATTTTAAAACTTTTAGACTCCAAGACATGCCTCCAATTGTCTGACTTATCATTTAAACCATCAATACTCTAAACAATTAAGACGATATCATCTGCAAATAACATACCCCAAGTGATATCATCATGCAATTGTTTTGTTACTTCATCCATAGCCAGGACAAAAAGATATGTACTTAGTGCAGAACTTTGATGCAAATCTATAGTGATCGAGAATTCATAAATCTCTCCAGCAATAGTTCTAACACTAGTAGTAGCACTTTCGTATATATCCTGAACCAAGTCAACATATCTTTGAGAGACTCTCTTCTTTCTTAATATCTATCAAATCAATTTTCTCGATACTCGATCATATGTCTTCTCTAAGTCAAGAAAAATCATATGTAAATCTCTTCTCATCTCATTATATTCTCCATTAACTGTCATAATACGAAAATAGCTTTAGTAGTAGATCTACTTGGCATAAACCCAAACTAATTTTCTAATATAGTAGTCATACATCGAATACGTTTTCCAATTACTATTTCCCAAAGTTTCACAGTATGACTCATAAACTTAATTTCACAATAATTATTGCAAATTTGAATGTCCCCTTTGTTTTTATGAAAAGGAACCACAACACGTTTCCTTCATTCTTCTAGCATCCTCCGTTCCTTCAAAATTTTATTGAAAAGTTTAGTTAGTCACTTAATACCAATGTCTCCTAGACCTTTCTATACTTCAATAGGCATGTCATATGGTCCTAAGGACTGGTCCACTTTCTTTTTTTTTTTTAAGCATCACCTACTTCTAACGTCTTAATACACCAGAAATACTGATAATTATCAAATTTTGTTGACTCTTGGTCCATTCTAATTATTATATTTACATTAATATAGGGTTGTACGTACATTAACACACACACACATATATATATATATATATATATATATATATATGTATGTATGCAGAAAGTGTTCATTAATATGATATATACTATAAAGTATAATATTAATTATAGTTGTACATTTAAGAGATATGTATGTGATTACATATACATTGTATACATATACGAATGTGTAAATTTATTTATATGATTACATATATCATAACCACATATGTATAAACAAATGAGATTTGTCCTTTTGATTTGCAACTTAAAATTTTCTTTTCAAGGGCTCCGCCCCCTAAAACCCCCCGTAAGAGGCAGTGCCCACTTGACCTCTGCGACCTAACTGCTAAGATCGATCTACACAACCTGACAGCACAAGTCAATCCATATGTGCGTATCCACACATTGGAGAATTTAGGACCTCAAGCTCCATATTCCAACACTTATCACAATCTAATGATTATGATATATGTATAATATATACATTTATATAGATATACATATTAATTATGTTTGTAGATTAATATGATATGTATATGATTACATGAATATTGTGTGTGTGTGTGTATATATATATATATATATATATATATGAATGTGTAAAGTTATATGTATGATTACATATATCATAAATATATATAGGACATATTTCCGAATTTTCATGATATTTTTTATGATTTTCCCTATTTTTTTCAAAAAAAACATTTTTTATTCTGATCGATCCAGAGATTTCTAACGGATTGGCCGATCCAATTCGATCTGAATTGGGATCGGCCAAGGGCGATCCATGGGCCGATCTGATCCTTTTCTCCATGCACAGTTTTATGAAATATATTTATTTTATGCACCCATTTAGGTGATAAATATATACCATTCAATTTTTTGAAAATATATATTATTTAATAATGTATCGCCTTAATCACCTAGGTCATTGCCTAGGACTTTGAGGTTGAGTCGACCCTTGATCTCCTCCGCCACCTCACTCCTCTGACTACATAGGGGAGGATAAGATACCACTGCTAGTTTGATACCTCTAGGGCAGGCTGCTCTTGATTGAACTTCAGTACATCCTTTGTTAATGTAAGGGTATGCAGAGGAAATCATCTGCTGACCGTTGTGACCTCCCTTCCACTTAAATGATGTCAATAGGCAACTGTAACTGTATTGCAGCATGCCAAGTCAACCAATTCTCATTAATGAGTAACCACAGATTCTTTTAATGAGTACTATTATCTAACAGCAAAATGAGGCTCAGTGAATTATTTACTGATCTATTCCACTAAATAATATCAATGGGAGCAACTTGAGGGAGGTTGTTGGCAGTATTTCAGACAAGCAACCATCTAGCATCCAAACTAGAATCCACCCGTTGCCTCAGAAGTCCATACAATGCTAGTTTGAAATAATTGACTCTGACCTGTTTTACTAAGAAGGTGACTTTCTTATGATCATTATGCTTCTCTGCATGCATACGTCTAACTGACCCACCCATATCTATAAAAGAGAAAAAGTGTACCATCTCAGCCAGATCAAGGTCAAGCGAGGCATCCCAGTTTGTCCAATCTCGGCTTCCTCCCTTTTTTTCCCCTCTCAATGCTTTCGAACACGGGAACTCTACTTGCATCTCACCAGATGATAACCAACCATATCCTTTTTTGAAAGGGCTCAACAAGGGGAGATCTCAGATTGTTATGATAACTTCACATTTTACAAGTCACAGTAAAATCATAATGAGGAGTGAGGAAAAATAGCTAAATTAGTAACTTTTTAATTGAATTAATAATCCCACCTATAGCGCGATTATATATCCCAAAAAATGAGATTCAGATTATCTCCGAATTGCACTCATCCACTTAATGGTCATCATCAGAGTCTTATCCCATTATTTAGGGTCGGCTACATAAATCCTTTTCCGCCAAAGATTTCTATCAAGTGCTATCTTCGTGTTAAAACTTAAGAAGTCCAAGTCCCTTCCTAATAACATCCCACCATCTCATATTAGGCCTTCCTCTAACTCTTTTATTAGCATCCACTAAAATTTAGTCACATCTTTTAACCGGCGCCGAGTTTGGACGACAGTAGACGTGTCCAAATCACCTAAGTCTATTTTCTCTCATTTTCTTATCAATTGAATCTATCCCCAAGTCCTCACGGAAGCACTCATTCCTAATTTTATATTTTTTAATCTTACCACTTTGAAATTCTTAAATATGATAATCAGTTGAATATGAGTACCAGTTTGAAATTGATTCAACGTCAACATTGTTCGGAGAAATTTTAAAAAGACAGATTGAGTAGCTCTCGCCTTTAAAAAGAAATCCACCAAAGCAAATTTCGTCTATGTTCCAGTCGAAATCAAGCGTAGTCGCACCCATATGAACAATCAAGCGTGTTTGTTTTGCTAGAGCACATCACCACGGACAGCAACCGTAGTGGAGAAATCCAATTTCTCATTAATTGAAGATCTAGAAAAAAAATAACAAATCCATGTACTCCGATTAAGAGAACGGATAGTGATCAACAAACACACAGAAAAACCTAAATGATAACCGTGCAAATACTTCCGAGAAGAAGAGCGTTTAGCATCCAAGTTACCAATATTTGACGGCCTTGCATCGGGAGCACCGCGTGGTTGTGGGGCTGTAGCACACAGCACACACGGGCTTGACGATCTGCACCGGCTGGGAGGCCGCAGAAGCCAGCGAATGCTCATACCCAAGCCGGTTGCGGTACTCATAAGTGGCCTCGATCTCAGCCCGGGCGGCCTCTTCAGAGGCGAGAAGTACGAGGCGCCTGATCTCCTCCCTCCTCGTGGCGGCAAGCCTCCATTTCCGGCGGACCACGAAGACAAACGCCGGCACGAAGAAAAGGAGCACCAGTTGCAGAGCGCCGGGCAGCCCGAGGAGGACCACCTGGAGGGAGGGCATCTATCCGGCGCCCCAAACGGACCCAGATTCCCCAAATTCGACCTTCGCGGCCTCCTCCAGATTACGCATAGATCAGGAGATTCAGGACTAGGTCCGCCCTCCTCTTTTTCGACTTCCTCCTCCTCCTCCTCCTCGGGCGGCGGTCGCTCAGCATACGGCTGCGCGGAGGCAGGGTAATCGTGAGCCAGTGACGGCCCGCAGCCGGGTGGAATTAGGCGTACGGACGGCGGAGATGGCGGGGCTCCCTTTTAGGCGATGGCGGTACGATCGGAACGTGACGCCGTACCGAGAGAAAACAACAATTGCAGGAACCAGAAGAGAGAGAGAGAGAGAGAGAGAGCAGGATATGGAAAGAGACGAAAGGCTGGGCCGAAGAGGAAACTAGAAGGGTGTCGGAGAGTACCATGTATGCGTGTGATATCACGCGTGTGACAAAAAGGGTAGCCGAGAGGGTCGGGAAAGGAAAGATTCGGTTGGAGTCCCGGCATAAGATAAGCAAAACGGAGTTCTGGATCAAAACTAGGAAACGAGATATCCCCTCGGCCGCCTCGCACCACTACGGACAGGTAGTCATTAAGTTTTTTTTTTGTTATAACTTATAAGGTAGTCATTAAGTTGATCTCGAGATCATCGGAACAAGTGCGCGTGCGGAGAGCCCAGCAGCAACGAAGCAAAAGGATTTTGGACGCTTGTCTGGGCAGGCCGCGAAATTCTACGCCAACCACACGAAATTTTCCACGCTGAGGCGGGTAGACGACGGGTGGTCGGGTCGGGGCCCATCATCAAGTTTCCAACTTCACATTTTAACCGCCCATTTGCCTTTGGACAGCGATATTCTTTCGCTGGTCCCCAAGGGACACCATCGGATCTTGCCGCCTAATAGTGCTATTCGCCGTAACGAAGACCACGTCAGCGCCACGCCGTCGATGGGAACCAACGCGATGCCGCCGCGGTGGGGTACGTGGCATCAGTCGGGGCGTTGTCCGTGCGAAGACCTTTGCAGACCATCGGGGTCCCACACTGGAAGACAAAACGCCCGGTCCCGTTTCCAATATTTTCTCCCTCCCTCTCGTTTTCCTCTGCGGCGGTCTGCGGGTTTTAATGCCCTCTTTTTACAGGGAGAAGGAAGCTTCGTGCAGCTCCAAATTCTTTCCCTTTACCTTTTTTCTCACCCACCGACTGCACGTACGCTTCACTCCGCGGGAACGCCGCTCGCATGAAGGCTCCTCTTTCTCTTTCATGGAGCGATTCTCCAATACCGCCTCCGGAAGGAGACTGTGTGATGAGATGAGACTACTTATCCATCGTGACTTGTTCGCAGTACCGACTCCAGGAAAATAAAAAACAAAAATAATTTTATTATATCAAAATTATAGAAAGAGTTTTTTATTTAAATAATTATATTTAATTATTTAAATAATTATATTTTAAAAATAATTCTCAAAATAATCACCAAGTTGTCACGTTGGCAACCTCAACTGTCAGTATCTGTGAAACTCATATGTCATACAGATCATGTTGTAAAAATGTCATAATATCTGGAGAAAATTGAGGTAGTCATGCATCACCTGACTGCTGTGAGAATCCTGCGCATGGCTCTGAAGGTCCTGTATCTAATGTAGATGAATCTGTCCGTTGAACTTGAGATAGCACACTATCAATGTACATCTGTATAGCTATATATCTAGACTATATATCTAGACTGTGTACTGTCTGATATCATATCATCCTGAAGGCCATTAGTAACCATCATATGTAGATGCCTTATTCCTTCTACCAAACTCTTCTATATGTAATCAGGCGGCTCATAACGCATATCATAATTGAAACCTGGCCGACCAATGAACCGCCTAGTGATAGACCAATACTAAGACATATACTCCACTCTACCAACAGTGTATGATGGGTCCTCATCTGATGGTATAATGTAATCTCTCCGACAATGCCACATCTGTACAAAATGTGCAAAATATCTAGCCCAATCAATATACCCACGTCCCTTCCGAGTAATACGATCTAATACATCAACATGACCAGGAATAAGTTGTACTATACCAAACTGTCTAAGTACTCTATCTGGAACATGTATCTCAACAATAGAAAAACAAAGAAGAAGAACTCGAGACAACCAAAGATCAAATCCCTGTCTAGAAACAGCTGGTAATATCTGCAATATATCAGAAGTGTATGACTCCCACCTAACTTGTGTTGAAAATGCATGATATAACTGTAAGTGTAAGTACTCTATCCTCTGTGTACAATACAATAAGTTTCATTATGTTTACCCGATAGTCCTCTTGATGATCAAACTCTGATATGTATAGTCTCAAAACATGTCGAGGGTTATTTATCTCTTCTCTCGAAACATTCCACCTACAATTTATTTGTAAGTTAGTAAAATTTCTATAATTAAATAGTCATACAACATTTTGAATTTACATGTGACCCAAAGACATATCCTATGCCAAAGGATGCATCTCAATATTAAGACGTCCCACATGTAGTCGCTCCCAAGATCACAACTAAAAAATAAATCAAATATTTAGATGAGACAATAAATTGTTAGAGGTAAAATCAATATGCATTAAATGACAAATTATTTGAAGAAGAGTCAATGAACCACAAATGGCCTTGGCATCCGACTTCATGCAATAGACAACTGACGATAGAGCGCACCACCCCACGAGTATCTACCAACTCGATCAAAGTCCTTCAGAAGCGGTAGATACATAAGTGGCACTAAATTTTCTGTCTTATCACTAAAAATAGTACAACCCAAAATATGTAACAAGTATGCTCGTGCATGTCGTCTAAAAACCTCCACCGATGCATTCTCTGCGATAACTGCAAACCTTTCTCGCAACCAATATATTTTTACAGAATCTCGTCTCATCAACTTTGGGACATCACCTAAAAGTGTCACGCAAACATCTGTCCAATCTAAACTAGTGTTTCCTACAACAGCATCATCATCAATTGGTAATCTCATCAAAATAGTAACATCATGCAATGTGATACTCATCTCCCCATGCCTAAGATGGAAAGTCTGTGTCTCACTCCTCCATCTCTTAGTAAGGGCAGTGATCAATGCTCAATCTAACTTGATCCACTGAACCTGAGTCAAATGAAATAAACCAACTCTATGTACATATTCTACAATGCGGGGGTCAACTGGTCAACCACCCAAGCTCCTATGGTGCTCCCAACATTTAAGAACTTCTATTTCCTGAAAAAAAAAATATTAACATTAAATTTATGCACAAGTAAAACAACAATAATTTAACAATAACAATACATGGCCAATGTAAACCAACTATGATTTATGCCCCTCCTGTGCGTATAATACAGAATTATCTATAAGACCTGAAAGCTGATCCATCTCTGCCATGCCTATATATAAAAAGAATTATACGTATATAAACAACAGACATAAATATGTGAGAACAATATGTGTAAACAACAGACATAAATATGTGTGAAGAATTATAAGTATGTAAACAGCAAACATAACACTTACTAATTATGATGAGGGGGTTGCACCCCTGGACATGTACTTCTATAATGTCCTGATTGGCCACAATGACTACAATCCTTCCAAACTAGTCATGGAGTTTGGAGGACTAAACTCTTTTCTTAGTGGGGGAGAAATTGTAACACCCCAAAATTTAATACCAAAATAATAGTATGATATCAAAAATTAGAGAAGATTTTAATTTTCACAAAAGACATAAATACTTACAAGAAACTTGATTATCTTTATTTTAGAAATATTTCTACATTATTAAAGTAATCCTGGTACTGTCTTCAGATGTGCGCACTCTGACAGGGCGCCACTAGAATTCGATAACGGAATTAAAATCCAAAAATACCATAATTCTCAGAAAAATGTGTTGAATATAGAAACATAAATATCTTGAATTATTGACGCACAGACATCAAGATTAAGTCGACACAATGATTTCCAGGATAATTTTTGCTGGGTGAAAAATTAATTTCAAAAATTAAACTAAAATCACCATAATTTGTAAAACCTTTCAATTAGCTTATATTTGAAATTTCAACTTAATTGGATATCGTTTGAATACAAAACATTATGACAATGGGCCAGATGAATTATGCTCTATTTACGTAAACTATTTTTTGGAATAATTTTGCTTACGTAGCCTTGGCTACGTAAGGCTTTTCTACTTCTTGTGTAACTGGGTTACACGTTCCTATACTACGTGTTGGCAGTGAAAGCTTCACTGTGAACGTGGCTAAACTGTGAGAAAGGGAAGCTTGTACGGCGGCAAGTGTATGGCTACGTGCCATACATGCACTGAAACTACACCCCTATTTATACCCTTCCTTGCACACACTAGTAAAGGTTTACCCACTTGCTCAACCTTCCACCCTGCTACTGCCGTTGCTCTTGCTGAAGTTGATGTTGCTCTTGTTGTAGCTGCTGCTCCTACTATAGTTGCTGTTGCTGTCGTTCCTGCTGTTGCTGTTGTTGTAGCTGTTGTTGCTGCGACTCCTGCTGTTGTTGTTCTTGTTGTAGTTTCTACTACTACTGTTGGTTCCTTTGTTGAGGAGAAGAGGAGGAATTGCATTCCTCTTTGGCTAGGTTGGTTCCTCCCTACGACTCTTCTTCCATTCCTTGTTTTCATACTTATGATCTCCATTTGTACAACCCATATTTCTTTTGTTCCATGTTCTGTAGGATTTCTTTCCTTCTTATTTCTTTCTTTCATTAAGAACCTTGTGTTCATGTTTTACCATGTTCCTATCTCGACTTGTGATCAGTAGAAGCCACTAAGAATAGTTTTCTTTTCTGATTATCATGTTTCTTTTAGTTATGTCCATGTTTATGGTTGAAGTTCATGTACTTTTCACATGAACTTTTCACTAGATGCAAGGAAGAAGCCCTTAGAAGAGTTGTTCATACCATGATCTTCCTTTCATAAGTTTTCATGTTATCCATGTTGTAAAGATTGTACTCCTATTGTTCTACTTTTTTCCTTCATGTAAGTGGTGTTTAGAAATATAGGTAAGACCCATGAGGTGTTGTTAATCATGCATGGCATCATAGGAACACTTAGAAGAGTCTCCTGAGGTGATGTTAAACCATTCTGGAAGAATAGCATGCATCTGTCGATAGACAGAATCCAGCTGTCGACAGATATCATGCTCCCAGAACCCAGAAATTCGAAACCACCAGTAGATGTTGACAAATAGAACTCATCTGTCGACAGATGACAACTATCTGTCGACAACCATCTACGGCCTGTCGACAACTAGGGGCCAGATCCCAGAATCCAGTTCTGGATGACCAGTAGCTGTCGACAGCCACCTTATGGCTGTCGACATACACCAGTCTATGATGTTAACCTGAACCATTCCTTCTCCAGTCAGAGGTGTCAGCAGGAACCCTGAAAACTAAAACTCATACCTTATTTACATTCCATATCATTTAAGTAACTTAAGATATTACATGTAAATAAGGAAGTACCCCCAATTTGAATCCAATAAAAATATCAGAAAAATCATATCTCTTACCAATAAAAAGTCAACTCTCCTACCGAAGAAGAAAAATACAATTTTGGCGATTCCATCAAAATCGCATCTTGCTTATCTCTCACAAATTGGCCTACCTGAAAATCTCATAATTCAAATAAACATAGTAGAATGCTAAAAAATCCAAGGTCTAGTGAAACAACCAGTTTATGTTGACAAATAGAACCATTTCATCCTCAATCAAAGTTGACACACTCTTGTATTGTCCAAACAAGTTGTATTTCCCAATTTCTTGGATTCTAAACTATTATACTACTGAGATGAATCATTTAGTCATCATCTACATCCATCTTTGGATTATTCTTGAACATCCTAAATTATCTTGATTCTTATACCTTCTGGATATCTTTAAGCATTACCTCCTAGAACCCTGCTTCCTGTGATATTATTTTACTCCTGATGTGTGCCCAAGTACCATGTATGTATATCAGAATTAGAAATGGGATGACGTATTTTGGGTCTTCGAACTCTCTCTTGATTTAATGCCAGTGCAAATGGGGCAGATCCAGTCCCGGGAGGAGCACCCAAATTCGTTTAATTTGCGCATAGTAGTATGGATCTCTAGGGTGTTTGGCATGACACCACTACAAGCTAGATTGGTCAACATTTCTATGAACTATGTTGAAACATGATTGTTTATTGCTTACTTGAAGGAGTGGACAGGGCATCTCTACACATACAATTTCTTTATTTCCTTCTGAATTGTTGATTATATATACTCGTGCTTTGCTATTTCATTAATGGTCACCTTACGTCAGTTCATTGGCATATTACTTCCTGCTTGTTACTATTTGATAATCATGGTTCACTTCATTTATGATTTAATTTGTATCATTTTCCATTACTTGTAATCAGTACCTATTGCTTTCTTGTACCTCAATTATCCTTGACTCATGTAAACTTTTATATTCCTTGATTTTGGAGGATAAATCCTACTGGACAAGAGTGCTCATACCTACTTTTTCTCAGGTAATCTACAGTTCTAGAAGGCCGGACATCGGGATTTGTGGGCTGAGAGATCAACTTTTGCGACGTTTACCTTTGAGTTGTAAATTGAGAATCATGTAATACATGTAGAATGACAGTTAATAAATTTTTATTTAGTGAAGCCCTGAGCAATTTTATGCTCAAATAGTTTAAAATTTACTCTTGATTTCTTATTCATCCACGTTTCAACATTTATAGATATATTAAATGTCGGGACGTGACAGAATCTAACAAGATTGAGGGGGGGGGACAGACCTAACTATTACATAAGGGGAGGGTGGACAGGAGAGGCGAGAAGGGGGCTGCGACAGGGGAGACTATGGTGAGGGGGTTGTGGGGAACAAGGGACTGGAAAAGGGGGTGGAGGCAGGAAGGGGAGCACAAAAGGCCACTAGAAAGGGGTTGGACAGACAAGGGAGGAGAAACAGCTGGAGGCGAAGGGGATTATAGATTGGGAGTGCGAGAAGAGAAGTTATGGAGACGGAGAGGCAATCTAGCAGATGGGGGAAGAAGGAGATGATGGAGGGAAAAAAGGTGGGGGGGGGGGGGGGGGGACACAATGTGAACGATAGGATGACGGATGACGTGACACAAGGAATGGAGGAAAGGTGTGATCGACCAAGGGGAAGACGAAGAGGTAGATCTGAGATGAAAGAGGAGGAGGGGTCAACTCTAGGCACAGGGACAAGGCGAAAGGGAGAGGGGGAGACATTGGGCGTAGGTGAACCGATGGTGAGGGGGAGGACGGAGAAGGGCCAAACAAAGGAAAAATTAAGGGTACAAAGAGGAGGGGACATATGTATCACTAGAATTAGGTTGGACAGGGGGAAAGGGGGAACAGAGAAGGGGTTGGGGGGAGACCTCAGTGGAGGCTCCCCCCACCCAGAGGTTCTGCCATCGGTGTGACGACTCTCCTTATACCGGTACGATTATACCAATCCACGTCGGTATAGTGAGTCCCGTCACAGTGGGACATTTACCCAACACTAACATATGATTGAGACGTACACAAATATAAATACAGAGTAGCGGAAGAAAGAACTCATATTTCTCATTTCATCATCCACATTTAACCATACATGACCAATATAGCAAATTAAAGAGCTAAAGTCCACACATAATGAAATATTAAACTCAAATACATAGTTTGTCCATGATTACATAAGTTTCAAATACATGATTCCCAAGTACATACTATGAACTAAGCACAAAATGGTAACTCCACCAAGCTACTCCCCTCGCTCGGAGTCGCTCTCCACTATCTCCTCCAAGGAAGTGGGGTCACCTGCTAAATCTGTACGCCGAAGCAAGGAATGAGTCTAATAGACTCAGCAAATAACTCCATACACGTCACACATGCATATGCCACAAGTAAGTTCTGTTTTCAATTTCATTAATTCAAACATATAGCATGGTTGAGACAAAGATGAGAGACAACCTATAATGATAATTCCACAAAATTTAAAGCACATAGTACATGGTTTAAGTTATTCCGAAATAAATTTTCCTATCACGTGCTTTCTACTCATTTATCCACGTGAGAACTATATTCCAGATGAAGCTACAACATGATAACAATTTGACATGGATTTGTTCACGTATAGGTAAGAAATACTCCTATCATGAATTCTACACATTCTTGCACATATGAAACATCATGATAAACACTTAGGTTGCTGTTTTGACATGAACTTAACACTAGCATAACATGAATCACAACATCACAATTTAACACATATGTTTCACAGGTTACACATTCACTTCTTCACATTGTTCACTTTTACACATTTCACATATACATATGTTCACACTACACAATTTACACATATACACATTCACATTTTTCTCGTTAGATGCCGTGACACATAGTCCAAACCACCATTAGAAGGACACATCACATACACATAACACATAACACATAGACGCCACCTAGGCAACACAGTGACGGCTCTTGGACTGCGCAGACCGGGAGAAGAACTCTCCACCCTAACCAGTGGTACTTGTCCACCTCCAGGATTTCATCCTAATGCCCATAGGATTTAACACATTTTGAACCTTCCCGTGGGGACTTTTCCACGGTACGGTTCCACAGCCCTCTATGGAAGCAGTGTCACACACGACACATTTTACACATTCGTTTTAAACACACATGTTTCACACGATTTACACATGACTTACATTTTATCATTCATGCACATGGCTCTGTTTTCCTAAATCATGGTACTATTGTTTGACAAAGGTTAACCACTCAGTATTTATTCTAATCAGGTTGAAAACACAAAATCAACCCAAATCATGATATCATGCATTAATAACTCATTTTCACATGGAAATTTCATGACATACTTTACGGTTATCCAAATCACATAAAAATTTAACCACACATTTTTTACAGGATCCTAACCACACATGCAAATTTTCATAATTTTCTGAACTACACGGAATTTACAGAAAATGAAATACTCATTCACCCGCCATTATTAATTCAATTATCATGGAAGCACAACATAAATGTTGGATTTGACAGTTTACAGACCTGTACCTAACGTGCACATTATCACATAATTTTCCCGAATTTATCTCACATTATGCAACTTACTGTGATTTTTACAGGGATCTATACATGCCTTCTATTTTTAGTACAGAAATCGTAATAAATCATATGATCATGGAAAAATTTTCAAGTTTACAGAGCAAGGACTGACATATATACACATGGTCTAGAAAAATTTATGGCATTCAAATTCCTCATGGATCGTTTAAACAGTCAAGTAGCATAACCAAGACCTTATCTACGTGTGGTTCAAATAAATGTAACAATTTACACAATTTGCAGAAATTCACCAAACTTCCACAACACATTATATTATCTACGTTACATAACATATAAAATTTACACTATATCCTCATGCGTAAACTTCGGAAATTAGGTATATAAGGCAGAATAGTTTTCTGTTCTGTCCTGAAGAACTTAACGGCAATGTCTGATCACTTAAAAGTGTTAACGGCAGCATCGTCTGCCGCCAACTAAGGATCTTGAAGGCAAGGGATCATGCCGTCAAGCTCCTGTCTGTGCAAAACACAGACCGAGCTCTGAAGATTGAGTGAATGTGAGGATCCAGGACACGAGGAAAATCTCATAAATCTTTAAAACCTACTGGACACATACATGGACTACGGGGATGGGTTTACTTGCCTTTCTAAAAACCTCCAAAGGAACGAAAATAGGTGATGAAGCTCTCCTTGGGCAGTGCCAAGAAGCCTCCTCCACAGCCTTCCCTCGGTTCTAGGTCGAAGTAGGCTGCAACTATCGTTGGAGAAGCCTTCCTCTAAGTCCAAACTATCTCCCATCGATGTAGATGGCCGGAGATGCTTCAGTTTGCCGGATCCAAGCCTCCAAAGTTCAGTCTTTCACCTCTCTCTCAGCTAGGGTTTTCTTTCTTGCAAAGGGCCAAGAGAGAGTCTTGTTGCAAGGGGAGGAAGGTTTATAGGAAGATGGCTTGGGATTACCCGTAGGGTTTGATGTGAGGGCTGAGAGCCGTTGGGGACATCTCCCCAATCGGTGAGCTTGCTTGCCCCCGGAATTTCGGGGTCTGCTGCGCACAAGAGTTTCAGAGAATTAAACGCCCACATCTATGGTCGTTTACTTAGAGTTGGCGTCCATCGGGTGGACGCTGACTCCTCATGGACGTCCATCCATGTTGACGCCAATTTACTCTTCGTCCAACATTAAGACCATGTTTACACCACATATTTACATGCATATATGTAGTATAGTATACACACTACTACCATGCATTCATCCAATATTTACAACTAATATACCAGATAACTCGTACAAGTAAGCTACATACGCATACATGATTACATATATATACAAC
This sequence comes from Colocasia esculenta, assembly GCA_014218235.1. Lineage (NCBI taxonomy): Eukaryota > Viridiplantae > Streptophyta > Magnoliopsida > Alismatales > Araceae > Colocasia > Colocasia esculenta. The sequence continues at coordinate 10,044,913 of CM024766.1, read as the reverse complement.
ATGACTCAACACATATAAAATGACAAACAATTCGAGGCCTTACACCCTCTCCCCCTTAAGGAAACTTCGTCCTCGCAGTTTAAACAATACTACTCGAACAAATGAGGATACTTCTTCCTCATTGCATCATGAAGCTCCAAGTAGCCTCCTCTCGCGAGAAGTGCGCCATAATACTATTACCGACGTAATCCTTTTGTTCCGGAGATGCTGAACCTTCCGGTCAAGAATAGCTACTGGTTGCTCCACATACGATATATCCGGCTGGATCTCCACTGGCTCGTGACTAATCACGTGAGATGGATCTCAGACATACTTCCTGAGCATAGATACATGGAAAACGGATGAACGCTAGCTAAAGCTGGGGTAAAGCTAGCTCATATGCCACGTTGCCCAATCGTCTGAGAATCTCATACGGCCAATGAACCTAGGGCTTAATTTACTATGCCTTCCAATCTAACCACACCACGAGTAGGTGAAATCTCAAAAAGACATGCTCACCTACCTCGAACTCTAGATCCTTCCTCCTGTTGTCGGCATAGCTCTTCTGCCTATCCTGTGCCGCAACAAGCCTCTTCTGATAAGCTGAATCTTATCCGAAGTCTCCTGAACTAACTCCGACCGATCAACTGCCTATCGCCGGCCTCCTCTCAACATAAAGAGATCTACAGGGCCTACCATACAATGCCTCAAATGAGCCATACCAATACTCGCATGAAAGCTGTTGTTGTATGCGAACTCCACTAGAGGTAAATGACGCTCCCAATCATCCTTCCAATCCAGCACACACGCCCTCAACATATCCTCGAATGTCTGGATAGTCCTCTCGGACTGTCCATCTGTCTGGGATGAAACGCCGAACTAAGTTTCAGCTCTGAACCTAAGGCATCCTGAAGACCCTTCCCACACCTCGAAGTAAATCTCGGATCTCGATCCGAATGATCGACTTCGGCACACCATGCAATTTAATAATGCTAACGACATACATCTAGCCAAGCTTTCTACTGACTGCTTCTTCTTCATAGGCAAGAATGCGCATCTTCGTCGAGAATCTATCTACGACTACCCAAATCGAGTCATTGCCCCACTGCCCCGTCTACACCGAGGCAAACCCTAAAAAATCCATAGTGACAGCTTCCCACTTCCATATTGGGATCTCCATCTTCTGCATAAGACTAGATGGTCGCTGCCGCTCGGCTTTCACTTGCTGGCATACTAAACACCGAGATACATAATCCGCTACATCTCTCTTCATGCCAGACCACCAAAAGGACCTCTTCAAATCCTGGTACATCTTAGTGTTACCCGGATGAATAGAGAATCACGATCTATGAGCCTCCGCTAACATATGCTCACGGACCTCTACCAAATCAGGGACACAGACGCGGTGATGTAACCTAATCACACCATCCTCATCACGAGCAATGCCCTCCTTGCCCACTAACTCTTGGAGTCTAGAGTCGGCTTTTTGCTGCTCGATCACCTCATCCAACACCGAAGACCTAAGAGACAACTGAGCCACAAAAGCCTGACATAAGGGCTCTAACTCAGCCATCGCACACGATGTGTCCTCCAACATCTTCCAATCATGCTGGAGAGAAGACCTCTTCCGGCTTAGGGCATCCGCTACGATGTTCGCCCTTCCAGGATGATACTGAAGGTCGAAGTCATAGTCCTTTAAGAACTCAATCCTTCTTCTCTGCCTCAGGTTTAATTCCTTTCTGGAGAAAAGATATTTCAAGCTCTTATGGTCGGTAAACACCTCAAATCTGACACCATAAAGATAGTGCCTCCAGATCTTTAGTGCATGAACCACCACTGCAAGCTCCAAATCATGGGTTGGATAGTTCTTCTCATACTCCTTCAACTGACGAGAAGCATATGCTACTACCCTTCCTTTCTGCATCAAAACGCAACCAAGGCCAATCCGAGACGCATCCGTGTAGATAGCAAAACCCTGTACACCACTTGGCAAGACTAACACCGGAGCTGACGTGAGCTTAGTCTTCAACAATTGAAAACTACTCTCACATTTTTCAGATCAGACAAACTTCACTCCCTTTCTGGTAAGCTGAGTCAATGGGGCGGCGATGGATGAAAATCCCTTAATAAATTGCCGATAGTAACCAGCCAAACCAATAAAACTCCGAATCTCCGAAGGGGTCTTGGGAGTCTCCCAATCCATAACTGCCTGGACCTTTGCTGGGTCAACTGCAACACCAGCACCAGAGATAACATGCCCGAGGAAATGAACCTCGCGCAACCAGAAATCGCACTTGCTGAATTTAGCATACAGCCTGTGCTCACGAAGAACCTCTAACACTACCCTCAAATGCTGACGGTGCGTGGCCTCATCCGGAGAGTAGACCAACACGTCATCAATAAACACCACAACAAAGCTATCTAAATAAGGTCTAAACACCCTGTTCATGAGATCCATGAACGCTGCAGGGGCGTTGGTCAATCCGAAAGGAAGAACCAAAAACTCATAATGTCCATAACGGGATCTAAAGGCCGTCTTGGACACATCCTCACTCTGAATCCTCAACTGATGATAACCAGATCGCAAATCAATCTTAGAAAAGACTGATGCATCTTGCAACTGGTCAAATAAATCATCAATCCGAGGTAAGGGATACCTGTTCTTCACAGGCACTTGGTTTAGCTTCCTATAATCAATGCATAACCTAAGTGATCCATCCTTCTTCTTTACAAATCGGACAGGTGCGCCCCAAGGGGAAACACTAGGGTGAATAAATCTCTTATCTAGCAACTCTTGCAACTGCCTCCTTAACTCGGCTAACTCCGCAGGTGCCATCCAATATGGAGCCTTCGAGATAGGAGAGGTGCCCGGAAGCAACTCTATAGTGAACTCTATCTCTCTATCCGGTGGCAATCCAGACAAATCATCAGGAAAGACGTCTGGAAAATCCTGCACTACCTCGATCTCTGCAAGAGTAGGTGACTCACCGGCCTCGGGTACTAACACTACGCTGGCAAGAAAAGCGTCACAACCCTTGTTTACCATGAGCATCGCCTTCATGGCAGAGATGACCAACTTTCCCGCCAAGTTGCTTGGCAAGGGATGAGAGAACTTGTCCTCACCAGGAATGCGGAAAACGATCCTCTTCCCACGATAATCTACTAACGTATAGTGCTCCTCTAGCCAATCCAGACCAAGAATAACATCAAAGTCCTTCATCTTTAGCAAGAAGAAACACCCTTCTAGGACCCTATCCTCAATGCACACAGATAACGACGGAATACACTTCCCAGTCGATACCGTACCCGCAGGTGTGTGTACAGACAACGGGACTTCTAAATCCTCAGACCCTACGCCTGACTCTAGAGCTAACTGCCTAGCGGCCGTATCGAACAAAACTCGAGCGTGCACGCCTAGAAGTAAAACTGTACCTTCGGTGACATGCTCTGCTTGCTCGGCATCCTCTCGTGCTAGGGCAAACACTCGAGCTGGGGCTCGAGGCCTTCCTGGTCTTCCTGTAGCTGGCGCTGCTGCTGCTATCGCTGCTGGGGGTGGCACTCCGCGCTGGACTCCCTGCTGAAGTCTCGGACAATCCTTGATCTTGTGGTCACTGCTCCCGCACTTCAAGCATTTTCCCGCTACCAACCAACACTTCGTACCACCGTGTGTCTTCCCGCAATGGGGACACTCCTTCTTCACACCAGGGGAACGTTGAGAAGGTACCTGTGCACTGCTGGTTGTTACTGGATGCTACGGTGCCTGGTACACTGCTTTCTTCTTATCCTGCCGCTGGAACGTAGCTGCAGGCCTTTTCTGCGAAGCCTTCTTCTCTTCCAGATATTTCTCCATCTCACTCTCCTGCCTACAAGCAGCGCTGAGGGCCTCGTCAAGGTGCGATGGTCAAACACAACTAGCCTTGTTCGCAGTGATGGCTGAAGGCCCATCACGAACTTCTTTGCCTTCCTGCGCTCATCCGTCACTATGTGAGGTGCATACTTAGATAATTCAGCAAACCTGGCCTCATACTCGAGCATGGTCATGGAGCCCTAGGTCAAAGAAAGGAACTCCTGCTCCATCCGGTCCTGGATATGCTCGGGAACGAATTTGGCTCGAAAGAGCCTCACGAACTCGTCCCAAGCCACGTCCATAGCTCCGTCCTCGAATCGGGTATGCAGTAAGGAAGCCCACCACACATCAGCTCTCTCCTGTAGCATATAGGTGGCTAAAGTAACCTTATCCTCGTCCGCACACCTAACAGCCCGGAAGATCTTCTCGATCTCCCTCATCCAGTTTTCAGCTAGTAATGGGTCGCTCTCTGTAACGTCGCGTGTTTTCGGATCCTTTTTGGATCATGTGTGTTGTGGTTGTGTGGCCGTTGTGAGGCCAATGTGAGTTGGTTGTGTGGAATGTATGGTGTGGATGTGTGGCTTGAGCAGGTGAAGTTCAGGTTTGGTCCTGAAAGGAAACAAGACCTGCTGCAGTTCAGTTGGAGTTGGCGGCCAGGGGTGGTCGTTGACCTGTTGGCATCCAGGTATGGGGCCGTTGACTGCATGATCTTGGCGGCACAGGATGTGGACGTTTAGGGTGGCGGTTGCCACTGGCGGCATAGGGGTTGACGCCAACCTGAGAATGATGTAGGTTTTAGGGTTACCCGAGGGCAGGTTTTCTACCTGGTTCTCATTCTCCCTTGCCCCAGCTTGTTGCCCCCGTGTTTCTGAAGCTTCCAACAGGTACCAAAGGGTGGCTGGATGATCGTAGAATGCGTGGCGTTGCTGAATTGCGCGAGGAAATGTCGTGGCGTGGTGCAATTCCCGTGGGAGCTCGCGGAGGGCTCGGTGTGAACCGGGAGGTTTCAGGAGGTTTTAGCGTGTTCTGAGGTAGGGGACGAACCCTGTTAGCTCCGTAGGATCATTAAAATATGACTTAACCACCTGAAACAACAGATTTAATGCATTTCGGATTAAGTTGCACCATGCAGAGCTAATAGGTGGTTTGATGAATTTAGGTAGTAAAACATGTTGTTTTGGTTTAAATATGGTGCATGGATGTTAGAGGGATCATTACTATATGTTTTTCCATTGTTTTAACGGTTGGGAAACCCATAGAATCGGATTAGCGTTTCTGCAGGGTTAGAGGTCGAAGAACTTGGCGTCAACATCGTTTGTCGCCAAGCTCATCAGCCAGGATGTAGACGGCCAGATCCCTTTCCGTCGACCTACTGTAAGCGGCAGTCGATGTTGCCGCCTACTGGTTATAAACAGAAATGACTAATTATGGTATTTATCGATAATGCATGTGCGTTGGCACCTCTGGTGCACTGAGTGCACCTGGTTTTGATATTTAGCATACAAGGTATGCAGGTTGTTACTCTCTTTCGAGGCTGCGTGTTGTACACGTGAGTTCAGTTGGGTTCACATGTAGTGGACCGTGGTTACTTGAGGTTTACGTGACGTTTCACGTGGTTTGCGTGTGACGTGCATGTGGTTTTGTGTACGTGGCGAGTAGTACGATGCCTACCGTAGTTACCTCTCCAGTTGGGTGCTCCAGGTTCTTTGTGAGCCAGGCTATTAGCTCGGGGTTTTCTCCCGGTACTTGTGTTGTACCGTCGAGGTCTGTGTCGTCTGACCTGGACACCCTCACTCCTGTGTTTGAGTTGTACGTCCGGCTGAGGGAAAGACGACAGTGGGACAGTGACACTTGTGTTTGTCTTTAGTCACTTGTAGCGCGCTCGTAGTTGGGGGTACGGACACCAGTAGTCGACACTGATCCCCAGCTAGTCCTTTTCCAGTGCCTCACTCTAGCGAGCCCGGGCCAGGGTCTCTGGAGGTGTCAGGCATGGGCCTGTGACCGTGTGGTTCGCAGGTGGTGGTGTTTAGTTGGTCTCCACAGTTGCTTGACCTTTTCACGTGGAGCGGCAGCTGGACCTTTCGTCCGTGGCTGCGAGACTGAGAGGTAGACCTGTGTTAGCTTGTCCGAGTCAGTTTCTGGTGTCGCGAACCAGTTCACGTGGCTTGTGTTTGGCTGTCTCTACTTTAGCTTGTACACCTGTACTGGTTTGCCGTTTAATTATTAAAGTTGTTTCTCGTAGTCGGCAGACGGTAAGTACTTTTACAGCTTTAATATCCTGCTTAGCTGTTCTATAAATTGTTGGTACTGTTTACTGCTTTCGTACATGTGGTTTTGGTTTGCTCGGTGTTGGGGGAGTTCCCTACTGAGCTAGTGACTAGCGAGGCTCACCCCTACCCCCACAGGTGAGAGCGAGGAGGACGTTTCACGACCGTCGTCCAGTTCAGAGCCGCGCCGTAGCGGTGCAGGGTCGGTACCTCCAGCTGTGTAGTAGCAGCTCCAGCAGTGTAGTGTTGTGTAGTATAGTTAGTTGTTTATTTTCTGCAGTTGTACCTCGGGGTATGCCCTAGGCTCTTGTACTTCTTTTCAGTTTTTGTGGAAATTTGGCTATGTAACTTGTGAAATATATATAAAATGTGGTGTGTTTCTTTGTGTTTACACGGACTGTGGTTTGGTATCCCTTGCGAGGCTTCGGCCCGTTCGCGGGAGGCGGACTCGGATCAAGTACGTTATCGGTTTAACGGGCTTGGCCGAGGCGTTCCGCCACAGTTGGTATCAGAGTAAGGTCCGTGTTAATATAAGGAAACTAGAAAGATACATAGCCTTATTTCAGTCTTTGTACACTGCTGGTAGGGACCCTGGTTTTTGATAATTTTTTGTTTTGATTTTTGCTTGGTGTTTTGTTTATGCAGAAATCTCTAGAATGGCTGATAGAAGAGATTGGGGTGGTGGAGGAGATGATCCGGAGGAAAGTACCCAGCATATGATAGAAAGAATCTGGGAAAGCCTCACGAATATTCAGGCAAGGATGGATCAGCAGGCGCCAGTACCACCAGTTGCAGTGCCACCTGGGGATGGAGAGGCTATACCTGTTGCTCCAGTTCTGCCAAGAGTGGAGGTGCCTTTTGTTGCACCTGTGCCACCGCCAGTGTTATTAGCAGAAGAACCGGTGATGCAGGTTGAAAAGTTTCTGAGATTGCAGCCATCTACTTATTCAGGAGGGCCGAATCCAGATACAGCAGAGCACTGGGTTCATGAGATCGAAAGAATTTTTGCGACTATGAGGTGTCCTGCAGCAGATAAAGTCGTGTTAGCTACTTATCAGTTGAGAGGTTTTGCATTAGAATGGTGGCGATTGAAGATGCAGACCACTTTTGCAGGCAGGACAGAAGAGGCTATTACTTGGTCGGAATTTCTCGATGTATTTAACGATACATTCTTTCTGATTCAAGTGCAGCAAGTGAAAAGAGAGCAGTTTCGGACACTCCAGCAAGGTAACTCTTCAGTTTTAGAGTATCAGATGAGGTTTATGGCTCTCAGTCGTTATGCGCCTTATGTGGTATCGGATAATAATATGATGGTTGAGTATTTTATTAGAGGTTTGAGAGTGGAGTTGCAAGATGCAGTAGTACCTCTCATGTGCAAGACAGTGGAAGAGGCAGCTCAGAGAGCAGCTACTTTGGAGAGGTCTATTCGGACTTGTCAGGTGGGTGAGTCAGGCTCAGGTAGTTTTCGGCTACCGCAACAGTCGGTGGGTGCAAGTAAAGGTAAAGCACCAGCAAGACCTTCTTCATCAGGCTTTGGTAAATGGGGCCAGAAATTGAAGCAAGCATTTAAAAGTAAAGGAAGAGGATGGGGAGGTCGTCAGTAAATGCAGCAAGGCCGAGGTAGGCCTGAGGTGGAGGAGTCGCAGCAGAGTACTGCCAGGCAGCCTATTACTCCACCAGGATATAGATGTTATAATTGTAATCAGCCGGGGCATTTGATCCGTAATTGTCCTTATCCAAGAGAGTATGGATATGGGAGAGGTGTGCAGCAGCCTCAGCAGTTTCAGCAGCCACAGGCAGGTCGTGGCAGAGGAGCACCGCAGTAGCGAGGAAGAGGCCAGGTTATGGCTATCACCCGAGCCCAGGCGGAGGCATCAAATATGATAGAAGGTACTTTACCTCTTTATGATTATTCAGCAAGAGTTTTATTTGATTCGGGTGCCTCTCATTCTTTCATTTCCAAAGAATTTCTGGATTGTATAGCTCATCCTTTAGAGGAGAAGTCTTGTGAGTTAGTAGTGGAGGTTCCTTCGGGTAAGTTCCTACTCACTTCGAGCTATGTAGATGAAGCTCCTATTATGATTGAAGGGAACCAGATGTCGGGTCGGTTATATGCCCTACAGTTGTCAGATTATGATATTATTTTGGGTATGGATTGGTTGGAGACTTATGGAGCAATGTTAGATTGCAGAAAGAAGAGGATCAGATTTTGTCATCCTAATGGTGCAGTGTTTGAATATCAAGGTATGTCTTTTATACCTCTAAGTTTCTAATTTCTGCAATTAAAGCTAGAAAGTTGATAAATGCTGGGTGTGTGGCATATTTAGCCTCGTTAAGTTTAGTAGAAGCTAGTCAGCCAGTGGAAGCAGTTCCCGTGGTTAGGGAATTTGCTGATGTTTTTCCTGAGGATTTGCCTGGTTTAGCTCCACATAGAGAGGTGGACTTTGCTATTGAGTTGCTGCCAGGTACCATGCCGATTTCTAAAGCTCCATATCGGATGGCACCAGCAGAACTTAAAGAATTGAAAAAGCAGTTAGAAGAGTTGTTGCAGAAAGGGTTTATTAGACCGAGTCATTCTCCGTGGGGAGCGCCGGTTTTATTTGTGAAAAAGAAAGATGGAAGTTTTCGAATGTGTATTGATTATAGAAAGTTAAATGATGTGACCATTAAGAATAAGTACCCGTTGCCGAAGATAGATGATCTGTTTGATCAGTTGCAATCAGCAAAAGTATTTTCTAAAATTGATTTGAGGTCCGGGTACCATCAGTTGAGAATTAAAGAGGAGGATATAGATAAGACAGCCTTCAGAACCAAATATGGTCACTTTGAGTTTGTGGTTATGCCATTTGGGTTGACTAATGCTCCTGCAGGTTTTATGGATCTGATGAATAGAATTTTTCATCCGTATTTAGATCAATTCATTGTGGTCTTTATTGATGATATTCTGATTTATTCAGTATCTGAAGAAGAGCATGCAACTCATTTGAGGTTTGCTTTGCAGTTGTTAAGAGATAACCAGTTGTTTGCTAAATTCAATAAGTGTGAATTTTGGTTGAAAGAGATTCAGTTTCTGGGTCATGTCATCTCAGCTAAAGGAGTAGCGGTGGACTCCAGTAAAGTAGAAGCGGTGATGAGATGGGAAGTGCCTAAGACAATAACCGAGATTAGAAGTTTTCTGGGATTAGCAGGTTATTATAGACGCTTTATTCAAGATTTTTCTAAGATTGCAGCACCTATGACTAGATTGACTAGAAAGGGGGTGCCTTTTCTGTGGTCCGGTGAATGTCAGAAAAGTTTTATGGAATTGAAGAAAAGGCTTACATTAGCATCTATATTGACATTACCGGCAGGGAGTGGTGGTTTTGTGTTGTATACTGATGCTTCAAGGAAAGGTCTTGGCACAGTGCTTATGCAGCATGGCAAAGTGATAGCTTATGCGTCTAGGCAATTGAAGCCAACAGAGGAGAATTACCCCACTCATGATTTGGAATTAGCAGCAGTTGTGTTTGCTTTGAAAATGTGGAGGCATTATCTGTATGGCGAGAGATTTGAGATCTTTATAGACCATAAAATTTTGAAGTATATATTCTCGCAGAAAGATTTGAACCTTCGCCAGTGCAGATGAATTGAGTATTTAAAGGATTATGATTTTAGTTTGGCTTACCATCTGGGTAAGGCCAATGTTGTAGCAGATGCTTTGAGCAGAAAAGCATATGTAAGTTTGATGATGATTAAAGAATGGAAGTTGTATGAAGAGGTAGTGGAGAACTCCTTGTATGTGCCCAGTAGTCAGCGACGGGCAGTATTAGCTGCTAGTGTTGTAGAGCCGTCTTTGTATTGGCAGATTTGACAGTTTACAGACCTGTACCTAATGTGCACATTATCACATAAATTTTCCCCGAATTTATCTCACGTTATGCAATTTACTGTGATTTTTACAAGGATCTATACATGCCTTCTATTTTTAGTACAGAAATCGTAATAAATCACATGATCATGGAAAAATTTCCAAGTTTACAGAGCATGGACTGACATGTATACACATGGTCTAGAAAAATTTATGGCATTCAAATTTCTCATGGATCGTTTAAACAGTCAAGTAGTATAACCAAGACCTTATCTACATGTGGTTCAAATAAATGCAACAATTTACAAAAATTCACCAAACTTCCACAACACATTCTATTATCTACATTACATAACATATAAAAATTAAAATATATCCTCATGCGTAAACTTCGGAAATTAGGTATATAAGGCAGAATAGTTTTCTGTTCTGTCCTGAAGAACTTAACGGCAATGTCTGACTGCTTAAAAGTGTTAACGGCAGCATCGTCTGCCACCAACTGAGGATCTTGACGGCAAGGGATCTTGCCGTCAAGCTCCTGTCTGTGCAAAAACACAGACCGAGCTTTGAAGATTGGGTGAATGTGAGGATCCAGGACACGAGGAAAATCTCATAAAATCTTTAAAACCTACTGGACACATACATGGACTACGGGAATGGGTTACTTGCCTTTCTAAAAACCTCCAAAGGAACGAAAATAGGTGATGAAGCTCTCCTTGGGCAGTGCCAAGAAGCCTCCTCCACAGCCTTCCCTCGGGTTCTAGGTCGAAGTAGGCTGCAACCAGTCGTTGGAGAAGCCTTCCTCTAAGTCCAAACTATCTCCCAGTCGATGTAGATCGCCGGAGATGCTTCAGTTTGCCGGATCCAAGCCTCCAAAGTTTAGTCTTTCACCTCTCTCTCAGCTAGGGTTTTCTTTCTTGCAAAGGGCCAAGAGAGTCTTTCAGGTTGCAAGGGGAGGAAGGTTTATAGGAAGATGGCTTGGGATATCCCGTAGGGTCTGATGTGAGGGCTGAGAGCCCTTGGGGACATCTCCCCAATCGGTGAGCTTGCTTGCCCCCGGAATTTCGGGTCTGCTGCGCACAGAGTTTCAGAGAATTAAACGTCCACATCTATGGTCGTTTACTTAAGAGTTGGCGTCCATCGGGGTGGACGCTGACTCCTCATGGACGTCCATCCATGTTGACGCCAATTTACTCTTCGGCCAAAACATTAAGACCATGTTTACACCACATATTTACATGCAATATATGTAGTATAGTATACACACTACTACACCATGCATTCATCCAATATTTACAACTAATATACACATGCATACATAAGTATACCGAGATAACATCGTACATAAGTATCTACATACGCATACCTGATATACATATATATACAACATGACTCAACACACAATAAAATGACAAACAATTCGAGGGCCTTACAATCGGAGGCGGCGACGCTTCCGCCACGAAGGATGTCTTCGGTGGCGACGATTCCTCTGACGATGACGTCGGAGAGAGGGTCGCTTGGAACCCTAGAAGAGGTCAAGCCCTCTTCGTACATGATTGGAGAGCATGGAGTATGACAAATACAAAGGCACTTCTTAGTGAACATATCACATTTTTTAGTACATGTAGAGTATATGTAGAATATACGTTAGTGAATAATGAATTGAGGTTCGGCTCTAGACAAAAATGACATAGTCTTATTTCTATATAGTGAATGTATGTATATATATATAGGAAATTGCTTGGGTGCGACGGTGCGGCCCCGCCGCACCCCAGCTATTGCCGCTGGATGGGGATCTAGCGGAAGCATGCACTGCGCGCCTCGCGCGTGCATTTTTTTGTTACCCCATCTCTCTCTCTCTCTCTCTCTCTCTCTCTCTATATATATATATATATATATATATATATATATATATATATATATATCCAAATTCACTCACTAATACTCTACATTCACTAAGTGAATGTAGAGTATAAGTGAATGAAATTTGACCATTCTAAACATTATGTCATTTCATGTAAAAAATAATATAATTTATATGATAAACATGTGTTCTTTAATCAGACAGAAAGCTTGCGTGTCAAATGCCCTAAGATTTTGTTAATCCAAGATATATAATATGTTTATCACATGATGTTCAAGGCAACATTGATATCATATATTTAACCAAGATTTACCAGTCATAAAGAAGCATAATTAATTTGTGAAAACTTTAGCTCAATCACTGCATAGATACAATTGATTATAACAAACTCAATCTTATATACAAAACATAAGCATATTGATTCAAAAGATATTTAGTAAAAAGCTTAATTGATTATCACTAGAAAGATAAATCTCAACATAGAAGACATGATCAATATATGAGTATACAGTGAAGCTTAATCGATCATTGTATACATGATAAACCTCAATATTTAAAATAGAATCGATTAAAGTATATACATAGCAAAACTTAATTGATTCACATTGAGAAAAGTACACCTTCACACTGAAGGCTTAATTGATGCAAGCATACATGAAGTGAGATGTAATCAAATAACCATGTTGTGGACTTAAACCACTTGAGCATAGAGTCATAATTGATTAATGTATGCTTGTACACGTAAAAACATAATCGATTAGATATGGAGTGAAACATACTGCTAGTACTTGGACTTAGTCAATTTTGCATAGGGAAATACTTAATCCATGACACGGTCGGCACAGTACGATGAACAATGTCATTTTTTTCTATTTTTTTTTAAGAATTAATTGAAATATGGTACAGTATGCCCCCTATCGTGCAGTACCACCAAGAATGTGATACTTTCAATTTGTTCGATCCCGCGACCCTTGATAGTACTAAAAAAAGGAGAAGGGCTTGTGCTTTCACCTAGGCATTACTATCATTTATTATTTTTTGAAAATAAAATTGTGTAGGTATATATTTAAAAAAGATAGAAAAATATGATGTAAATATGTGACACAAGTTTTACTCATAGATCAATTAACTAAACAAGATATGTACATTCAATTGCCACTCCATTATAATATGTAGGCATTGCACTTGATGAAATTGGATATATATGTTAGTAAATTCGAACAAACTTGTACTCATTTTCACTTACATATATCCAAGTTCACTCACTCATACTTTACATTCATTAACATATATAAATTTCACTAACACACACACACACACACACACGTATCAAAGTTCACTCACTTATACTCCATATTCACCAACATATATAAATTTTCCCCACACACACGTATCAAAGTTCACTCACTTATACTCCATATTCACCAACATATATAAAATTTCCCTAACATATACCCATTTCACTCAAGCATATACACACACACACACACACACGTATCAAAGTTCACTCACTTATACTCCATATTCACCAACATATATAAATTTTCCCTAACATATACCCATTTCACTCAAGCATATATGTTTTTCACTAACATATGGTCATTGAATTTTTTACTAAAAAAAAGTCAATATATTGGAGTATACTCCATTTGGAGATAATGATGGTTGAAATACCTAAATATCCTAACAAATTTAAAGGGAAAAAGCACATAAAAAACTTTCGTCTTCCCACAGGCCAACGAGGTAGTGGTGGCACCGACTGCCGTGGCACTCTATCGCTCTCACTCCTCTTAGTGGATGAAGCTGACGGAGGCAACATCCACGATTGTTACATGGCTTCCCACTGCCCTCCCATACTGTAGTGGATGAACTAGTCCTCCCTCTTTCTTCTCTACCATTCCAGTTACCACAACTATTGTGTCGTTGTTGCTGTGTTGCTGCTTCTCGGCCCTCCAACATTGGAGTGGGTGAGGCGCATTGACGACGCTCGAATGCTACTGGTGCAGAGCAACACCCATCACTTCTGTCGTTGTTGGTACAGATCCGCACCACGAGGTCCGAATGCTAATGTTGCACTATCCTTGAAGAATGGCCAGCACCCAAATGCAAAGAGAACCCAGCTCACCCAAGAAACCTCCCATGAACTAGTCACCATGGAGAACTCAACTGTAATTTCTAGTCTTGTGATTCTTGACTTCGTCAAGCCCTTGTTCTTTTGCAACATGACCATCATTCTCATCAAGTTCTGCCAGTTGTGTGTGAATTCTATCTTTTTTCTGTTCATCCACATCAACTTCATCTTTTAGCGAGCCATAACTACAAAGTTGATGCCTTTGTTGATAGGTTTCTTCCTCTACATCTCTGCCAGCACCCACACTCCTGGTTGGGGGGTTGGGGGGGGGATTGGCCCACTTAGTGCACGACAACAAGGATAACCTAGAGGGGGGGGGGGTGAATAGGTAAACTAAAAAACACAGATAAAAATCACACTTGAAAACTTCGGTTAGTGAATGTATTTGTGTGTAGTAGAGAGTAGCAGTGCGGAAGCTAATAAAGAAATAATCACACAAAGATTTATCCTAGTTCGGCCATTCCAAAAAGAAGTCCTACATCCAGTCCCCAAATAAACTCTTGGGATTTCACTAACCAGGGTACAATCCCCCCAATGATATACAAACCCCCAGCTCTCCGCTGGTCCTCTTCCTTTCCGAGTAGGAAGGATACTCACTTCTGTTACAGGTCAAGAAGTCACCCTCCTGGAACAAACCCCAGTGCAGTTCTATTGGTACAAACCCCAACTTGGTTCCGCTAGCTAAACCCCCAGCTAGGTTCTCCTAACACCAACCCCAGCTAGGTTCTCCCCTTAATCCAAGGGGAACACTGTGTACAGTCTCACAGCTGGACAGAAACCACCAGCACCCTGCTGGTCTTCTCTTCACACAGGAAGATGAACACTATATACAGTCCTACAGTTGGACCAAGTCTTTCTTAAAAAAGAAAAAGCGGACTGAGAGTATACAAAATGAACACTAAGAAACTTAAACTCTTATCTCACAAACTCTCTCCCAGACTTATAATGATGCACACAGAGAGTGGGGAGAGAAAAGAAGCTTGAATGCTTGAAGACTTCAGATGGTTGCTTACACACACACTTCTTCTTGGGCTCTAGCTCTTTCTCTCTTGCTTTGAGTATGTATGACGTAGAGGCTTCTCACTAGATGTATACTCTTTCAGAAGGATTTTTAGGAAGGCTCATATTTCTTCTGCTTCAAAAGCTTCATCCTTTATAGGGTAGAAAGATAGATCCGTTGAGGTATAGCTGTTGGAGTTCTTGGATCCTTTGCTCATCTTCTTCTTCATATGCTTTCCTTCTTCTTCTGTTTAACAGACATCTTTATGTGTCTAACGGATGCTACAGTTGCTTGCTTGAGTCTTAACGAATTCCTCATGTGAAAACTAGACTCTTGCAGACATTTAATGCATGGAAGAGAATGTTAGACTTCAGAAGTATTGCGTCAAATAGCCCATACCTTGTTATGTGCAGAGGTCCATGATTTCTGTTGACATCCAGATATGTTAGGTAAGGCCTTTGCTTTTTAGAATAAGAAAAGAGTCCTTTCAGTCCTTATTTTCTGCTGACTCCTTTTCTAACCTACCCTGATAAGATAGAAGGTACATAGTAGAAAGATCTTCAGTCAATCAGAGAAATAATAAGTTAAACATATGAAGTACATTTGAACTTTCATTTGGGCACCAAAGATATTTTGAAACATTTGAAATGTAGAGGCAATCAATGTTTATTTAAGGTAATCGTATCATTGTTTCATAAAGGTAATCGATGTTCTAAGGTAATCGATGTGAAAGACAATCGATGTGAAACAACTGTAATCGATGTATGAAGGCAATCGATGTTGCTCAAAGGCGATGTTTAAAGACAATTGATGTCTTAAAAGACAATCGATGTATTATTATAATAGTAATCGATGTTTGAGACAATCGATGTTCAAGTGAAACTCAATCGATGTTTAAGACAATCGATGTTTTAAAAGATAATCGATGTTTGAACATAATCGATGTTTGAACATAATCGATGTTTAAGCATAATCAATGTTTGAACAAGACAACAATCAATGTGACAATTCAACTGGACAAAATATAACGTGGTCTGTCGAAGTAGACTACTTTGACTAGCCAACATATAACGTAGTCGGTCAAAGTGAAGCTCTGGATATGACGAAGTGTGACTTCGGATGAACATAAAATAACATTATCGGTCGAAGCTAAAACACGTAGTAGGTCGAAGTGAACTTCGTATATAGCTTCGAATATGACGAAGTGGACTTCAGATATGATGAAGATAGTTTCGTATATGACAAAGTAAGCTTCGACTGAACATGATAAAAACATGCATGATGAAGTTGAAACTCAGTGTAAATATGAAGTGATAATGTAAGAGTATATTGTATTCATGGGATAAAATATATTAATGATATTTTAGGTTAATCATGAGTTTTGTTATCATCAAAATAAGAGGATAAAATATAAGAGTGGTTCAACAATCTCCACTTTTTTGGTGTCGACAAAACTTATGAGAATTTTCTGACATAAATATAAAGTCAAGCATTAAACATAAAATTCATGGATATAATACTCTCCCCCTTTTTGTCAATACCTAAAAAGGAAGGATCTTACCATTTGCATATTCCCTTTTGCAAAGACTTCTTACCAATACTACCTGTGAGTTTGAAGGAGAGGGGTTCAACAATACTTGTCATGAATTTACATCTCCCCTTATTACTTTCTCCCCTTTAGTGTATGACTCCCTCTTAATATGAGGCTCCTCCTCGATGTGAGGCTCCCCCTTAGAGTGAGGCTTGATGAGTCTTCACTTGTCTATCAACAGTTGTTTCATGGTGTGTTGACCTGGTCTTCTATGTGTGTCGACCCAGTCTTGAATATGTGTCGACCTGTTGTTTGATCTTGTTATTTCTTGACATATCCACTTGTTGTTTGTCAAGTCTTCAAGACTTTTACCTGCATTGATCTTAAAAGAAGAAAACTTGCAAAACCTTATTAGTACTACTATATATCAAATACAAATATGTGACTACTCCCTCTTCAGATTTGAGTTGGATGAAGAGCTGGTAGTCACCAATGCCTTGAACATCATTTGTTCCTGATGCTCCAAGACTATCTTACAAACAACTTATTCAGAAGTACGTACTCAAATCCTTTTGGGTCCTTGATGGTTAGATGCATGAAAATATCCTTTCAAAATCCATACTAAGTACCTAGTTGTGCAGGTGTTTACTGTGTGGCCTAATTTATTGTAATGAGAACAACAATAAATGTAATCTGTTTTGCAGTCCTTATTGTCTTTGTGATGCTTGTTTATAGCATGATTTTTAGACACCTTTTTCTTTTAAGAGCATTTGTTCATTTCAGAGGCTTTTTTTAGGCATCTTGGTTTCTTTCAAAAAATTTGGCAATGGATATTTTTCAGGATACTTAATTTGTTTTCTTTTTTCAGGAGGTTCATATCCAAGACCTTGTTTATTGTTGCCAGTTTTTGAGCCTTTTAAGCATAGAGCTAAAGAAGTTTTGTCATTTGTTAATTTTCTAACTGATTCTTTTTAATAAAATTTTTTCTCAGTTAGAGTTTTTAATTTTTCTTCTAACTATAATTTTTCATTGTTCTTGCTCTTTAAATCTTCACACAAAAGATAGTTATTATTTTTACTTTCCTTTAATTGTGTTTCCAATTGTTCCATTTCTGATTTAAGATCAGAATTAGTATTTCTAAGCAAGTACGATTAATTTTCAGATTCTTTAATTATTTTACAACACCTTTATATTTTTCATAAAGTTCATTAAAGACATTTTCTAAATCTTTAGACTCTGACCCTAAATTAGTGCAATAATTAAAAGATGGGTCAGAATGTACCTCATCTAGTCCTGCCCTGAGGGCTAGACTTACCTGCTTTTTTTTTTTTTTTGAATCCAAGCTTGGTGAATCTGAAGTGGAGACTTCTTCATTGTCCCAAGCAGCTGTCATGGCTCTTCTTTTGAATTTCTTGTGCTTCTTCTTGGAATTTTCTAGCTAACCAGTCTTCTTGAGTCTTAGACAATCTGGTCTCAGATGTTCAGGTTTTTTGCATTCATAGAAGACTGGTTCTTTTTCCCTTTTCTCCTTCTTTTGGATCTTTCTTGATCCATTCTTCTTATTCATAAGAATTCTATAAAGCTTGGACAGTACATCATCTACATCATTGTCTTCAGAGCCTGCATTTTTTGAACTAGAAGAGGAAGAGGTGGAAGGAGCAGCTATAACTTTGAAAAATTAGTAAATTTCTTTTTGGATGAACTTTCAGATAGTCGCTCCATGTTGATCTCATGTTCCATCAATGATCCTATAAGCTTTTCTAATGACATAGTTGTAAGATCATTAGCTTCTTCGATGGCTGTGACTTTTGGAGTCCACTGGCTTGGTAGAGATCTGAGAATTTTTCTTACTATATTTCCAGTGTTTTACATCTTTCCAAGCTCTGCAAGACCATTAGTTATGTCAGTAAATCTGCTATACATTTGGGTAATGGTCTCACCTGTTAGCATTTGGAATTTCTCATATTGTGTGACCAAGATGTCAAGCTTGGTTTCTTATGATTTTGTCGGTCCCTTCGTATGTGAGCTTCAATTTGTCCCACATTTCTTTTGCTGATTTGCATGCTAAGATCTTGTTCAATTTGCACCTTGTCAGGGCACAACATATGAGGTTCTTGGCTTTGCTATTTTGAGAAAGTATTTTTTTTCGTTGTTTGTGCACTCCTGGAATAACCGGTACGTTCGGATTGTAGTTTACTGGGTCTGGGGGCCAATGTGTGGCCCATTGGTAGACCATGTGAGTCTACATGTGTTTTTATAGGTTGGCATGGCAGGTTGGAGGGTTGGAATTTCCAGCCCAAACAGACCTCTATCGGGCTCATTAAGAACACGACGTACACAGACGTCGCGATTCTTATATGAAGACGACCACCTGCCTCGTCGCGATTTGGAACTGCTTTTGCGTGGATGCAGCTGCATGAACACCGCGTGGCGCATGCAGCGACGTCGGAGTTAAATCGCTTCGGCGGGGTACGTCGCGTTTCTAAACACGACGACCTGATACATCGCGATTTAAACTCAGTATGTTTTGGGCTTCTGCCCTTGGCCGAACAGTGCAGTTGCACTGTTCAGCTGGGGAAAGCTTTGCTGCGGGATTCTGTGGTGATTTTGAGGGTTTTGCTATCTGTTCGACGTGATTCCGGCGCGAGGAGGTGCTTGGGAGCGCGGGGAACGTTCGGACGGTGTTGGATTCGCGTTTCCTCTATTGGTAGGGGAATTCTACCTTGTTCTTCCTTGTATGGCATGTATGGATTAGGGTTTGTGAGATTTAGTTTATAAATCATGTGAACATGATAGAGAGCATGCTTAGGGTTTTACTCACATGCTTACTTTCTACTTTACCTGCATGTGTAGCAATTTATGGTGATTTCTGGATTGATGGTTTGGGGATGGTTTTTGCTGTCTGAAAGACGACAGAACCAGTCGTCGCGTTTTGAGAACGCGACGGCATGGCCCGTCGCGATTCAGACTGTAAGGTGACGGGTTGGTCTGTCGCGATTCAAGTCGATTGGCGACCTCTGTATTGGTCGCGATTTAGATTGTGGTCACCCGAACTCTGGGGTTCTGTGGCCAGTCTGTCTGATTTCTGTTGTACATTGCTTGGGCTGTGTTGGCTATGCAATGTAGGGTCTGTATGGGTTGTGTCGGCCTATACCATGAATGATAACGATGGGTTTTGCTTGGTAATGTGTGCATAGCAAGTTGGGTTGTTATGCCTTCCATGGTTACCTCTCCAGTTAGTTACCCAGGCACCGGGTGCTCGGGTTTTGTCCCTGTACAATGGGTACTGTCAAGGTTTGTGTCGTCTTCCTGAAAACCCTCACTCCTGAGTTTGAGTTGTACGTTCGACTGAGGGAAAGACGGCAGAGGGCAGCGACTCGTGTTTGTGGGTGTGCGGTCGCTTATAGCGCGCTCGTAGTTGGGGGACGGACACTAGTAGACATACTGGTCCCTAGCTAGTCATGTTTCCAGTGCCTCACTTTAGGGTTGTCGACCAGAGTCCCTAAAGGTGTCAGGCTTGGGCCTGCAGCAGTGTGGTCTGCAAGTGTGGTGTTAGTTTGTCTCCACAGTTCTTGACCCTGTTGAGGTGGAGCGGCAGCTGGACCTTTCGTCCGTGGCTGCGAGGCTGAGAGGTAGATTTGTGTTGTTTGTCCGGGTCTGTGGCTGGTGTCGTGAACTAGTTCTTGTGACTCGTGTGCGGCGTGCCCTTCTTTAGCTTGTACACGCATAAGTGGTTTGCCATTTATTTACTTATAGTTGTAATATCATGTGTAGGCGTCATATATTTTATATGCTTACAACTTTGCTTATCTTATCTGTTGTTCATTATTTATCGGCTTTGGGGGAGTTGCCCTACTGAGCCAGTGACTTGTGAGGCTTACCCTTTCTTTTTCCAGGTGAAGGAGAGAAGGAGGGTTCCCGTCCTTCTTCTAGTTCCAGTCAGCACTGCAGTGGAGTCGGGCCTTCGTCACCAGCAGAGTAATACTTTTACTTGTGGAGCCTCGGGGGTTTGTCCCTAGCTGTTGTACTTTGTTTAATGACTATGATATGGAACTGAATATGTACATTTCATGTGAATATACATGAGAAATGAAATCTTATGTGTGTTCATCGTGTTTTCTTTATATTTTCATGAACATGTGTGGTTGATATCCCTTGCGAGGCTTCGGCCCGATCGCGGGAGGCGGAGTCATGTCAGGCACGTTATTGGGTTATCGAGCCTGAACGGCGAGGACCGTCACAATTGGTATCAGAGCAAGGTCCGTGTAAATATGAAGAAACAAGAAATGTACATAGTATGTTCCTTACTATAATCTACTGCTGGTAGTTGGCTCTGTTTTTGTAATGATATGCTTGTGTGTTATGTGGACTGGAATGTTGTATGTACATGTTTTTATAAATGGCTGATAGGAGAGATTGGGGAGGTGGTGGTGATGAATCTGAGGAGACCACACATCAGATGATAGAGAGGTTATGGGATAGTATCACCCAGATTCGGACATGGCTAGACCAGCAGCCACCAGTTCAACCAGCGGATATAGCACCTGTCACGTCCTAATAAAAGTCTATTTATTGGAAAATGACAGAAAACAGGCACAAGGATACGATTAACATATAATCTTTATGTTACCGCAAGCAGAAGTCTTTATTACATAAGCTCCTCATGGTAGACTAGGTGAGGAGTGGGCAAGAGTAAACCATTATTCATTACATTCTCTAATTACATAACCAAAACAGAAAAAGGTTGGTTAGCTCGCCATTAGGGTCCACCTCTTACATTTTTAGACTTCATCCCCATCTTGGTTGCCTGAAAGGAAAGAAGATGTGAGCTAGCTAGCCCAGTAGAATTCAAATCCTTAATTTACAGGAACATGAACATGTGATAACCAAGGTAAGGAACACGATTGATGTCAGAGGGAGACAATTAAACATCTTATCATGGCAGTGAATATAAACAGTAGTATTAACACACATGGCATGCTCAGGAATTTACAGTGAAGATCAAAATTCTGGTTCATATAAATATTCACGTAGGACAGTTAATAAGATGACCATAATCAAGCAGTACTGATGCAATGCCAAACATCCCGTTGTCCTTTGTCATTTCGTACGGCCAGTAAATGAGTTCGGGTGCTTCTCCCAGGATTGGACCAGCCCTATTTGCACATGCATTATCAGTCAAGTGGGTTCCATGGACCCAATAGTTGTCATCACAGGTTGTTCATATATGATGATTAACAGGTGTACTATTTGGAAGTGATACTTCCTGAATAATTCAAGGAGGGTAAAGTATACAACATGGATGAGTTCTGTAGTGATATGACAGTGAATTTACCGAGGAAAAGGAAGATTGTAGCTTGATAGGTTAATAGGATGAAGTTTAATTGAGAGTTTGTACCCAGGAGGTTGATCACATATCAATGTAAAAGTCATACTAGTGTAAAATAAGGAATGAGCGGGTTTGACTTTTCCTTCAGTAGGAGAGGGCTCCCTTGGAGAAGTCATATGTGTGCTTATCATTTTTCACTGGGCCTTGCATTTTTATCATTCTACTAAGTTTACTTGAATTATGAGATTTTTAGGTAGGCCAAATTGTGAGAAATTAGAAAGACGCTATTTTTATGGAATCACCAAAATCGTGTTTTTCTTCTTCGGTGGGAGAGTTGACTTTTTATTGGTAAGAGATATGATTTTTCTGACATTTTTATTGGATTCAAATGGGGGGTACTTCCTTATTTACACGTAATATCTTAAGTAAATGAAATTGTTTCATTTACTTAAATGATATGGAATGTAAATAAGGTATGAGTTTGCAGTCTTGCAGAGGTTCTGCTGACACCTCTGGAAGGAAGCAGTCCTGACAGAACATACAGAAATCTGGCTAACTCTACTATATATATGTGAGTCGATTTATGTATAAAGGGTGAGTCGATTCATGTATAAATGGGTGAGTCGAATCATGTATAAAGGGTGAGTCGATTCATGTATAAATGGGTGAGTCGAATCATGTATAAAGGGTGAGTCGAATCATGTAGAAAGGGTGAGTCGAATCATGTATAAAAGGTGAGTTGAATCATGTATAAAGGGTGAGTCGATTCATGTACTGTAGCAGTCGACTGTAGCAGTCGAATTATGTATAAACTGGCAGTCGAATTGTGTACAACTCACAGTGTGTAGCATGATCAAGTGTGTGTACACGGGTGTGCACACTCTGGTTGTAGGGATGATCCTGACCCAGTTAAGCTTACAGTATGACACATGAAAGCTTTTATTTCTATAGAAGTGATCACAATCGTGGTATGGGATATTCCTAGAATAATCATGGAGGGTCAGACAGTAGCACAATACCTAGTCCAAGGATGAACAGAAGGAAGAAAGAAGTTTGAATCCTACAGGAGATTTCAAAGCAAGTAGAGTGAGTAAGGTTGAGAGAGAAAGGAAGAGAATTCTACCTTTTGAGTAGAGTGTGTCCTCCTTCACACAGAACTTCCAAAAATATAGAAAATAAGAGGAGGCTTGCAGCAGTTGGAGAGATCTGATCTATATCAACCAAAGTAAGAGTAGCACACAATAAGTAGTTCCCATGCCAAGATCTGCAGCCCCTTTTTCTCAGAAGTAGCAGCAGAAAATACTAGGAGAAAAACCGAAGAAGGTGATAGATATGGAGAGCATCTAGGAGAAGCTCTCCTGGGAAGGTCAGAATGCTGCGTACAGGAAGATTTTTATCACCCAAAGCTTCCAGGTGCAAGGAACGCAGACTTACAGGTATTGGGGTAAAAACCCCCAATTAATCACCCACAGCCACCTGGTGCAAGCATCACCCTACGATTAGCACATGGGTAAAAACGTGTAAGAGATTTAACCCACCATGACATAAGCTTACGTTGCCCATGGTACGTAAGCATGTAAAAATCAAAAAATCCTTGCCGTAATTAATCCATAATTCGGCTGGCCCAATGTTCCTCTTGTAAACATATCCAAATGAAGTCCATTTGTGTTGAAATTTCAGCCATAAGCTAATTTAATAGTTTTACAAATTATGGTGATTTTTATTTAATTTTTAGAATTTATTTTACACAGGGTGAAAATTCACCCGGAAAATAGTCGCGGCGGCTTATCCTCGAAGTCCGCATGTCAATAAATCCAGATATTTATGTTTATATTATCTCCACATTTTTCTGAGAATTATGATGTTCTCAGATTTATTTTTCGTTACAGTTTTCTGGTGTCGCCCTGTCGGAACGCACACCTCGGCGTACGACACTGGAGAAACGTACGTCGTCCTTAATTAAACCCAGATCCTAATTATTTCAATTTGATTAAAAAAATGTATAATAACCATATTGTTCATATTTTCCTAGCACTTTAAATTTTTGGGGTGTTACAGCACCACTAGTACAAGAGGAGGTAGTATCGGCACCCCTAGCACCACCGTTCGGAGTTGGGGTACCACCTGTAGAATCTGTACCTCCAATTGCATTAGTGCAGTCAGCTAGTGTGGAGGAGTCCACAGTGTTAGTGGAGAGGTTCCTGCGGTTGCAGCCACCTACATACTCGGGAGGTTCGAATCCGGATACAGCGGAGCATTGGGTGCATGAGATAGAAAGGGTGTTTGTTACCATAAGGTGTCCACAGGCTGACAGAGTGATATTGGCTACTTACCAGTTGCGGGGATTTGCACAAGAATGGTGGAAGCTCAAGATGCAGACCGTGTTTACAGGTCGGGCAGAGGATACCATTACTTGGCCGGAATTCCTTGAAGTATTCAATAACACATTCTTTCCGGTGCAAATTCAGCAAGCCAAGAGGGAGCAACTTAGGACACTACAGCAAGGGAATCTGTCGGTATTGGAGTATCAGATGAGATTCATGGCCTTGAGCAGGTATGCCCCTTATGTGGTAACCAACAATGCAATGATGGTGGAGTAATTTATTCAGGGGTTGAGGCCGGAGTTGCAAGATGCAATGACTCCTCTTATGTGCAGGACGGTGGAGGAAGCAACCCAAAGAGCAGCAATATTAGAAAGAACAGTGCAAGCAAGGCAGTCCAGCGGATCAGGATCAAGTGGGGGTAGCTTTCGACTTCCACAGCAATCACCGGGTGTTAGCAAAGGCAAGGCACCTTCGGGAGGAGCTTCTACATCGGGCTTTGTCAAGTGGGGAAACAAGCTGAAGAAGATATTTAGAGGCCGAGGAGGTGGCGGACAGCAAGGAATTCAGCAGGGCCGAGGCTATAATCCTGAGGTGGAGGAATCTTAGCAAAGCACAGCTAGGCAGCCCGCAGAGTTCAAATGTTATAATTGTGATCAGCCGGGGCATTTGGCAAGGAACTGTCCATATCCAAGGAGAGGCACTTATGGTTGAGGGGTACCACAGCAGCAGCAGCCACCAGCTGAGCGAGGTAGGGGTACACCTTACCAAAGGGGACGAGGACGAGTGATGGCAATCACAAGGGCTCAAGCAGAGGCGTCGAATCTGATTGAAGGTATTATACAATTTCTTTTGTAGTACCCCAAAAAATTTATTTAATTAAAAATTCAAGATAAATTGAAAAATTGTCAATTAATAAAAATCAAACTAGTTAAAAAGATACGCATCATTATTGCATGCATAACAACTCATAGAAAATTTTTGTAAAACTAATAGTTATACCTTAAATACTATTCTCTAATGACCCATTAAGAAATTAGAGCATAGAAAAATCTATTGGATCAAGTTTTAGAATTTATGTGACTTATTATTGTAATTAAGTAATAAATCAGAAAACCCATTATTATATGAGACAGAGCGAATTAAAAATTTAAAATGAAATTATGGGAAGATTCCCAACGATATGTATCGATAATCCATCATGAGAGTTGGGACCAATAGACCTCTCATAGCCCATGAATAAATTCACGTTAAGAAACTACAATAAAACCCAAAACTCTATATTTCCTAATTAAAAGGGGAAATTCTCAAAAATTAAAATCCATTAAACTAAAAGAAGTAATGGGCTTTGTTAAATGAACCCTCAAACATCTATTGGGCCAAAATAGAAATTTTTAAAAGAGGAATAATAGGAAAATACCCTAAATTTGTAACTTAAATATTACTTAAATAGAAAAGGGGTATTAAAGTCTTAAAATAAGTAATTTGAGTTGGAATTAGATTCCTAAACCTACCCTAATAGGTTGGCCATGAATTGAGATCCCAACCTAACCCAATTAGGAGATGACAAGCTTAGAAGGTGGAATTAAATAAAGAAAACCCAGAATTTAATAGGGGTTAGAGTCCTATTAGGAAATAGAAACAAAGGAGACAAAAATACTCTCCAATCTCTCCATGGCCGGCTCTTACACGTTGCTGGGGCTTGCTGGACTTGGAGGAGAGGCCAAGGAGGAGGAGATCTCGTGGGGAGAAGGTTGCTCAAGTCCCCAACCTCCGTTCTTCAAGTTCTAAGCCCTAGAAGATTAAACGAGTCAAATGTAGGCATTCTCACGAGAAAAACCTAATTAATTTCGTCTGTAGATTGTTCCATGCATCAGGAACAAAACCCCTCTTGTCCCATAATTTTCCATCGAGTCAATCTTTTATCCTTGATTTTTTTGAAGTTATGCAACTATCATGAACCCGACCCTTCTTATTAATTCTAGATCTTCATGCATACTCATCCCCATGCCACAAAATTTTTACTGGGGATACTGATGATTGTTAGGAGTCTTTCGCCTCTGAAAGCCCTAATTTTCATCCTCCCTACTTCGCTAATTAATTCTTTCAGCTCTACTGTACGTAGATTCATGTTTCTTCTTGTTTAACTTGTTAGGATCATGTCGAGACCATGATTGTTTTCAAATTCCTATTTACTGTAGCACTATTGTATGTCTAGATCCGTTTAAAACTAGTTTCATGAATTTTCATCATTTGTACATTTAGTTATGAATTTTTGAATCACCCAGTGTCAAAACAAGGAAGGTTTGGACCGCAATCCAAGACCTATCCTTTTCCCGCTCGAACTCAGGCGCAGGACCTGAGGACGTGACGGCCCGATAGGCCACGTTCTCAGGCAGATTGTGATAGAGCTACCCGTCACGTTCTGAACGCGACAGGCGTTGGCGTCGCATTCTGACAGCCTGCACTGAGCAACCTGTCACGTCCTGTGTAAACCCCAGTCGCGTTCTGATCGGTCCCTGTCGCGACCCTTACTGGGGTACGTCGCGATCTGGAACTTTGCATGAAAACCCATGAATTTTGATGCTATAACCTTCTACAGTGTTCATACCCCTTGATTACAGACATTCACGCAGTAAATACACCCGTTATAAATTGAACATATATTGAGTGATTTAAAAGACATACACATGACCTCTTTCTATCTATGATTTCTTTTACACATACACACACTTGAACCATCCATTATGGCTTAACTTGGCATGAAAATATCTCATAATACATCTGGTAATTTAGTTCAACTATATAATTAAATTGCCCTATTTTTAAATGAACTTGTCTTCGTTTCTCGCGATGTTTTGTGAATACCGTTACCGATGCTCCACTGTTCTAGATTTCCTCTAAAACGTCGAGCACTTGTTTCTAAATACACACTTTCTCTTGACTTGGACGAATTCTCCATCGGATACTCCTTCTGTTGGACTAGTGAATCCTTTTTTAAGGCCTCCATAAGTCTCCTCTGTCCATGGGTTCCCACATGGTCGACGAGCTGGTTGTACCCTAACGCCTATGTTACCCTTTAGGGATCAGTACGGTCCTAACGACTTTAGTTGCTCTAGTTCTTGTCTAGAATCACGTCGGACCTCTGGACCTGTGCATAACATGGCCAGCGAAAAGGTAGTGGAATTCCACTTGACTGCCAACACCAAGGGTGCGTATTGTGCAAATGTTACTATCACTCGCTTACTCGACGTGTTATGTGCAATGTCCCCTAGTTCTCATCTATACTCTACTCACTCATCTATTCACACTTTCTCTACTATCTCGTCTATTCATCTAGTACTCTAATCTTTTTTGGTACTCTCTATTGGCCATTAACTGATTGTCTGAAGATAAACAAAACGACCAATGCCTGCGCAATAGGGCCCGATCTGGTGCTGGCGCGGGAGTTAAATGATCAGGATGTCGACATTACATCCAAGTGCCATACTATCAAGATTAATCTAAGACAATCAAACAAAGTGCTATATTCTCTCATTGTCTATTGACAAACAAAGTGCTATACTCTCTCTCGGCTATCTACGGATAACCAAAGTGCAATACTATTTCGATTGACGAAAGTTGATCAAGGTGCTATACTATTTCGATTGATAAGAAAATCAATCAAAGTGTAATTTACTCTCTATATGGCCAACTACTTTCTCTCTCCTTGCTATACATGTTACTCGCTATTGCTTGACAATGACGTTGCTTGTTATCATGTTATTATCGCTTTCTATCGTGACTAGATTTAATCATAATCATGTGCTATACTTGATTCATCTGCTATTTGAACCATTATTACTTGTGCGATTGCTTTCTCGACTTTACATGACACTCTCTATCATTAGTTACTCTGTCCTTTAAAGCATTAATTATTTAAAGCATGCTTGACCCATGAGATTTAAGTCCTACTGGGCGTTATCGCTCACCCTTTGTTATTTGTTATTGTGTCTCAGGTAAGATAGACGATGACGTTGTACACACTAATGGGACAGGACCCGAGTGATGAGCGACCTGGAGTCAACTCATGAAGTTACCCTAGTACAATAGAGTCTAGTAATTATTGCTTTATATTTCCTTTCCAATGTAGTGATGTCATTGAGCCTTGTGCGTGGCTTCGAATTAGTGGTTGTAATAGTCTTAGTGATTTTATAATGAAATAAAGAGTTTATTCTAATTATTGTTCATTAGATGCTCTGATTTACTCAACTGATTGTACATTTTTCTCTACTATGTACTTGGTTCACGTCTCCCCGATTTATTCCGCTGCTAAATTGGCGGGGCGTGCAAGTTGGTATCAAAGCCTAGGATGTATTAATAAGATATCTTAGGTATATGATGTTCTAGGATGTCCTCATTGGATCTCTTAGGTCTAAGGTGATTTAGGAAAAATCGCCATGACACGTGTCTAAATCAACCATCATACCTAAGTGAGGATTGGGTAGAACCGTGGCTAAAATCTATTATGCATATACTTACACCTATTAATTTAATATTATTTCGTATCCTAATGTCAACATTATTCTTGAAGGGACCCTTAATGGACACCGACATGAGACCAACTCAAAGGCTTGTTCTAGCCTATCAACAAGCCGCTCAACTGCTAGAAGAAGCTTTGGAAGCGACCAAAGAAATTAAAAAGGTGACCAACAAGAACATGAAGAGAAAATATAACCATGGCAAGAAGGCAAACCAGAAAATGAAGTGTAATGATGAGATTTTTAGGATCATTTGTCTTCATTGTCACAAGCCCGGCCATGTGGCCAAGGAGTGTTGGCGAAAAGTTGGTGCATGCCTACGATGTGGCGATCCGAGGCATCAGCTACGAGACTGCCCTCTTCTAAAGGAACCATCCACCAACACAAAAGATCTTAATCCTATGACAAAAGGGAACCAGCCAAACGGTGATAAGAGAACAATAAAGAAGAATAAGAAGAACGCCATACGATTAGCCCTTATCCGCAGAGGGCGATGCAAGCGCTGCGATAGGAGGGGCCATACGTCAGAGAATTACTGGTGGAAACAAGGAGAATGTTTGCGATGTGGCAGATCAGACCACAAGATGAGAGACTGCCCACAATTCAAGGACCAATGGCATGAGGAATCAAAACAGCAAGATATACCGGAAGTACCGACACATCACTCTTCAAATCAAGAAGTGGGAACCAAGGAAGGTACCTCTGAACCCTCAATGATTAATACCTTTTATAATGATTGAAGGAGTCATGGAATTTGGTGGACCAAATTCTTTTTAAGAGGGAGAGGATGTAGTACCACAGAAAATTCATTTAATTAAAAATTCTAGATAAATTGAAAATTTGTCAATTAATAAAAATCAAACTAGTTAAAAAGATACGCATCATTATTGCATGCATAACAACTCATAGAAATTTTTTGTAAAACTAATAGTTATAACTTAAATATTATTCTCTAATGACCCATTAAGAAATTAGAGCATAGAAAAATCAATTGGATCAAATTTTAGAATTTATGTGACTTATTATTGTAATTAAGGAATAAATCATAAAACCCCTTATTATATGAGACAGAGTGAATTAAAAATTTAAAATGAAATTATGGGAAGATTCCCAACAATATGTATCGATAATCCATCATGAGAGTTGGGACCAATAGACCTCTCACAGCCCATGAATAAATTCACGTTAAGAAACTACAATAAAACCCAAAACTCTATATTCCCTAATTAAAATGGGAAAATTCTCATAAATTAAAACCCATTAAACTAAAAGAAGTAATGGGCTTTGTTAAATAAACTCTCAAAAATATATTGAGCTAAAATGAGAATTTTTAAAAGAGGAATAATAAGAAAATACCTTAAATTCGTAACTTAAATATTACTTAAATAGAAAAGGGGTATTAAAGTCTTAAAATAAGTAATTTGAGTTGGAATTGGATTCCTAAACCTACCCTAATAGGTTGGCCATGAATTTGGATCCCAACCTAACCCAATTAGGAGATGACAAGCTTAGAAGGTGGAATTAAATAAAGAAAACCTGGAATTTAATAGGGGTTAGAGTCCTATTAGGAAATAGAAACAAAGGAGACAAAAATACTCTCCAATCTCTCCATGGCCAACCCTAACACGTTGTTGGGGCTTGCTGGACCTGGAGGAGAGGCCAAGGAGGAGGAGATCTCGTGGGGATAAGGTTGCTCAAGTCCCCAACCCCCGTTCTTCAAGTTATAAGCCTTAGCAGATTAAACGAGTCAATGGTAGGTATTCTCACGAGCAAAACCTAATTAATTTCATCTGTAGATTGTTCCATGCATCAGGAATAAAACCCCTCTTGTCCCATAATTTTCCATTGAGCCAATCTTTTATCCTTGATTTTTTTGAAGTTTTGCAACTATCATGAACCCGACCCTTCTTATTAAATCTAGATCTTCATGCATACTCATCCCCATGCCACGAAATTTTTACTGGGGATACTGATGATTGTTAGGAGTCTTTTGCCCCTGAAAACCCTAATTTTCATCCACCCTACTTCACTAATTAATTCTCTCATCTCTACTATACATAGATTCATGTTTCTTCTTGTTTAACTTGTTAGGATCATGTCGAGACCATGATTGTTTTCAAATTCCTATTTACTGAAAGCACTATTGTATGTCTAGATCCGTTTAAAGCTAGTTTCATGAATTTTCATCGTCTGTACATTTAGTTATGAATTTTTGAATCACCCTATGTCAAAATAAGGAAGGTTTGGACCGCAATCCAAGACCTGTCCTTTTCCCGCTCGGACTCAGGCGTAGGACCTGAGAACGCAACGAGTCGATAGGCCGTGTTCTCAAGCAGATCACAACAGAGCTACCCGTCGCATTCTGAACGTGACAGGCGCTGGCGTCGCATTCTGACAGCCTGCACTGAGCGACCCGTCGCGTCCTGTGTAAACCCCTATCGCGTTCTGATCGGACCCCGTCGCGACCCTTACTGGGGTACGTCGCGATATGGAACTTTGCATGAAAACCCATGAATTTTGATGCTATAACCTTCTACAGTGTTCATACCCCTTGATTACAGACATACACACAGTAAATACACCCGTTATAAATTGAACATATATTGAGTGATTTAAAAGACATACACATGACCTCTTTCTATCTATGATTTCTTTTACACATACACACACTTGAACCATCCATTATGGCTTAACTTGGCATGAAAATGTCTCATAATACATCTGGTAATTTAGTTCAACTATATAATTAAATTGCCTTATTTTTAAATGAACTTGTCTTCGTTTCTCGCGATGTTTTGGGAATACCATTACCGACACTCCACTGTTCTAGATTTCCTCTAGAACGTCGAGCACTTATTTCTATATACACACTTTCTCTTGTCTTGGACGAACTCTCCGTCAGATACTCCTTCTACCGGACTAGTGAATTCTTGTTCAAGGCCTCTGTAAGTCTCCTCTGTCCATGGGTTCCCACATTGTCGACGAGCTGGTTGTACCCTAACGCCTATGTTACCTTTTAGGGATCAGTATGGTCCTAACGGCTTTAGTTGCTATCGTTCTTATCTAGAATCACGTCAGACCTCTGGACATGTGCATAACATGGCCAGTGAAAAGGTAGTGAAATTCCACCTGACTGCCAACACCAAGGGCGCGTGTTGTGTAACTGTTACTATCGCTCGCTTACTCGACGTGTTATGTGCAATGTCCCCTAGTTCTCATCTATACTCTACTCGCTCATCTATTCACACTTTCTCTACTATCTCGTTTATTCATCTAGTACTCTCATCTTTTTTGATACTCTCTATTGCCATTAACTGATTGTCTGAAGATAAACAAAACGACCAATGCCTGCACAAATAGGGCCTGATCTGGTCCTGGGGAGAGCGCCCGAAAGTGCCATTTGCCCGTGGGAGTTAAATGATCAGGATGTCGACATTACATCCAAGTGCCATACTATCAAGATTAATATAAGACAATCAAACAAAGTGATATATTCTCTCGTTGTCTATTGACAAATAAAGTGTTATATTCTCTCGTTGTCTATTGACAAACAAAGTGCTATACTCTCTCTCGGCTATCTACGGATAACCAAAGTGCAATACTATTTCGATTGACGAAAGTTGATCAAGGTGCTATACTATTTCGATTGATAATAAAATCAATCAAAGTGTAATTTACTCTCTATATGGCCAACTACTTTCTCTCTCCTTACTATACATGTTACTCGCTATTGCTTGACAATGACGTTACTTGTTATCGTGTTATTATCGCTTTATATCGTGACTAGTTTTAATCATAATCATGTGCTATACTTGATTCATCTGCTATTTGAACCATTATTACTTGTGCGATTAGTTTCTCGACTTTACACGACACGCTCTATCATTAGTTACTCTATCATTTAAAGCATTAATGTAACGTCGCGCGTTTTTCGGATCCCTGTGGATCCAGGTTTAGCGGGTTTGGTGGCCAATGTGTGGCCCATTAGCTTGTGTTTCTGGTGTTGCGCGTGTTGTGAGGTTTGGTGGGCCGGCCGTTGGGCCCAAAGTGCTCACAAGTCTTGCGGCTGTGAACGCAACGGAGGCTTGCGCCGCGTTCTGAACGCGTCAGTCCTTGGGGTCGCGTTCCTGTTACCGTTGTTTGGCGGGTGTCGTCTGCATGCGCGCCAAGTGTTGTGCGCTGGGTGGCCTGCTGATGTCGGCCTTGGGAAGGCGACGGTCACCTAGGTCTGGATCATGTCGCGACGGGGGTGCACGTCGCGATACCAACCGCTGTGCTATTTTTAAGAACCCCAACCGAACAGAGCAGAGGATGCTCTGCTCGGCCAGGGGGGGGGGAGCTGCTGCAGGGTTTCTTGGTGATTTAAGGTTCTGGTGGAGTTCTCGGCGCGCTCTCACCTCGAGGACGTCGCGTGGAGCGGGGGAAACACCGAGGGATCTCCGGTCTTCACGTTCTTCGCGAAGGTAGGGTGTTTCTACCTCGTTTGATCGTGTGAATTGCTCGTGGTGTGAATCTGATTCGTTTAAAGCTTAAAGAACAGTAGATACCATGCTAGGGTATCCATTAAAGCATGTAAATTGAGAATTAAACGTGGTTTGAATGGTCTGGAATGGTAATCCGTGAAGTCCCTTCCGGATTAGGGTTTTCACCTGCGAAGGAGACAGCCCAGGGTGTCGCGACCTTGTCGCGACAACCCGATCTGTCGCGTTAAGGTTTCTGTTGCGACATTTAAGTGGGTCGCGATATGATGGCATCCCAGGTTCCTGACGTGACCTGGTTACGACAAGTGAGCCCGTTGCGTTAGAGTTTCCTATCGCGGTCTATCAGGGTGGCGCGATCTTATTGCGCCGTTGCACCCTGTCGCGTTAAGGTTTCTTATCGCGGTCTGTCGGGGTGTCACGACCTGGTGGCGACAGTACTCCATGTCGCGACCGCAGCAGTGAGGTTTGTTTATGCATGTTTTCAGTGTTTTGGTTATGATAATTATTGTGCATGGCAATGATAGGTGGAGCCAGTGCACTTGTCACGTTCATGAAGTGTGTTGCTCACGAGATGGGCATGTTTTACGTGGTTATTATGTCATGTACGTAACCGGCTTGGTGTTTACATGGTTTGTGTGGTGCATTGACCCGTAGTGCTTTTGGAGTGTGTTGTCCAAGTATTGGACACGTTGTTTACATGAATGTCATGTGGTGCACCTGGTTGGTGTATTATACACGTGGTGTCTACGTGGTTTGGATGCTGTGTGTGTGTGAGTGTATGCATGGCATATACTCTAATGTGGCTCAGTGTTTAAGGTTTTATTGTAATAACTGGGCAGTGAGGTTCCTGTGTGAGCCTAGCCATGACTTTGTAGTGTTTGGGCAGTGAAGGTCATGTGTGGACCTAGCCCTGGTCTGTTGTTGTCCTTTGAAGAATATTATATTGAATTATGTATCAAGTGGTGTGTGTGTTGCCACGGAGGTCACGTGGTGGCCAATGATAGGCAAGTTTGTGGTTCATGAATGTGTTGGCGTAGGATAGCTTTGGGGTCACATAGTGACTGATGTTAAGCTAATCCTAACACATGTATATCATGAATTATAAATAAAGATTATACATGTAAGTATCGTGATTTGTGCTAGCCGAGTGTGGTGGTCCGACGCCTATTCCGGAATGCCTCTCTAGTCGGGTACCCCAGGTTCTTTGTGAGCCAGGCACGTGTGTGTGTTGTGCTCGGGGTTTGTCCCGGTACTTATGTTGTACTGTTGAGGTATGTGTCATCTTTCTAGACACCCTCACTCCTGTGTTTGAGTTGTACGTCCGGCTGAGGGAAAGACGACAGTAGGGCAGCGGCTTGTGTTTGTGGGTGTGCAGTCGCTTGTAGCGCGCTCGTAGTTGGGGGTACGGACACCAGTAGTCGACACTGGTCCCCAGCTAGTCCTGTTTTCCAGTGCCTCACTTTAGGGTGCTCCGGCCAGAGACCCTAGAGGTGCCAGGCATGGACCTGCAGCTGTGTATCTGTAGGTGTGGTGTTGGTTGGTCTCCACAGTTGTTTGACTTGTTCTCGTGGAGCGGCAGTTGGACCTTTCGTCTGTGACTGCGAGACTGAGAGGTTGTTCTTGTGTTGTGTTGTCCGGGTTGGATACTGGCCTGATCATCCAATAGTCCATTCCCGTGTGGTGGCGTCGTTCCTTTCCGACTCGTGCTTTGCCACTGGCTATGGTTTGTGAGTTTGTGACTCGTAGTCGAGGTTTGACCCGTTCGAGGTGTGCCCTGGTGTTGGCACAGTTGTGACTACGGTTGTGGCTTGTGGTGTGCCTAAGTGTTGGCACAATATAGTTATGGTTTTGTGTGGTGTTACCACCTACTTGTACCCTTCGTACGGGTGTTCGTGTTGTGGTACCTCAGAGTAGTAGATACCTATACCCTTCGTGGGTTACTTTGCAGTTTTATGGTGGTACATTGTGTACCAACCTTTTTAGGTACTTGTGTGTTGTGGAGGTCTTGTGGTTTTACCTGCCACTTGTTGTATCCTATCTGTTTTAAGTAGATCTTTGTTTATAGTTTATTGTGAATTAGTTTATGGTTGTCAATCATGTTACCTTTTTGGGTAATTTGCCAATGAGGCTTGTGGCCTAGGCATACTGTGGTTTGGTGGAGCTGTGCTCCGTGGAGGTCGCGTGATAGGACTTCCCAGTTGTTGTGTTTCATCTTTCTTTAAGAAAGATTCCAATTATAGTTTTAGTGTGTTATAGATTGGCTTCGTGGTAGCCAGTTCTGTTACCTCGTGTGTAGTTTTCGACGTAGTGTGGTTTGGAGTATAAAGGACCAACTCTTTGTTAGCAGTCCTGTTACTCAAGTGTTTGAGGTTCACTTGTGAAGCTTGTAGCCTGGGCAGTGATTTGCCTGTGTGGCTTATAGCTTAGGCAACCTGTTGTTGTAGCAGTGTGCCGGTGAGACTATGGTTTAGGCACTTCAGTAGTTGGGCTGACTAATAATATTATATTAGTCCTATAGTCCCACATTCCTTCCGAGAACTTTATGTTTATTGCCATGATTATGTTTAATTGTTATTTATTGTTATGATGTGAGCATGTCATGGTTTGGCTACCAGTGTTGCCAGTGAGACCCTCTGGGGTTGAGGTCTCTTCTGTTTAGTTATCTCTTCCGTTTAATTGCTGTGGTGGTTTTTGGGTGGTCCCCTACTGAGCATGTGACTTGTTGAGGCTCACTCCCCTACAGTTCTTGCAGAGCTTGCCGTGTGTTTGACTTGTGGAGATGTTGTGTCAGACTTGTACCACCAGCAGTAGTGTTAGTAGTGTTGTGTGAGCTTGTGCTCCCTCGGGATATGCCCCAGGTAGTTGTACTTTTTAATTGGACATGCATTAATGTAATGGGACAGTTGTACAAATTTGTGAACAAATATGAGCACATGTACTTTCTTGTGTCTTATATTCTTGTGGTTTGTCTTTTATACTCTTCCTGGACACGTGTGTGAGATATCCCTTGTGAGACTACGGTCCGTTCGCGGGAGGCGGATCTGGATATGGAGCCTTATTGGGCATAAATATCTAGGGCCGTCACAATTAATTATTTAAAGCATGCTTGACCCATGAGATTTAAGTCCTACTGGGCATTATCGCTCACCCTTCGTTATTTGTTATTGTGTCTCAGGTAAAATAGACGATGACGTTGTACACACCAATGGGACAGGACCCGAGTGATGAGCGACCTAGAGTCAACTCATGAAGTTACCCTAGTACAATGGAGTCTAGTAATTATTGCTTTAGATTTCCTTTCCAATGTAGTGATGTCATTGAGCCTTGTGCGTGGCTCTGAATTAGTGGTTGTAATAGTCTTAGTGATTTTATAATGAAATAAAGAGTTTATTCTAAATATTGTTCATTAGATGCTCTGATTTACTCAACTAATTGTACATTTTTCTCTACTATGTACTTGGTTCACGTCTCCCGGATTTATTCCGCTGCTAAATTGGCGAGGCGTGACATCTTGAATTCTCTGCTAGAACGTTAATTGATCAAGGTATATCACATTCTTTCATTTCTGAAGACTTTATTGATAGTATGGTACATCCATTTGATGAGAGGTAGTGTGAGCTTGTGATAGAAGTTCCTTCCGGGGATTTGATGCTTACTATATGTTATTTGGATGAGGTTCCCGTTATGATCCAAGGTAATCAGTTGCCATCAAGATTATATGCACTACAGTTAAAGGAATATGATGTGATATTGGGCATGGATTGGTTGGAAGCATATGGGGCAGTGATAGATTGCAGAAAGAAAAGAGTAAGGTTCAGCCATCCAGAAGGCAGTACGTTTGAATTTCAAGGTATACCATTCTATACCCCTAAATTTATCATTTCTGCTCCTAAGGCTAGGAAGTTGATTAATGCAGGGTGTGTAGCCTATTTGGCATCAGCTAGCTTGATTGAGGCAGGTAAGACAGTAGATATGGTTCCTGTTGTTAGAGAGTTTGTAGATGTATTTCCAGATGAGTTACTAGGTTTGGCACCACATAGAGAAGTGGACTTCACAGTAGAGTTGCAGCCGGGTAGTATGCCCATTTCTAAAGCACCCTACAAGATGGCACCTGCTGATTGAAAGAGTTGAAGAAGCAGTTACAAGAATTACTTGAAAAATATTTTATTCGGCCTAGTCACTCACCGTGGGGAGCACCGATTTTGTTTGTTAGAAAGAAAGATGGCAGCCTCAAAATGTGTATTGATTACCGCCAGTTGAATCAGGTCACAATAAAGAATAGGTATCAACTTCCCCAAATTGATGATTTGTTTGATCAATTGCAGTCAGCAAAGGTGTTCTCCAAGATAGATTTGAGATCGGGGTACCATCAGTTGAGGATTCAGGAAGAAGACATTGATAAAACAACATTTAGAACAAGGTATGTGCATTATGAGTTTGTGGTTATGCCATTTGGGCTAACCAATGCACCTGCAGCTTTTATGAATTTGATGAACATGATCTTTCATCCATATCTAGGCCGGTTCATTGTGGTGTTTATAGATGATATATTAGTATACTCAGCTTCAGAAGAGGAACATGCAGCACACTTGAGAGTTACATTGCAGACATTGAGGGAGCACCAGTTATATGCTAAATTCAGCAAGTGTGAGTTTTGGTTAAAATAAGTACAATTGTTGGGTTATGTGATTTCAGGTGAAGGTGTTGCAGTTGATCCAGCTAAGGTGGAAGCAGTTATGAAATGGGAGGAACCAAAGTCAGTACCAGATATTAGGAGTTTCCTTGGTTTGGCAGGTTATTACAGGCGATTTATCCAGGATTTCTCCAAGATTGCATTACCAATTGTAAGACCCAGTCCTCTCGGGCCCTTGGACCTATCCTCAGGGTCGCGACGGGGGAGCCCGTCACGACAAGGTTCGTGTGGCGACACACCTGGCCGTCGCGTTCAGGTCGCGACGGGGGTGA
Source organism: Colocasia esculenta (assembly GCA_014218235.1). Lineage (NCBI taxonomy): Eukaryota > Viridiplantae > Streptophyta > Magnoliopsida > Alismatales > Araceae > Colocasia > Colocasia esculenta. The sequence goes on along the minus strand of CM024766.1, from coordinate 10,006,831 downwards.
GCGTCGCGTTCTTGTCGCACCATTTGAAGGCATCGCAACTGATTTTCTGACAGATTTGACCGATGTCCTGTCTGTCAGAACAGCCTTATCGGGTGTCAGGTGAGTACAGTGTTGACGCGACCTAGTCAGCCGTCGCATTCTTGTTTCCCGGTCTTCGAGATTTGACCGCTTTTGGTGTCGCACCATGGGTGGCCGTCGCAACATGCTCGTTGTCGCGCTGGGCCGACCCGTCGCATCTTGGGGCCCACCGGTTTAAAACCGAGGCCGGCGCCCCATTTCCCCCTCTCTCCCTTTCCTTCTTCTTCTTCTCCCTCTTATTCCTCCTCTGAGCTCTCTCTTCTCCGGCGGTTTCTTGGCGTGCTTGAGGTGCTCGTGGTGGGAGGTGACGCCCCGTTCGTGTAGGCGGCATGTTCGTGGAGCTTGGAGCGAGGAGGAGGTGGCCATTCCGACGTGAAGGCCCTAACGGGTCGGCTCTACTCTTGGAGGTAGGGACCCTTGACTCCTCTCATCCTAGCATGCTTCTTTCCCCCTTGAGATTGTTGTTTCTCCGTGGTTTGGGGTTGTGGGGGCGTGAGAATCATGCTCGTGTTGAGTGAGGATTCCATCGAGTGTAGATTCATTGTAATCCATGTTTTATGGGGTTTTGAGGGTGGTTTGGCTTGATTAGAGGTTCTCATAGTGTTTCCCATGCTCCCCTCCCCCTACTGGCATGGTTTGTGCCGGTTTTGGGGCGGTCCTTGAAAGGACTGCACCGGGACGCCCCTCGGCTGAGAACGCGACCTGTATAGAGGTCGCGATGATGTCGCGACCGGCTAGGCCGCCACGACATCATCGCGATGCTCTATTGTGTCACGACCTTTCCGCGGCAGGTTATCCCGTTGCGACAGTGTCGCGACGGCCCGATGCGTCGTGATTACAGCAGAGACAGGTAAGTCTTGCGGAATTTCATTTTCTGTGGAGTCTTCGCCGTTTCTGCTTCTTACTGTACCTGTGGCACCAGTGCTAGTTCCCTAGTACGGTCCTACACTAGTCGTTCGTCCGGTGCTCGACACTTGAGGGCTTGTCCCGTGAGAGAGGTTGTTACCGTTGCTTGGGACCCCCGTCCCCGCGCGCCTGTTGAGGGAGTACTCCCGGCGGCGGGAGTGCTCGAGTCGCGGACTCTGAAGCGGAGGGGAAAATGGTGGTTAGGACAGCGGCGTTGAGTCATTTGCAGAGCTCTCTTGGTTGGTCTGGGACGCCGAGGTCGTTTGGAGTCCTTCCCGGCGCAGGCCAGTCAGTCCTTTTCTCACTGCCTCGCTCTTTGTGGTCTCGGAACCACTTAGAGAGGCCAGGCGTGAGACCGTAGTCTGGCTAGACTACTGTGGTTACTGTTGTCTTACTTGTGTTCCTGTCCCACTTTGACAAGATGTGGAGGTTTGGACCTGGGTCGAGGATAAGACGTCAGCAGACGCACCTGACCGGTTGACTACTGGTAGTGTTTTCCATAGCTAGTGTCTCTTATCCAGGCAAGGTTCTCCATGTTTGTGTAGCCAGTCGTGTGGTGGTCATGACATGCAGGTTCTACGGAGTTTTCCGACCGTGGTGTCCCTCTGTATCGTTGTTAGCTAGTAGCTTTGCTTCCGTACTTTCCTTGGTAGGGTAGAAGATATAACTGTTGTTATTTAATTAATTGTATATATATATATATATATATCTTTTGCCTGTTAGAGCCAGTAGGAGATTGGTAGTCCCTACTGAGCTTCTGTTGTGAAGCTCATCCCTTTCTTTTCCAGATGAGACTTCTCAGCAGCGGCAGGGTGCGTGTCGGGCGGAGGAGGCGGGGCGGTAGTCTTCGTCCCCGCAGCTAGTAGTGTTTTCCCCCTTAAGTTGTACGTCACCCTCAGGGTATGCCTCTAAGGGCTCTGTCCTTCCCTTTTTACTTGTACTAGTGTACGTGTGTTGGGACTGTACCTAGAGTGATACACTGCGCACCCGCTCTTCTTTCTGCTTCCGCGTGTGTGTTCCTAGTTAGTAGTTGACGTTTATTTCCCTTACATATTCTGTTAGACTTATGTTATATCCCCTCCGAATCTCTGGATCCGTGGGCGACGACCGCAAAAATTGGGTCCTCGGCTTGGGCCGAGGGTCGGGTTCTCGGGGTCGTTACACCAATAATAAAGTTTACCAGGAAAGGTGTAACAACCCGAGAACCCGACCCTCGGCCCACGCCGAGGACCCGATTTTTGCGGTCGCCGCCCACGGATCTGGAGACCCGGAAGGGCTGTAAACAACGTCTAACATGATATGTAACGGAAGTAAACGTCAACTGCTAAACTAGAAGCGTACAGGCGGAAACAGAAAAGAGAGCGAGACCGCTGTGTACCGCTCTAAGTACAGTCCCAACGCATGCACGCTAGTACAAGTAAAAGGCAGGGAAAGAACAAGTCCCTTAGGGGCATACCCCGAGGGTGACGAACACTGAAAAGGGGGACCACTGTTAGCTACGGGGACTCCGACTACCGCCCCGTCTCCTCCGCCCGGCGCGCGCCCTGCCGCTGCTGAGAAGTCTCACCTGGGAAAAGGAGGGATGAGCTTCACAACAGAAGCTCAGTAGGGACTACTGTAACGACCCAGAACCCGCATTACCAGTAACAACCGGTAACCCGAATTCTGACCCGCTAACCCACGAGATAAGCTCGGAAGGGTAGGAAGTTAAGAGTCCGAGGAGACTATATGTAAGAAGATACACACCATGCAAAGCAGTAAAATTTCACTATATGAACATATCATATACAACCTCAGAGTCTGAGACAAAGGTACAGAGTACAGAAGTACAACAAAAGGTACAACTCACTGCAGCTAGGGAGCACCAACACCGGAGTGGCTAGACTCGCCTGGAACGGGAGTCGAAGAAGACCCACCTGAAAGGGAAGGGAGTGAGTCTCAAGAAAAGAGACCCAGCAGGAAAAGTAACCCCACCGGCAACTGAACTAAAGTGTGGAAAGTAAAAACTGAAAGTAAGCACACGTCGCACCACAACACAAAACTGTAAACCACGCGGCTCAGTAACACACACTCACACACACAACAAGTAGGACTCAGCTAGGGTCTGTGGCTCGGCGTCCCGTCACCACAGAGGCTCTCAACCCCAGCCACGTGTGCACACTACAGACGCTCTCTCTCGCGTTTGGTCCACGACCGGTTTTTCCCCTACGCTTGACCCTAGCGGTAGAGAAGGGGCTCCACGGAGACCGGCTCAAAACCACCAAAAGGAGTACGCACAGGACAGAGTCGCACTCGATGTCCCGGCTCACTAGCGGAGGACAACCACACGCTAGTCGTCTAGACGGAGTCGCACCCACGCCTAGGTAACACAACAGAAACGGGTACACGGTAACGCAACGCGCGTACGACAGACGGAACACACTCAACGTCTGAAACCCCGTACAGTAGTAAACACCTCGTGCCACAAACAACTATTCTTATGCACAGGCGAAGTCACACTCTAAGCCTGACCCACTTGTGCTATTAGGGCGGACATCACATGTCAATCGCCTCTAAACACACAACTCAGGTCTGCTGGGAGACAGGATATAAACGGCCACATCGATTGCCGCCAATTAGAGATAAACGGCAACCCCTATGCCGCCAACAATAACTAAACGGCAGTCGACCTTGTCGTTTAACTCATCCCTGAAGATCTCAACGTCAACAGATGTGGACGTTGATATCTTCAGTCCCCCATACCCAGAACTGAACCGAATCAGTCCCAATGGGCAAAAACACTTAACTAAACTCTGACTGATGGAGGGAAACACTTCCTCTCATCAATCTACACTACCAGAATATCATAAATAGACAATCTAACACCTAGATTATCCAAACCACCCTCAATTCCGGCATAATATAACCCAAACCCTAAATGTAACGTTTCGGGTTTTCTTCTCGGATCCTTGTCGAGTCTGGTGGAGTTCTGTCGGGTTGACGACAGGGGTGCTGTCGTTTACCTGTGGTTGACGGCCAAGGGTTGGACGTTGACTGTGCGTTGACGTCGATAAGGTTGATGTTTAGCTGTTATGAACTTAACGGCTGTCGATCTGGACGTCGACTGTGAGGCGGTTCAGTAGGCGGAAAGGGATCTTGACGTCTACTGATCCGGCCGGTTCAAATAAGGCAGGCCGAGAGCAAGTTTTCCTTTTCTCCTTCCCTTCTCTCCTTATCTTCTTTGATTTCTGTCTCGTTCCACTTCTCCTGGTGATTGTCGGGGGTTCGTGGAAGGTCTTCGTTGCGTGTGGCGACGGTAGTTCGGGCGGGAATCGCGGCGTTTCGGCGTATTTCGCGCGGATAGCTCGGGGGGTTCCGGCGCGATTCGCGTCCATTGAAGGTTGTTCTTGGCGTTTAGAGGTAGGGACTTAACCCCTTTAACCCTCCCTGCTGGATTAGCATGCTAAATTGCAGTAGATTACATGTTAATTTCGTTTTAGGGTTTGGGTTGAGCATGTTGGGATTTTTGGGTGTTTTGCACAATCCAGGTGATGGATTGTGGTTTTCCCGACTCCCAGCAATGTGTATGATTGTGAGGAAGGTTTCCTCCCCTCCCTTTTGTGCCTGATTGGTGTTTTGGCCTGGATTTGATGATCTGGTGCCGTTAGGGTTGCTGAAGCTGATGATGTTAACGTCCACATCTGCTGACGTTAATATCATCAGGTTTGAGGTAAACGACAGGATCCATTGTCGTTGACTTCTTGTTGACGACAAAGGGTGGCCGTTTACATCTTGCGTTGGCGGCAATCGATGTTGCCGTTAAGCTCTTGTGGTCCAGCATGCCTTTAACAGTGTTGTGGTGTCCGCCTGTTGACACAGTTCACCAGACATCTGAGTGTGGCTCTGTCTGAGTGTACTGGGGGGTTGACAGTGTTGAGACGTGACTGTGTTTCCGTCTGTTGTGCGCGTGTGGCGTTACCGCGTGCTGTTTTTGTTGTGTGACCTAGACGCGGGTGCGACTCCGTCTAGATGACTGGCGTGTGGGGGTCCTCCGCCGGTGAGCCAGGGCGTTGAGAGCGTTTCCGTTCTGTGTGTACTCCTTGTGGTGGTTTTGAGCCGGTCTCCGTGGAGCCCCTTCTCTACCGCTAGGTCGGGCGTAGGGGAAAACCGGTCGTGGACCAGACGTTAGAGAGAGCGTCTGTAGTGTGCACACGTGGCTGGGGTTGCGAGAATCTGTGGCGACGGGACGCCGAGCTACAGACCCTAGCTGAGTCCTACTTACTGTGTTGTGTGAGTGTGTGTTACTGAGCCGCGTGGTTTACAGTTTTAGTGCACTCCTGTTGGGGGAGCTGTGTAGTTGTCACTGGTTTCAGCTGTGTGCAAGGTGTATTTACTTTCTGTCTTTACTTACCGCACTTTAGTACTGTTTCCGGTGGGGTTGCGTTTCCCTGATGGGTCTCTCTTTCGTGAGACTCACTCCCTTCCCTTTCAGGTGCGTCGTCGACTCCCGTTCCAGGCGAGTCGAGTCACTCTGGTGCGCGTGCGCTCTAGCTGCTGTGAGTAGTACTTTTTATGTACTTTCTGTACTCTGTACCCGTTGAGGTCTCTGAGTTGTACATGTTATATTTCATTTAGTGGAATGTTTATTGTACCTTGGTGTGTATCTTTTTATATATAGTCTTCTCAGACGTTCTTTTCTTACCCTTCCGGGCTTGTCTCGTGGGTTAGCGGGTCAGAATTCGGGTTACTGGTCGGGTACCGGTAATGCGGATTCTGGGTCGTTACAGTTGGTATCAGAGCCTTGTTCCGACGAGATATATATAAGAAAATACCCATCATGGCGACTCAGAGTATAAGAGTACAGTAGCAGCTTTATGCCCAGAGTTAGTTAGTGTGTTAATGCGTTGTGTGTGTGCTTGCCTTGTGTGTAGTCTATGGCGCCTAGGCGACGTCCTGCGGAGAGAGTGGTGAGCAGGCGACTCGGCAGGAGGCTGGAGATGCCCCGCCACCTCAGCAGACGCAGCCCTTGCCCCAGGACGCACACAGTGGTGTTGTTCCGCCACCACCACCTCCTCAGGCAGCTCAGGGGTTTGACTGGGCCCGGTTCTTTGAGGGGATGGCTCAGCTTGCGACTCAGCACCGTGACGTGCCGGCACCTCAGGGAGGTACTGGGAGGGTGCTGAGGGAGTTTTTGCAGTTCCACCCTCCTCAGTTTACGGGACAGCCAGATCCAGACACGGCTCGTGCGTGGTTGGATGCCGTGGAGCGGACCTTCCGTTCCATGGAGTGTGTTCCCGAGGAGCGAGTGTTGTTGGCTAGCTACCAGTTGCAGGCGCAGGCGCTAGCATGGTGGTCTTCTGAGTGGGAGACTACTTTTCGGTCTCGTGCACTTCGGCAGATTCCGTGGGAGGAGTTTGTCGCTTCGTTTGAGAGGGCCTTCTGTCCTACGTACGTCCGGACGGAGCGGTTGTACCAGTTTCTGGACTTGCAGCAGAGGGACTCTTCAGTGGTGCAGTACCGGGCCATATTTGTGGAGCTTGGACGCTATGCTCCGCAGATCATGGCGGATGAGAGTTTGAGGACTTAGCAGTTCGTGAGGGGCCTGAGGCCGGAGCTCAGGCAGGCACTGATAGTTGCGCGCGTCACTGACCTAGACGCGGCCTATCAGACTGCAGAGGCTTTGGAGGATGACACGTTGCGGACCCTTGGTCAGAGCACGGAGGTTCAGGCGCAGGTGTTTCCAGTTCAGCCACGGCAGCAGCAGGGTGTTACTCAAGCGACTCCGAGGGTCACGATCCCCTACGCGTCCACTTCTGCAGGGACGTCAGCGAGGTCGGGATCTCGGAAGAAGTTTCAGCGGGACCGTAGGCAGGCGGAGCAGAGGCAGCAGTCGGTTGGGAGTGTTCAGCAGCCAGTTGGGCAGTCTATGCAGCAGGTCCAGCGTTCTTTTGCTGGACAGTGTTTCCGGTGTGACCAGGTGGGTCACATGGCGCGAGATTGTCCGTTGTTACCTCGAGCGCCGCAGCAGCAGGTTCCTGTGCAGCAGCGTCAGCAGACTGGAGGTTCTGGTGGGTCGAGAGGTAGAGGCCGTGTTACCCACTTGACTCGTGCGGACATGGAGGCGTCACAGCTAGTGGAAGGTACCGTTACTGTTTTTGGTTTTGCAGCCAGAGTTTTGTTCGATTCCGGTGCTTCTCACTCGTTTGTGTCCGAGGAGTTTTTAGACTCCCTTGGTGAGCTGAGTTCGGGAGAGTCCGCAGAGTTGGTTGTGGAGTTGCCGACAGGGGACTATGTCCTTACGTCCTACTGTCTCCGGGAGGCTCCGGTGTGGTTCCAGGGTCAGTGTTTGTCGGCCCGTTTGTTTGCTTTGCAGTTGCAGGACTATGATATTATTCTGGGGATGGATTGGTTGGAGCGGTTCGGTGCAGTGGTAGATTGCCAGAAGAAGAGGGTGCACCTACAGATACCCGGGGGAGCGGCGTTCTACTTCCAGGGTATTGTACCTTCTACTTCTCGCTTTTTGGTTTCTGCTTTGAGGGCAGCGAGGTTGCTTGCTTCGGGTTGTCAGGGTTTTCTGGTTTCGGCAGTTTCCCTTGACCAGGTTGTGTCAGGAGTGGGGGACATTCCCGTGGTGTGTGAGTTCCCGGATGTTTTTCCGGATGAGTTACCTGGTCTGCCGCCAGAGAGAGAGATAGAGTTCTTTATTGAGTTGGTTCCTGGCACAACACCGTTTGCTCAGCCGCCGTACCGTATGGCACCAGCAGAGTTGAGAGAGCTGAAGAGGCAGTTAGTGGAGTTGTTAGAGAAGGGCTATATCCGTCCTAGCTTTTCTCCTTGGGGTTCACCTGTTCTGTTTGTCCGGAAGAAGGATGGTAGCCTGAGGTTGTGTATAGATTACCGGAAGTTGAACCAAGTGACCGTCAAGAATAGGTATCCTTTGCCTAGGATTGACGATCTCTTCGATCAGCTTCAGTCAGCTCGAGTTTTCTCTCGGATTGACTTGCGGTCGGGCTACTATCAGTTGCGGATCAGAGACTCTGACGTTGAGAGGACTGCTTTCCGGACCAGGTACGGGCACTTTGAGTTCTTGGTGATGCCGTTTGGGCTCACCAATGCACCAGCGGCCTTCATGGATCTGATGCACCGGGTGTTCCACCAGTTCTTGGACCAGTTTGTCGTAGTGTTTGTTGACGACATCCTGGTGTACTCCGTGTCGGAGGAGGAGCACGCCAAGCACCTGAGGATCGTGTTACAGACGTTACGTGAGCACCAGTTGTATGCCAAACTTGGCAAGTGTGAGTTTTGGCTACAACAGGTTCACTTTTTGGGACACGTGATCACAGGTGAGGGAGTTTCTGTGGATCCGGCGAAGGTCGAGGCAGTTTTGCAGTGGGAGAGCCCCAGATCTGTGTCAGAGGTGCGTAGTTTCCTTGGTTTGGCAGGTTACTACCGCAGGTTTGTGCGGGACTTTTCGCAGGTTGCAGCGCCCTTGACTCGGTTGACGAGGAAGGGAGTTCCATTTGTGTGGTCGGACCAGTGTGAGTAGAGCTTCATAGAGTTGAAGCGGCTGCTTACGTCGGCGCCAGTTCTTGTGCTACCTTCAGGTGAGGAGGGCTTTGAGGTTTGCACAGATGCTTCAGGTGTTGGTCTGGGAGCGGTCCTGATGCAGGAGGGCCGAGTGGTGGCTTATGCGTCTCGCCAGCTTAAGCCCCACGAGGTGAGTTACCCGACCCACGACCTAGAGCTGGCAGCTGTAGTGTTTGCGTTGAGGCTGTGGCGTCACTACCTGTACGGAGTGAGGTTTGTGGTTCGTACCGACCACCAGAGTCTGAGATATGTGTTTTCTCAGTGGGATCTGAACATGAGGCAGCATCGTTGGATGGAGTATCTGAAGGATTATGATTTCAGCATAGAGTATTAGCCTGGAAAGGCGAATGTAGTCGCAGATGCCTTGAGTAGGAAGGCACAAATGAGTCATCTGATGCTTCGAGAGTGGCAGTTGTGGCAGTCCGCGGCAGAGGGGTCCTTCAGAGTTTCTTCCAGTCGTCAGCGTTGTGTGCTGGGCAGTTTGTTGGCGGCTCCCGCCATAGTGAGGCAGATTGTTGAGGCACAGCAGGCGGATCTCGAGTTGTTTAGAGTGCTTCTCCTTCCAGAGGTTGAGCTTTGTGAGGACGGGACTGTTAGGTTCCGGGACAGACTCTACGTTCCAGTTGAGGAGTCTGTTAGGAGAGCAGTGTTGCAGGAGGCACATGGTTCCAGGTACTCGATTCATCCAGGGTCTACCAAGATGTACCATCGGTTGAGGCGACAGTTTTGGTGGCCTGGGATGAAGAGAGACATTGCGGCTTTTGTTGCGAGGTGTTTGGTCTGTCAGCAGGTGAAGGCCGAGCACCAGCGTCCAGGTGGACTTGTGCAGCCGTTAGAGATTCCAGTTTGGAAGTGGGACCATGTGACGACTGACTTTGTGTGTGGTTTGCCGAGGTCAGCTGGAGGTTTTGACAGCATTTGGGTTCTTGTGGACAGATTGACGAAGACTGCCAGATTCTTGCCTGTCAGGACTAGTTGGGGTGTGAGTAGGTTGGCTACGTTGTACGTAGAGCGGATTGTTCCTTTGCACGGAGTGCCGATCTCTATTGTGTCAGATAGGGATCCTCGCTTCACTTCTGGGTTCTGGCGCAGTTTCCAGAGGGCTTTGGGGACAGAGTTGGCTTTCAGTTCCGCCTACCACCCTAAGTCAGACGGTCAGTCAGAGCGGACCATCCAGACTTTGGAGGACATGCTTAGAGCTTGTTGTCTGGAGTGGCAGGGGTCGTGGACAGCTCACTTGCCGTTGGTCGAGTTCGCATATAACAACAGCTATCACTCCAGTATCGGCATGGCACCTTACGAGGCCTTGTACGGACGACCGTGTCGCACTCCTCTTGACTGGTTCGAGGTTGGTGAGCGTGTTGTCACGGGACCAGAGTTGGTGCAGCAGGCAGTTGAGGTGGTGCAGCTGGTGAGGCAGAGGCTTGTGTCAGCACAGAGTCGGCAGAAGAGTTACGCAGATCAGCGTAGGCGACCGCTCGAGTTTGAGGTAGGGGACCAGGTGTTTGTTCGTGTGTCCCCTATGAAGGGGGTGATGAGGTTCGGTAGGCGTGGGAAGTTGAGTCCCCGCTTTATTGGGCCCTTCACCATTTCTGAGCGTGTCGGTGGTTTGGCGTACAGGCTTGAGCTTCCGTCAGAGTTGGCAGCAGTTCACGACGTGTTCCACGTGTCGATGCTGCGGAGGTACCTTGCTGACGAGTCTCACGTTCTCCCGAGTTCAGAGTGGTCAGAGGTGACTCCTGTGTTGTCAGTGCCAGAGTTTCCGTTGCACATTGAGGATCGCCGAGTTCAGAGGTTGAGGAACAAGGCTATTCCGTTGGTTCGTGTTGCGTGGCAGCGGCACTCAGGCGGTGAGTCGACGTGGGAGAGAGAGGACGAGATGCGCGAGCAGTTTCCGTTCCTCTTTGGTGAGTCTTCTTCCTTTGTTGTTTGAATTTCGGGGGCGAAATTCTCTAAGGGGGGAGGGCTGTAACGTTTCGGGTTTTCTTCTCGGATCCTTGTCGGGTCTGGTGGAGTTCTGTCGGGTTGACGACAGGGGTGCTGTCGTTTACCTGTGGTTGACGGCCAAGGGTTGGACGTTGACTGTGCGTTGACGTCGATAAGGTTGACGTTTAGCTATTATGAACTTAACGGCTGTCGATCTGGACGTCGACTGTGAGGCGGTTCAGTAGGCGGCAAGGGATCTTGACGTCTACTGATCCGGCCGTTCAAATGGGCAGGCCGAGAGCAGGTTTTCCTTTTCTCCTTCCCTTCTCTCCTTATCTTCTTTGATTTCTGTCTTGTTCCACTTCTCCTGGTGATTGTCGGGGGTTCGTGGAAGGTCTTCGTTGCGTGTGGCGGCGGTAGTTCGGGCGGGAATCGCGGCGTTTCGGCGTATTTCGCGCGGATAGCTCGGGGGGTTCCGGCGCGATTCGCGTCCATTGAAGGTTGTTCTTGGCGTTTAGAGGTAGGGACTTAACCCCTTTAACCCTCCATGCTGGATTAGCATGCTAAATTGCAGTAGATTACATGTTAATTTCGTTTTAGGGTTTGGGTTGAGCATGTTGGGATTTTTGGGTGTTTTGCACAATCCAGGTGATGGATTGTGGTTTTCCCGACTCCCAGCAATGTGTATGATTGTGAGGAAGAGTTTCATCCCCTCCCTTTTGTGCCTGATTGGTGTTTGGGCCTGGATTTGATGATCTGGTGCCGTTAGGGTTGCTGAAGCTGATGATGTTAACGTCCACATCTGCTGACGTTAATATCATCAGGTTTGAGGTAAACGACAGGATCCATTGTCGTTGACTTCTTGTTGACGACAAAGGGTGGCCGTTTACATCTTGCGTTGGCGGCAATCGATGTTGCCGTTAAGCTCTTGTGGTCCAGCATGCCTTTAACAGTGTTGTGGTGTCCGCCTGTTGACACAGTTCACCAGACATCTGAGTGTGGCTCTGTCTGAGTGTACTGGGGGTTGACAGTGTTGAGACGTGACTGTGTTTCCGTCTGTTGTGCGCGTGTGGCGTTACCGCGTGCTGTTTTTGTTGTGTGACCTAACGCGGGTGCGACTCCGTCTAGATGACTGGCGTGTGGGGGTCCTCCGCCGGTGAGCCAGGGCGTTGAGAGCGTCTCCGTTCTGTGCGTACTCCTTGTGGTGGTTTTGAGCCGGTCTCCGTGGAGCCCCTTCTCTACCGCTAGGTCGGGCGTAGGGGAAAACCGGTCGTGGACCAGACGTTAGAGAGAGCGTCTGTAGTGTGCACACGTGGCTGGGGTTGCGAGACTCTGTGGCGACGGGACGCCGAGCTATAGACCCTAGCTGAGTCCTACTTACTGTGTTGTGTGAATGTGTGTTACTGAGCCGCGTGGTTTACAGTTTTAGTGCACTCCTGTTGGGGGAGCTGTGTAGTTGTCACTGGTTTCAGCTGTGTGCGAGGTGTATTTACTTTATGTCTTTACTTACCGCACTTTAGTACTGTTTCCGGTGGGGTTGCGTTTCCCTGCTGGGTCTCTCTTTCGTGAGACTCACTCCCTTCCCTTTCAGGTGCGTCGTCGACTCCCGTTCCAGGCGAGTCGAGTCACTCTGGTGCGCGTGCGCTCTAGCTGCTGTGAGTAGTACTTTTTGTGTACTTTCTGTACTCTGTACCCGTTGAGGTCTCTGAGTTGTACATGTTATATTTCATTTAGTGGAATGTTTATTGTACCTTGGTGTGTATCTTTTTATATATAGTCTTCTCGGACGTTCTTTTCTTACCCTTCCGAGCTTGTCTCGTGGGTTAGCGGGTCAGAATTCGGATTACTGGTCGGGTACCGGTAATGCGGATTCTGGGTCGTTACACTAAACCATGATTTGCACATCAATTCAGTTAATTGGACATGCTGGTTTGCTGGGGAAGGTTATAGGGGTTAAGTCCCTACCTCAGAACGCTTAATCAATCCCCAAACAGCCACCAATCGCGCCGGATCTCCCCGAAGACTCCGCGCGAATCACGCCAAAACCTCGCGATTCCCGCCCGATCTAGCAACGCCACACGATCCAGGGGCTTCCCACGAGCTCAAATCACTCAACAGAAGCTACAGGAAACAAGAAAGGCTAAGGTGGAAGGAAGGAGAGGAAAGGAGAAGAAGAAGCTCTGCTCTCGGGCTGTCCTATTTCAACAGGACTGGTTAGTTGACGTCCACATCTGTAGTCGCCAACTGAACCGCCAACAGACTGACGTCCATATCCCCTGCCGCTGAGTTCAACCTCAGACGTCCACATCGCTGGACGCTGACTCAGACTCCACGGCAAGCCCTGGCCGTCAACAGCAAGTCAACGACAATGGTCTTGTCGTCGAGCACACAGAACCACTACAGACCCAATAAGGATCCATTAAAGACCCGAGACCTTACAGCTCTCCCCCCTTAAGGAATTTTGCCCTCAAAATTCAAACAACACAAGGAAAGAAGACTCACCGAAGAGGTACAGAAAATGCTCGTGCATTTCATCCTCCCGCTCCCATGTCGACTCACCACCGGAGTGCCGCTGCCACGCAACACGAACTAAAGGGATTGCCTTGTTCCTCAACCTCTGAACTCGGCGATCCTCAATGTGCAACGAAAACTCTGGTACAGTCAACACTAGAGTCACCTCAGACCACTCTGCGTTCTGTAGAACGTGAGACTTGTCAGCAAGATATCTCCGAAGCATCGACACGTGGAACACGTCGTGCACTGCTGCCAACTCTGACGGAAGCTCAAGTCTGTACGTCAAACCTCCGACACGCTCAGAAATGGTAAAAGGCCCAATAAAGCGAGGACTCAACTTTCCACGCTTACCGAACCTCACCACTCCCTTCATAGGAGACACACGAACAAACACCTGGTCTCCTACCTGAAACTCGAGCGATCGTCTGCACTGATCTGCATAACTCTTCTGCCGACTCTGAGCTGACTGAAGCCTCTGTCTCACAAGCTGAACTACCTCAACTGACTGCTGAACCAACTCCGGCCCCGTGACAACTCGTTCGCCAACCTCGAACCAGTCAAGAGGAGTGCGACACGGTCGTCCATACAAAGCCTCATATGGTGCCAAACCGATACTGGAGTGATAACTATTATTATATGCGAACTCGACCAACGGCAAGTGAGCTGTCCACGACCCCTGCCACTCCAGGCAACAAGCTCTAAGCATGTCCTCCAAGGTCTGGATAGTCCGCTCTGACTGACCGTCTGACTGAGGGTGGTAGGCGGAACTAAAAGCCAACTCTGTCCCCAAAGCTCTCTGGAAACTGCGCCAGAACCCAGAAGTGAAGCGAGGATCCCTGTCTGACACAATAGAGATCGGCACTCCATGCAAAGGAACAATCCGCTCTACGTACAATGCGGCCAACCTACTCACACCCCAACTAGTCCTGACAGGAAAAAATCTGGCAGTCTTCGTCATTCTGTCCACAAGAACCCAAATGCTATCAAAACCTCCAGCTGTCCTCAGCAAACCAGAAACAAAGTCAGTTGTAACATGGTCCCACTTCCACATCGGAATCTCTAACGGCTGCACAAGTCCTCCCGGACACTGATGTTCGACCTTCACCTGCTGACAGACCAAACACCTAGCAACAAAAGCCGCTATGTCTCTCTTCATCCCAGGCCACCAAAACTGACGTCTCAACCTGTGGTACATCTTGGTCGCTCCTGGATGAATAGAGTACCTGGAACCATGTGCCTCCTGCAAAACGACTCTCCTGATAGACTCCTCAACGGGAACATAGAGTCTACCTCGGAACCTAACAGTCCCGTCCTCACAAAGCTCAACCTCTAGAAGAAGCAACACACTGCACAACTCGGGATCTGCCTGCTGAGCCTCAGCAACCTGTCTCACAACTGCGGGAGCTGCTAACAAACTGCCCAACACACACTGACGACGACTGGAAGAAACTCTGAAAGACCCCTCTGCCGCAGACTGCCACAACTGCCACTCTCTGAGCATCAGATGACTCATCTGTGCTTTCCTACTCAAGGCATCTGCAACTACATTCGCCTTTCCAGACTTATACTCAATGCTGAAATCATAGTCCTTCAGAAATTCCATCCATCGACGCAGCCTCATATTCAGATCCCTCTGAGAAAACACATACCTCAAACTCTGGTGGTCGGTACGGACAACAAAACTCACTCCGTACAGGTAAAGACGCCAAATCTGCAAAGCAAACACCACAGCTGCAAGCTCTAGGTCGTGGGTCGGGTAACTCTCCTCGTGGGGCTTAAGCTGGCGAGACACATAAGCCACCACTCGGCCTTGCTGCATCAAGACCGCACCCAAACCAACACCTGAAGCATCTGTGCAAACCTCAAAACCGTCCTCACCTGAAGGTAAGGCAAGAACTGGCGTTGACGTAAGCAGTCGCTTCAACTCTATGAAACTCTGCTCACACTGATCCGACCACTCAAACGGAACTCCCTTTCTCGTCAACTGAGTCAAGGGTGCAGCAACCTGAGAAAAATCTCGAACAAACCTGCGGTAGTAACCTGCCAAACCCAGAAAGCTACGAATCTCAGACACAGATCTAGGACTCTCCCACTGCAAAACTGCCTCAACCTTCGCTGGATCTACTGAAACTCCCTCACCTGAGATCACGTGCCCCAAAAAGTGAACCTGTTGTAGCCAAAACTCACACTTGCTAAGTTTGGCATACAACTGGTGCTCTCGCAAAGTCTGCAACACGATCCTCAGGTGCTCGGCGTGCTCCTCCTCCGAAGCGGAGTACACCAGAATGTCGTCAACAAACACTACGACAAACCGGTCCAAGAACTGGTGGAACACCCGGTGCATCAGATCCATGAAGGCCGCTGGAGCATTGGTGAGCCCAAACGGCATCACCAAAAACTCAAAGTGTCCATATCTGGTCCGAAAAGCAGTCCTCTCAATGTCCGAGTCTCTAATCCGCAACTGATAGTAGCCCGACCTCAAGTCAATCTTCGAGAAGACACGAGCAGACTGAAGCTGATCAAAGAGATCATCAATCCTAGGCAAAGGATACCTATTCTTGATGGTCACTTGATTTAGCTTCCTATAATCGATACACAACCTCAGGCTACCATCCTTCTTCCGGACAAACAAAACAGGTGACCCCCACGGAGAAAAGCTAAGACGGATATAGCCCTTCTCCAACAACTCCTCAAGCTGCCTCTTCAACTCCCTCAACTCTGCTGGTGCCATATGGTACGGTGCCTGCGCAAAAGGTAAAGTGCCAGGAACCAACTCTACAGTAAACTCAATCTCTCTCTCTGGTGGAAGACCAGGAAACTCTTCCGGAAAAACATCCGGAAACTCACACACTACAGGAATGTCTCCCACTCCCAAGGCAATCTGGTCAAGAGTCACTGCAGAAACTAGGAAACCCTGACAACCAGAAGCAAGCAACCTCCCTGCCCTCAAAGCAGAAACTAAAAAGCGAGAAGTAAGAGGTACGATACCCTGGAAGTAAAACGCCGCTGCCCCAGGTATCTGCAAGTGCACCCTCTTCTTCTGGCAATCCATCACTGCACCATACCGCTCCAACCAATCCATACCCAAAATCACATCATAATCATGCAACTGCAAGGCAAACAAACGGGCTGACAACAACTGATCCTGCAACTGCACAGGTACCTCCTCGAGACAATAGGACGTAAGGACAAAGTCCCCTGTCGGCAACTCTACTGCCAACTCAACAGACTCTCCCGAACTCAACTCTCCAAGGGAGTCTAAAAAGTCCTCAGACACAAAAGAGTGAGAGGCACCGGAGTCAAACAAAACTCTAGCTGCATAACCAAAAACTGAAACAGTACCTTCCACCAGGTGAGCTGCCTCCGCGTCTGCACGAGTCAAGTGGGTAACACGACCTCTACCTCTCGACCCACCAGAACCTCCGGTCTGCTGACGCTGCTGCACAGGTGCCTGCTGCTGCTGCTGCTGTTGCACTCGGGGCTGTGACTGGGTCTGCTGCTGCGGCACACGAGGTAACAAAGGACAATCTCGCGCCATATGACCCATCTGGTCACACCGGTAACACTACCCAGCAAAAGTACGCTGTACCTGCTGCGAAGGCTGACCTGTCGGCTGCTGGACACTCCCAACCGACTGCTGCCTCTGCTCTGCCTGCCTCCTATCACGCCGAAACTTCCTCCGAGATCCTGACTTCGCCGACGTCCCAGTAGAAGTGGACGCGTAAGAAGTCGTAGTCCTCGGGGTCGTCTGCACACTACCCTGCTGCTGGCGAGGCTGGGAAGGAACTACCTGCGTCTGAACCTCTGCACTCCGAGCACGAGTCCGCAAGGTGTCTGCCTCCAACGCTGCCGCTGTCTGATAGGCAGCATCCAAGTCTGTGACACGAGCAACTATCAGCGCCTGCCTGAGCTCTGGCCTCAAGCCTCTCACAAACTGCTGAGTCCTTAAACCCTCATCTCCCATAATCTGCGGAGCATAACGCCCTAACTCCACAAATCTGGCCCTATACTGCACCACAGTAGAGTCCCTCTGCTGCAAGTCCAGAAACTGGTACAACCTCTCCGTCCGGACGTAAGTAGGACAGAAGGCTCTCTCAAAAGAAACAACAAACTCCTGCCACAGAATCTGTCTAAGTGGGCGAGACTGGAAAGTAGTCTCCCACTCAGCGGACCACCAAGTCAACGCCTGCGCCTGCAACTGGTAACTGGCTAGCAGCACTCGCTCCTCTGGAACACACT
Source organism: Colocasia esculenta (assembly GCA_014218235.1). NCBI lineage: Eukaryota > Viridiplantae > Streptophyta > Magnoliopsida > Alismatales > Araceae > Colocasia > Colocasia esculenta. Next base: position 9,989,602 of record CM024766.1, on the reverse strand, counting down.
CCATGGAACGAAAAGTCCGCTCCACTGCATCTAACCAAGCTCGCGCTACATCTGGATCAGGCTGGCCCAAAAACTGAGGAGGCTGAAACTGCAAGAACTCCCTCAACACCCTCCCAGTACCACCCTGGGGTACCGGCGCGTCACGATGCTGAGCAACAAACTGAGCCATCCCCTCAAGAAAATGAGTCATGTCCAATCCCTGAGCTACCTGAGGTGGAGGTGGCGGCGGCGGAACAATACCACTATGTGCGTCCTGTGGCTAAGGCTGCGTCTGCTGAGGTGGCGGAGCATCTCCAACCTCCGGACGAGTCGCCTGCTCGGCTACTCCCTCTCTAGGACGTCGCCTAGGCGCCATAGAACTACACACAGAACAAAAATACACACATAAATACACTAACTAACTCCGGGCTACATAGCTGCACTGTACTCTTTAGACTCTGAGTTAACATGATGGGTATTTCCTTATATATATCTCATCAGACCAGGCTCTGATACCAAATTGTAACGACCCAGAACCCACATTACCAGTAACAACCGGTAACCCGAATTCTGACCCGCTAACCCACGAGATAAGCTCGGAAGGGTAGGAAGTTAAGAGTCCGAAGAGACTATATGTAAGAAGATACACACCATGCAAAGCAGTAAAATTTCACTATATGAACATATCATATACAACCTCAGAGTCTGAGACAAAGGTACAGAGTACAGAAGTACAACAAAAGGTACAACTCACTGCAGCTAGGGAGCACCAACACCGGAGTGGCTAGACTCGCCTGGAACGGGAGTCGACGAAGACCCACCTGAAAGGGAAGGGAGTGAGTCTCAAGAAAAGAGACCCAGTAGGTAAAAGTAACCCCACCGGCAACTGAACTAAAGTGCGGAAAGTAAAAACTGAAAGTAAGCACACGTCGCACCACAACACAAAACTGTAAACCACGCGGCTCAGTAACACACACTCACACACACAACAAGTAGGACTCAGCTAGGGTCTGTGGCTCGGCGTCCCGTCACCACAGAGGCTCTCAACCCCAGCCACGTGTGCACACTACAGACGCTCTCTCTCGCGTCTGGTCCACGACCGGTTTTTCCCCTACGCTTGACCCTAGCGGTAGAGAAGGGGCTCCACGGAGACCGGCTCAAAACCACCAAAAGGAGTACGCACAGGACAGAGTCGCACTCGATGTCCCGGCTCACTAGCGGAGGACAACCACACGCTAGTCGTCTAGACGGAGTCGCACCCACGCCTAGGTAACACAACAGAAACGGGTACACGGTAACGCAACGCGCGTACGACAGACGGAACACACTCAACGTCTGAAACCCCGTACAGTAGTAAACACCTCGTGCCACAAACAACTATTCTTATGCACAGGCGAAGTCACACTCTAATCCTGGCCCACTTGTGCTATTAGGGCGGACATCACATGTCAATCGCCTCTAAACACACAACTTAGGTCTGCTGGGAGACAGGATATAAACGGCCACATCGATTGCCGCCAATCAGAGATAAACGGCAACCCCTATGCCGCCAACAATAACTAAACGGCAGTCGACCTTGTCGTTTAACTCATCCCTGAAGATCTCAACGTCAATAGATGTGGACGTTGATATCTTCAGTCCCCCATACCCAGAACTGAACCGAATCAGTCTCAATGGGCAAAAACACTTAACTAAACTCTGACTGATGGAGGGAAACACTTCCTCTGATCAATCTACACTACCAGAATATCATAAATAGACAATCTAACACCTAGATTATCCAAACCACCCTCAATTCCGGCATAATATAACCCAAACCCTAAACCATGATTTGCACATCAATTCAGTTAATTGGACATGCTGGTTTGCTGGGGAAGGTTATAGGGGTTAAGTCCCTACCTCAGAACGCTTAATCAATCCCCAAACAGCCACCAATCGCACCGGATCTCCCCGAAGACTCCGCGCGAATCACGCCAAAACCTCGCGATTCCCGCCCGATCTAGCAACGCCACACGATCCAGGGGCTTCCTACGAGCTCAAATCACTCAACAGAAGCTACAGGAAACAAGAAAGGCTAAGGTGGAAGGAAGGAGAGGAAAGGAGAAGAAGAAGCTCTGCTCTCGGGCTGTCCTATTTCAACAGGACTGGTTAGTCGACGTCCACATCTGTGGTCGCCAACTGAACCGCCAACAGACTGACGTCCATATCCCCTGCTGCTGAGTTCAACCTCAGACGTCCACATCGCTGGACGCTGACTCAGACTCCACGGCAAGCCCTGGCCGTCAACAGCAAGTCAACGACAATGGTCTTGTCGTCGAGCACACAGAACCACTACAGACCCAATAAGGATCCATTAAAGACCCGAGACCTTACAACTACCAATCACCTACTAGCTCTAAACAGGCATGAGAAATATAATTTATAAAATAAATGACAGCAGTTATATCTTCTACCTACAACAGAAGTGCGGAAGCGAAACTACAACCAACACGGCACTGAAGGTACATACAGTCGGAAACTCCGAACGACTGCTCGTCGTGACCACCACACGGCTAGCGAACACAGACGGAGGGAACTCCGCCTGGACAAAGAACACTAGCTACGGAAACACTACCACTAGTCACGGTCAGGTGCGTCCACCGACGTCTTATCCTCGACCCGGGTCCTGACCCTTACGTCTCGTCAGAGCGAGGTAGAACACAAGTAACACAACAGTAACCGCCGTAGTCCGGCCGGACTACGGTCCCATGCCTGACCTCTCCAAACGGTTCCGGGGCCGTAAGGAGCGAGGCAGTGAGAAGAAGGACTGGCTGGCTTGCGCCGGGTAGAACTCCTAACTGTCCTCGGCGTCCCAGACCACCCACGAGAGCTCTGCAAGTGACTCACGCGCCACTGTCCTAATCACCGTTTTCCCCTAAGCTCCGAAGTCCGCCTGGTGGCTGCCAACTTGAGCACACTAGTAGTGCGGAGTACTCCCTCAACAGGCTCCCGAGGACGGGGGTCCCAGGTAACGGTAACAACCTCTCACACGGAACAAGCCCTCAAGTGCCGAGCACCAGGCGAAAGACTAGAGTAGACCGCACTAGGGAACTAGCACAAGTGCCACGAGAACAGTAAAAGAAGAGCGGAAACGGAAAAAGACCAAACCTGTCTCTCGGTCGGTGTCGCGACGCAGCGGACAGTCGCGACCGTGTCGTGACGCCCTAGCAGGTCGTGACCGGGACGCAATGCACAAGAGCGTCGCGACCATGTCGCGGTCGGGCGCACCGCCGCGACATGATCACGGCCTCCGAGGCGACCGCGTCACCAGCCGAGCAAGGTTTCGGAGTAGTCTCTCCGGGAACCCTCCCCAAAACACGAAACAACATTCACACAAGGGGGAAGAGGATCATGCACGACATGTAACAAAGCTATAAATCCACCAAACCACTCCCGATCCCTCAAGGCATGGATCTACGCTCGAAGGAAACCTCACTCAACTCGAGCATGGAGTTCTCACACTCCCAAGCCCCAAACCACAAGGAAACCACGGTCAAGAGGGGGAAGGGATCATGCTTAGGGCGAGAGGATTAAGAGTCCCTACCTCCACACGAAGAACGAACTCGTTATGGCCTTCTCGTAGGAACGAACTCCTCCTCCTCCTCGCACCGGACAACCCGAGCACACGCCCTGCACGAACAGCACGTCCACGCCTCAGCACGAGCACCACGAGCGGAAGGGAATGCTGAGAAACGAGAGGGAACTCGAGAGAGGGGAGAAAGGGGTGAGAGAGGAAAAAGGGGCGCGCCTTCGGTTTTGAACCGATGCCCCCCAGAACGCGACGTAGCGGCCCGGCTCGACACTGGCACTGTCATGACGCCCACAAGCGTCGCGACCATGTCGCGGCCGCCCGCCAAGGCGCGACACTAAAAGCACGGTCAAACCTCGAAGATTGGAAAAGAAGTCGCGACGGCCTGGCAGGTCGCGTTAACGCCGACGACCCTGCCACCCGACACGACCGTTCTGACGGACAGGACAGCAGTTAAGTCCAGTCAGAACACAATCGCAATAGCCAGGGGTGACGCGACAAGGACGCGACGCTCACCTCCGCCGCGACACGAACCTCCAATGCTGTCGCGACAGGCCGCTCTGGCGCGACCATGTCGCGGATAGGGTGCCTGTCACGACCTTGAGGACGGGGCCAAGGGCCCAAGGGGGCTGGGTCTTACATCCCACCCTCCTTAAGACATTTCGTCCCTGAAATAAAAACAACTCGGACTCAACCCGGAAAGCAGTACGAGGAGAAGTAGCATACCAATCAATCAAACAAATAGGGAAATTGCTCCCGCATCTCATCCTCGCGCTCCCAGGTGGCCTCGCCACCGACGGGGTTCTTCCAAACGACCTTCACTAGAGGAATCAGCTTCTGGTGCAATTTCTGAACTCTGTGGTCGACAACACTGACCGGGTACTCTGGCACTGACAAGTCTGGCGCTACCTCCAGCTGCGAGTAGTCCAACACGTGCAAAGGATCTGCGACGTACCTCCTGAGCTGCGAAACGTGAAATACACTGTGCACACCTGCTAGCTCTGTCGGAAGACTCAACCTGTAAGCCACCTCGCCGACCCTCTCGGTGATAGGGAAAGGCCTGACGTACCTCAGACTGAGCTTCCCTTTTTTTCCAAACCTCATGACGCCCTTGGTCGGCGAGACCCGCAAGAAAACAAGGTCACCAACACTGAACTGTAACGGCCTCCTGCGGACGTCTGCGTAACTCTTCTGTCTGCTCTGCGCTGTCTGAAGCCTCTGCCTGATCAGACTGACCGTGTCTGCACACTGCTGCACTAACTCTGGCCCCAAAAGCTGCCTCTCACCAACCTCGAACCAGTGAAGAGCAGTCCTGCACGGGCGACCATACAAAGCCTCGTATGGTGCCATTCCAATGCTCGAGTTATAACTGTTGTTATACGCGAACTCCACCATCGGAAGGTGCGACTCCCAAGTGCCGTTCCAGTCCAAACATCACGCTCTCAGCATGTCCTCCAGTGTCTGAATGGTCCGCTCTGACTAACCATCTGTCTGAGGGTGGTACGCTGTGCTGAACCTCAACTATGTACCCAGTGCTCTCTGAAGACTGCGCCAAAACCCCGACGTGAACCTCAGATCTCTGTCGGAGACGACTGAAACTGGGATCCCGTGCAACGAAACAACTCTGTCCACGTACAGCCTGGCTAATCTGTCCACTGACCACGACATCCTGATCGGAAGAAAGTGCGCTGCCTTGGTCAAACGATCCACAATCACCCAGATATCATCGTGCCTCTGCGGGGTGCGGGGCAAACCAACCACAAAGTCCATGGTGATGTCGTCCCACTTCCACTCGGGAATGGGCAACGGCTGCAGCTCACCACCAGGACGCTGATGCTCGGCCTTCACCCGTTGACAAGTAAGGCATCGAGCAACAAACTCTGCCACGCCCCTCTTCATCCCTGGCCACCAGAAGAACCTCCTTAAGCAATGGTACATCTTGGTGGAGCCAGGATGAATAGCATACCTCGATCTGTGAGCCTCTTACAAAACTGTCTGACGAGCCTCCTCCGGAACGTACAAGCGGCCTCTGAATCTGACCTCGTTGTCATCGTTGAGCTCTACATCTGGCATCTGTAAAATGTTTGCCAACTGAGGGTCTGCCTACTGTGCCTGCAACACCTGCCTGAACACCGACGGCCAGACTGAAAAACTGCTCGCCACTGCACGGTCTCTGGTCCTCGACGGAATGAACACTCCCTGGGACAGCTCCTCGAACAGCCTCCACTCTCTGACCATCAGCGAACTCAAGCGCACACGCCTACTCAAAGCATCGGCTACGACGTTAGCCCTTCCTGGGTGATAGGAGAGGGTTAGGTCGTAGTCCTTCAAATACTCCATCCATCGGCCCTGCCTCAAGTTTAGATCCCTCTGGGTGAAGATATACTACAAACTCTGGTGATCGGTGAAGATCTGAAAAGCCTCGCCATACAGGTAGTGCCTCCACAACTTGAGATCAAACACCACTGCTGCCAGCTCCAAGTCGTGGGTGGGGTAGTTCTCCTCATGCTTCTTAAGCTGTCGAGAAGCATAGGCAATGACCCCACCGTGCTACATCAGCACGGCACCCAAACCTGACCTCGACGCATCGGTGTAGACCACGAAACCACCGCTGCCCGACGGCAAGACCAACACTGGCGCTGAAGTCAACCTCGTCTTCAGCTCCCGAAAACTCTGCTCACAGTCCTCTAACCAAACAAACCTGATGTCCTGCCTAGTCAACTCGGTCAACGGTGCTGCTATCTTGGCAAAATCCTGAATGAACCTCCAGTAGTAACCGGCCAAACCCAGAAAACTGCAGACCTCTGACACCGATGTGGGCTGCTCCCACGACAACACGGCCTCCACCTTGGCAGGGTCCACTGCCACACCAGAACCCGAGATCACGTGCCTGAGAAAGTGCACCTCCCTCAGCCAAAATTCGCACTTTTTGAACTTGGCATAAAGGCGGTGACTCCGCAGGGTCTCCAGCACGATCCTCAGGTGCTCCTCGTGCTCCTCCTCAGAAGCCGAGTAGACCAAGATATCATCGACAAAAACAACCACAAAGCGATCTAGGTACTCACTGAACACCCTATGCATCAGATCCATGAATGCTGCGGGTGCGTTCGTCAGCCCAAATGGCATTACGACGAACTCAAAGTTACCGTACCTGGAACGGAAAGCCGACAAACCAACATCTGACTCTCTGATCCGCATCTGATAGTATCCGGATCTCAAGTCAATCTTCGATAAAACTCGGGCCGACTACAACTGATCAAACAAATCATCGATCCTCGGCAACGGGTACCTGTTCTTCACAGTAACCTGGTTCAACTGCCGATAATCGATGCACAAACAAAGACTACCATCCTTCTTCCGCACAAACAAAACAGGCGCGCCCCACGGCGAACGACTCGGGCGAATGAAGCCCAGCTCAAGAAGCTCCTGCAACTGGCGCTTCAACTCACGCAGCTCCGCCGGGGCCATCCGGTAAGGTGCCTTGGACAAAGGCATCGTACCGGGCAAAAGCTCGATGGAGAACTCTACCTCCTTCTCAGGCGGCAACCCAGGTAGATCCTCTGGGAAGACATCGGAGAACTCAAAAACAACCAGCACGTCAAAAACTGAAGATCCGCTAGGCTCCAAAGAACAAACCGAAGCAAGGTACGCCACACAGCCATCACGGATCAAACGACGAGCTCTACACAAGGAAATAAATGGCCGACGGGTAGACCGGATACCTTGGAAGCAGAGAATGAGCTCTCCAGGTATCCTAAACCGAACGGTCTTCCGTTGGCAATCAACCACAGCCGAGTGAGCCTCCAACCAGTCCATGCCCAGGATGACGTCAAAGTCGCAAAGCTGTAGTGCGTACAACCTGGCCGGCAACTGGTGCCCCTCAACCTCGACTGCCACACCCTCCAGGTAACCAAAGGAACGCATATAGTTACCAGACGGGAGATCAACCATCAAGTCACACTGCCTCTCAGGAGCGTGACAAGCAAGGGACTCATAGAATTCCTCGGAAGCAAAACACAAAGAAGCACCGGGGTCAACCAAAACACGAGCAGCTCTGCCAAGGATAGGTAGAGTACCTATAACAAGGTTTGACGCCTCTGCCTGCTCCCGGGTGAGCGCCATCACACGACCACGACCACGCCCACGCTGCGGCGCCTGCTGGGGCTGCTGCTGCTGCTGCGGCGGCTGCTGGTACGGTTGGTACTGCTGCGGCTGCGGGAACTGCTGAGCTGGCTGCTGGTACTGCCCCCGCTGCTGCTGACGCGGTGCCTGCTGCTGAGGAGGGTACTGGTACTGAGGCGGCTGCTGAACGTACTGAACTGGCTGCTGCTGCTGCGGGGCTTGCCCCATGGGGAAATCCCTCTTGAAGTGGCCCGGTAGGCCACAAGTGTAGCAAACTGGCTCCTGACTGCCCTGCTCAGCTCCCTGGACAACTGACTGCTCTGCAAACCTGGACTGGAGCTTCTGCTGTCGGCTCCGGCCGCCCCCGTGAGTAGACAACTTCCTAAACTGCGAGCGAATCCCGGCGCCGCCGGAACTGCCCGAGCCGGAGGAAGAGGAAGTTGCACTACCGCGGCTACCTGCTGGACGCTGGTAAGGCGAGGACCTGGAAAAGGCTCCTCCCTGCTGCTGCTGCTGCTGAGACTGCCAGGTCTCTCTGTCCAAGGCAGTGGCCTTCGCCACGGCCTCTCCCAAGGTGGTGCACATGTGTGCCGTCACACCCCACCTCAGGTCTGGTCTCAGTCCTGCTATGAACCTCTCTGCACACGCCTGATCGCTGCCTGCGACATGAGGCACATGCCTCAACAACCGGATAAACCTTGGTGGTACTGCGAAACTGTGAGGTCATCCTGAATCAACGTGTGGAATTGGTCCCGTCTCTCACGTCGAGCGTAGTCGGGGAAGTACTCGCCGTGGAAGACCTCCGAAAATCGCTGCCAAGAGATGTGATCCAACCTCTGCCCCTGGAAGTGCGTCTTCCTCTGAACTCTCCACCACTCATGGGCTGCTCCCTTGAGCTGGTACACTGCCAGTCGAACCTGGTCCTCCTCAGCGCACTCCATCGTCTCGAAGATGCACTCCAGCTCATGGGTCCAACTCTCCGCCTTGTCTGGATCATACTCACCGTGGAACATCGGTGGCCGAAGGCGCAGGAACCTCTCGAGGAGAGCGGTCCTGTCCTCCGTAACCGCCGTCCTCCGCCGCCCGGCCTGGGTACTCCCAGTGCCCGACCGCTGCTGACGCTCTGGCTGCTCCACCTTTGGCTATACCTGCTGCTGCTCTGGTACCGCTGGAGGAGGTACCAAAAGCTGAACACCTGCTGCTGCCTGCCCGGGTTGGTATGCTCCCTGGTACAAGTTCCTAAAGAACTGCTCTGCTAGGGGAAACCTAGTCTGCATACTGCTGCGGCTGATGCTGGTACTCCTGCTGCTGTTGCCCACCTGCCGCTGCTGCTGCCGCTGCACCCTGAGGCTGTGCCACTGACTCGTCCGTCGACACCTCCTCCTGGACCTGCCCCTGCGTGGGCATCTCGGACTCATCTTGCTGCTCAATCAACTGTCTAGCCTGACTGCGCCTATGCGGAGCCATGTCCTACACGACACACAACCAACAAGGGTTAACAATACCACTCGGGCGGCTAGCAGTGTACTTGTACTACCGTTGGGACTTCCTGTTGCAGTTCAAATCCATTACAAATCCTGTCAGACTCTCGCTCTGATACCAACTGTAACGACCCGAGAACCCGACCCTCGGCCCACGCCGAGGACCCGATTTTCGCGGTCGCCGCCCACGGATCCGGGGACCCGGAAGGGCTGTAAACAACGTCTAACAGGATATGTAACGAAAGTAAACGTCAACTGCTAAACTAGAAGCGTACAGGAGGAAACAGAAAAGAGAGCGAGACCGCTATGTACCGCTCTAAGTACAGTCCCAACGCACGCACGCTAGTAAAAGTAAAAGGCAGGAAAAGAACAAGTCCCTTAGGGGCATACCCCGAGGGTGATGAACACTGAAAAGGGGGACCACTGCTAGCTACGGGGACTCCGACTACCGCCCCGTCTCCTCCGCCCGGCGCGCGCCTTGCCACTGCTGAGAAGTCTCACCTGGGAAAAGGAGGGATGAGCTTCACAACAGAAGCTCAGTAGGGACTACCAATCACCTACTAGCTCTAAACAGGCAGGAGAAATATAATTATATAAAATAAATGACATCAGTTATATCTTCTACCTACAACAGAAGTGCGGAAGCGAAACTACAACCAGCACGGCACGGAAGGTACATATAGTCGGAAACTCCGAACGACTGCTCGTCGTGACCACCACACGGCTAGTGAACATAGACGGAGGGAACTCCGCCTGGACAAAGAACACTAGCTACAGAAACACTACCACTAGTCACGGTCAGGTGCGTCCACCGACGTCTTATCCTCGACCCGGGTCCTGACCCTCACGTCTCGTCAGAGCGAGGTAGAACACAAGTAACACAACAGTAACCGCCGTAGTCCGGTCGGACTACGGTCCCACGCCTGACCTCTCCAAAGGGTTCCGAGGCCGTAAGGAGTGAGGCAGTGAGAAGAAGGACTGGCTGGCCTGCGCCGGGTAGAACTCCTAACTGTCCTCGGCGTCCCAGACCACCCACGAGAGCTCTGCAAGTGACTCACACGCCACTGTCCTAACCACCGTTTTACCCTAAGCTTCGGAGTCTGCCTGGTGGCTGCCAACTTGAGCACACTCGTAGCCTAGAGCAAGGTTTGGCGCATCGCCCATTCGGACCGGATCGGGATTATCCTGATCCGATCCGATTCGGGCGGATCGAACCGATTCGGTTCGATCCGCTTGGATTCGGCCAGAACTTGGTCCTGTTCAGGCAGGGTTCACTGGACTCATGATCTTGTTCAGGCAGGGTTGTCAGGATCTGCTTATTTACCTGAATATCATTTAAGTAAATGTTATAATTTGTTGTTTTATTACTTAAGATATTACATGTAAATAAGGAAGTACCCCCCATTTGAATCCAATAAAAATATCAAAAAAATCATATCTCTTACCAATAAAAAGTCAACTCTCCCATCGAAGAACAAAATCGCGATTTTGGTGATTTTAGCGAAATGCTAACTTTTTAATCTCTCATAATTTGGTCTATCTAAAAATTTGATAATTCAAATAAACCATATGGAACACTAAAAATCTAAAGTCCGGTAAAAAAAATCAAATGTGCATGTGACTTCTCCAAAGGAGCCGCTCTCCTACTGACAGCACTTAGTCTGCTCGATACATCTCAGGATTTGGTCAAACTTAAGTTATCATCACCTAAACTCATGAAAATTTTCACTTTCTAATTGAAAAGAAACTAGAAAGTGACAATTCTTATGAGTTTGAATGATGATAACTTAAGTTTGACCAAATCTTGAGATGCCTCGAGCAGACTAAGTGCTGTCAGTAGGAGAGCGGCTCCCTTGGAGAACTCACATACACGTTTGACTTTTTTTACCGGACTTTAAATTTTTAGTGTTCCATATGGTTTATTTGAATTATCAAATTTTTAGATAGACCAAATTATGAGAGATTAAAAAGTTAGCATTTCGCTAAAATCACCAAAATCGCGATTTTGTTCTTCGATGGGAGAGTTGACTTTTTATTGGTAAGAGATATGATTTTTTGATATTTTTATTGGATTCAAATGGGGGGTACTTCCTTATTTACATGTAATATCTTAAGTAAATGAAACAACAAATTATAACATTTACTTAAATGATATTCAGGTAAATAAGCAGATCCTGAACCCCTGCCCGAAGAGGATCCCGAGTCCAAAGAACCCTGCCTGAACAGAACCAGGCGAATCGGACCGAATCGCGAATCGGACTTCCCCTGATCCGCACCGATTCGCCCGAATCGGTCCGATCCGATCCGGCACGCCAAACCATGGCCCAGAGTACTCCCTCAACAGGCTCTCGAGGACGGGGGTCCCAGGTAACGGTAACAACCTCTCACACGGAACAAGCCCTCAAGTGCCGAGCACCGGGCGAAAGACTAGAGTAGACCGCACTAGAGAACTAGCACAAGTGCCACGAGAACAGTAAAAGAAGTACGGAAACGGAAGATGACCAAACCTGTCTCTCGGTCGGTGTCGCGACGCAGCGGACAGTCGCGACCGCATCGCGACGCCCTAGCAGGTCGCGACCGGGACGCAACGCACAGGAGCGTCGCGACCATGTCGCGGTCGGGCGCACCGCCGCGACATGATCGCGGCCTCCGAGGCGACCGCGTCACCAGCCGAGCAGGGTTCCAGAGCAGTCTCTCCGGGAACCCTCCCCAAAACACGAAACAACATTCACACAAGGGGGAAGAGGATCATGCACGACATGTAACAAAGCTATAAATCCACCAAACCACTCCCGATCCCTCAAGGCATGGATCTACGCTCGAAGGAAACCTCACTCAACTTGAGCATGGAGTTCTCACACTCCCAAGCCCCAAACCACAAGGAAACCACGGTCAAGAGGAAGAAGGGATCATGCTTAGGGCGAGAGGATCAAGAGTCCCTACCTCCACACGAAGAACGAACCCATTATGGCCTTCTCGTAGGAACTCCTCCTCCTCCTCCTCGCATCGGACAACCCGAGCACACGCCCTGCACAAACAGCACGTCCACGCCTCAGCACGAGCACCACGAGCGGAAGGGAACGCCGAGAAACGAGAGGGAACTCGAGAGAGGGGAGAAAGGGGTGAAAAGGGTGAGAGAGGGAAAAGGGGCGCGCCTTCGGTTTTGAACCGATGGCCCCCAGAATGCGACGTAGTGGCCCGGCGCGACACTGGCACTGTCGCGACGCCCACAAGCGTCGCGACCATGTCCCGCCAAGGCGCGACACTAAAAGCACGGTCAAACCTCGAAGACCGGAAAAGCAGTCGCGACGGCCTGGCAGGTCGCGTTAACGCTGACGACCCTGCCACCAGACACGACCGTTCTGACGGACAGGACAGTAGTCAAGTCCAGTCAGAACACAATCGCGACAGCCAGGGGTGACGCGACAAGGACGCGACGCTCACCCCCGCCGCGACACGAACCGCCAATGCTGTCGCGGTAGGCCGCTCTGGTGCGAGCATGTCGCGGACAGGGCGCCTGTCGCGACCTTGAAGATGGGACCAAGGGCCCAAGGGGGCCGGGTCTTACAAAAGGAGTACCATTTATTTGGTCATCCAATTGCAAGCGTAGTTTTATGGAGTTAAAGAAACGGCTCACTTCAGCACCAATATTGAAAATTCCGTCAGGCCGAGGTGGTTTTGTGTTATATACAGATGCATCCAGGAGAGGACTTGGGACAGTGCTTATGCAGCATGGAAAGGTGGTGGCATATGCGTCAAGACAATTGAAGCGGCACGAGGAGAATTACCCGACACATGACTTAGAATTGGCAGCGGTTGTGTTTGCATTGAAGATATGGCGGCATTACTTGTATGGTGAGAGGTTTGAGATCTTTACGAACCACAAGAGTTTGAATTATATCTTTTCACAGAAAGATTGAATTTGAGGCAGCGTAGGTGGATGGAGTACCTCAAGGATTATGATTTCAGCTTAGCGTATCATCCCGACAAGTCAAATGTGGTAGCAGATGCTTTGAGCAGGAAAGCTGTTATGAGTTACATGATGATGAGAGAATGGAAGTTGTATGAAGATGTGGCAGAAAATTCCTTGATTGTTCCCAATGTTAGCTAGCAGTACAATAGAGCCATCTTTGTATTGGAAGATTATAGAAGCACAAAAGGTAGATGAGCACTTGGCTGATATTGTGAAAATGGAAGATGTCACCATAGATGATGATTGTGTGGTACGGTTCAGACACAGATTGTATGTTCCAAGTGAAGCGGGTGTAAAACAAAAAGTGTTAGAAGAAGCACATTGGTCCAGGTACACCATTCACCCGGGAAGCACAAAGATGTACCAAGATTTGAAGAAATATTTTTGGTGGCCGAATATGAAGAAGGAGATAGCAGAATTCATAGCAAGATGTTTAGTATGCCAGCAGATTAAAGTAGAGCATCAAAGGCCAGGTGGTTTATTGCAGCCATTACCTATACCACAGTGGAAATGGGATGACATAGCAATGGATTTTGTTGCAGGTTTGTCCAAGACAGCGTTGGGACATACTGGTATATGGGTTTTTGTTGATAGATTGACAAAGGTATGCAGATTATTAGCTGTGAGCATGTCATGGGCAGTGGACAGGTTGGCCAGATTATATGTGGATAGAATTGTGCTGCTGCATGGAATTCTAGTCACTATTGTTTCAGACAGGGATCCCAGGTTTACTTCCGGTTTTTGGAGGAGTTTGCGAAGAGTTGGTGGTACACAGTTGAGGTATAGTTCAGCATATCATCCCCAAACATATGGTCAGACGGAAAGGACAATCCAGACTATTGAAGATATGTTGTGGGCTTGTTGTTTGGTTTAGGGAGGTGGATGGGAGCAGCATTTAGGTATGGTTGAGTTTGCTTATAACAACAGTTATCACACAAGCATCAGGATGGCACCATATGAAGCACTTTATGGAAGACCTTGCAGAACACCGTTGAATTGGCATGAGGTAGGTGAAAGGCAAGTAATGGGACCGGAATTGGTGCAGCAATGTGCAGAAATGGTCAAGTTCATCAAGGAGAAGCTTCAAATGGCGCAGAGCAGATAAAATAGTTATGCGGATACATGGTGCAGGCCCTACAGTTTGAAGTCGGCGACTGTGTTTTTGAGGGTTTCTCCAACCAAAGGTGTATTGAGGTTCAACAAGAAGGGCAAGTTGAGTCCCAGGTATGTGGGTTTGTTCCAGATTTGGAAAGGATTGGTGAGACAGCGTACATGTTGGAGCTTCCAGTAGATTTCACGGATGCCCACGATGTGTTCCACGTCGCAATGCTAAGAAGGTACATTCGTGATCCTTCGCAGATTGTCAGCTACACATGGGATGACTTGATGCCAGACATATCCATGCCAGAGTATCCAGTAATGATTATAGGTCGTCGAACACAGAAATTAAGAAATAAAGACATTGAGCTGGTAAAGATTAGATGGGAAAATAGGTAGGGTGGAGAAGACACTTGGGAGTTGGCTGATGAAATGTACAAGACGTATCCATACTTGTTTGAGTAAGCATTGAATTCTTTTAGGTGATAGTCCTATATGTGTTGAATTGTTAACTGCGCTTTTTCTTTTAATTTCGAGGATAAAAATTCTTTTAGGTGATAGTATTGTAATAACTGGTATGTTTGAATCGTAGTTTACCAAGTTTGGAGGCCAATGTGTGGCCCATTGGTAGACCATGTGAGTCTACATGTGTTTTTATAGGTTGGCATGGCAGGTTGGGAGGCTGGAGGGTTGGAATTCCCAGCCCAAACAGACCTCTGTCGGGCTCATTAAGAACGCGACGAACACAGACATCGTGATTCTTATATGAACACGACCTTCTGCCTCATCACGATTTGGAACCGCTTTTGCGTAGACGCGGCTGCATGCGCGCCGTGTGGCGCACGCAGCGACGTTAGAGTTAAATCGCGTCGACGAGGTATCGAACAGTGTAGTTGCACTGTTCAGCTGGGGGAAGCTTTGCTGCGGGATTCTGTGGTGATTTTGAGAGTTTTGCTGTCCGTTCGACGTTATTTCGGCACGAGGAGGTGCTTCGGAGTGCGGGGAACGTTCGGACGGTGTTGGATTCACGTTTCCTCTGTTGGTAGGGGAATTCTACCATGTTCTTCCTTGTATGGCATGTATGGATTAGGGTTTGTGATATTTAGTTTAGAAATCATGTGAACATGATAGAGAGCATACTTAGGGTTTTACTCGCATGCTTACTTTCTGCTTTATCTGTATATGTAGCAATTTATGGTGATTTCCGGAGTGATGGTTTCTGGCTGGTTTCTTCTGCCTGAAAGGCGACGAAACCAGTCGTCGCATTTTGAGAATGCGACGACATGGCCCGTCGCAATTCAGACTGTAAGGCGACGGGTTGGTTCGTCGCGATTCAAGTCGATTGGCGACCTCTGTGTTGGTCGCGATTTAGATTGTGGTCACCCGAACTCTGGGGTTCTGTGGCCAGTCTATCTAATTTCTACTATACATTGCTTGGGCTGTGTTGGCTATGCAATGTAGGCTTTGTATGGGTTGTGTCGGCCTATACCGTGAATGATAACGATGGGTTTTGCTTGGTAATGCGTGCATAGCAAGTGGGTTGTTACGCCTTATGTGGTTACCTCTCAGACGATTACCCAAGCACTGGGTGCTCAGGTTTTGTCCTGGTACAATAAGTACTGTCAAGGTTTGTGTCGTCTTCCTAAACACCCTCACTCTTGAGTTTGAGTTGTACGTTCGGTTGAGGGAAAGACGGCAGGGGGCAGCGACTCGTGTTTGTGGGTGTACGGTCGCTTATAGCACCCTCGTGATTGGGGGATGGATACCAGTAGATGTACTGGTCTGCAGCTAGTCCTATTTCCATGCCTCACTTTAAGGTTTTCGACCGGAGTCCCTAAAGGTGTCAAGCGTGGGCCTGCAGCAGTGTGGTCTGCAGGTGTGGTGTTGGTTTGTCTCTACAGTTCTTGACCCTGTTGAGGTGGAGCGGCAACTGGACCTTTCGTTCCTGACTGTGAGGCTGAGAGGTAGACTTGTGTTGTTTGTTCGGGTCTGTGGCTGGTGTCGCGAACAAGTTCTTGTGACTCGTGTGCGGCGTGCCCTTCTTTAGCTTGTACACGCGTACGTGGTTTGCCGTTTGTTTACTTATAGCTGTAGTATCATGTGTAGGCGTCATATGTTTTAAATACTTATAGCTTTGCTTATCTTATATGTTGTTCATTGTTTATCGGCTTTGGGGGAGTTGCCCTACTGAGTCAGTAACTTGTGAGGCTCGCCCTTTCTTCTTCCAGGTGAAGGAGAGCAGGAGGGTTCCCGTCCTTCTTCTAGTTCCGGTCAGCACCGTAGTGGAGTCGGGCCTTCGTCACCAACAGAGTAATACTTTTACTTGTGGAGCCTCAGAGGTTTGTCCCTGGCTGTTGTACTTTGTTTAATGACTATGATATGGAACTGAATATGTACATTTCATGTGAATATACATGAGAAATGGAATCTTATGTGTGTTTAGCATGTTTCCTTTATATTTTCACGGACATGTGTGGTTGATATCACTTGCGAGGCTTCGACCCGATCGCGGGAGGTGGAGTCGTGTCAGGCACGTTATTGGGTTATCGGGTCTGAACGGCGAGGACCATCACAACTCCTCTCTGGGTTGAGAACTATCAGATTTCATTCTTCAATGATAGTCCATAGTTGATAGTCATAACCCTGGAGGAAGAACTCCATCCTTATCTTCCAGTAGTTGTAATCTTTACCATCGAACAAGGGTGGTCTGTTGACAGATTTGGCCTTCAGCAAATCTTTAAGTTGCCATTTGATCTTTGCTCTAAGATCGTTAGATCTCTTGAAGTTCAGAGCCCAATGCTCTAATACCACTTGTTGGTATCAGATGAATGAAAGAGTTTGACTTTGATACCACTTGTTGGCCCACTTAGTGCACGACAGCAAGGATAACCTAAAGGGGGGTGAATAGGTAAACTAAAAAACACAGATAAAAATCACACTTGAAAACTTCGGTTAGTGAATGTATTTGTGTGCAGTAGAGAGTAGCAGTACGAAATCTAATAAAGAAACAATCACACAAATGAACACAATGATTTATCCTGGTTCGGCCCTTCCAAAAGGAAGTCCTACGTCCAGTCCCCAAGTAAATTCTTGGAATTTTACTAACCAAGGTACAATCCCCCCAAGGATATACAAACCCCCAGCTCCCCGTTGGTCCTCTTTCTTTCCAAGTTGGAAGGATACTCACTTCTGTTATAGGTCAAGAAGCCACCCTCCTGGAACAAACTCCAGTGTGGTTCTGTTGGTACAAACCCCAACTTGGTTCCGCTAGCTAAACCCCCAGCTAGATTCTTCCTTAACCCAAGGGAAACACTGTATATAGTCCCACAGTTGGACATAAACCACCAGCACCCCGCTGGCCTTCTCTTCACACAGAAAGAAGAACACTGTATATAGTCCTACAACTGGACCAAATCTTTCTTAGAAAAGAAAGAATAGACTGAGAGCTATACAAGATGAACACTAAGGAACTTAAACTCTCAGCTCACAAACTCTCTCACAGATTTACAATGATGTCCAAAGAGAGTGAAGAGAGAAAATAAGCTTGAATGCTTGAAGACTTCAGATGGTTGATTGAGCGCACACTTCTTCTTGGGCTCTAGCTCTTTCTCTCTTTCTTTGAGTGTGTATGGCGTTGAGGCTTCTCACTAGATGTACACTCTTTCAGAAGGATTTTCAGAAAGACTCATATTTCTTCTACTTCAAACACTTCATCCTTTATAGGGTAGAAAGATAGATCTGTTGAGGTATAGCCGTTGGAGTTCTTGGATCCTTTGTTCATCTTCTTCTTCATATGCTTTCCTTCTTCTTCTGTCTAACATACATCTTCATGTGTCTAACAGATGCTTGCTTGAGTCTTAACAGATTCCTCATATGAAAACTAGACTCCTGCAGATATTTAATGCATGGTAGAGAATGTTAGACTTCAAAAGTATTGCGTCAGATAGCCCATAGTTTGTTATGTGCAGAGGTTCATGATTTCTGCTGACATCCAGATATGTTAGGTAAGACCTTTGCTTTTGAGCATAAGGAAGGAGTCCTTTCAGTCCTTATTTTCTGCTGACTCCTTTTCTTACCTATCTTGATAAGATAGAAGGTACACAACAAAAAGATCTTCAGTCAATCAGAAAAATAATAAGTTAAACATATGAAGTACATTTGAACTTTTATTTGGGCGCTAAAGACATTTTGAAACATTTGAAATGTAGAGGCAATCGATGCTTATTTAAGGTAATTGATATTGCAGGGACAATCAATGTTTCATAAAGATAATCGATGTTCTAAGATAATCGATGTGAAACAAATGTAATCGATGTATGAAGGCAATCGATGTTTAAAGACAATTGATGTCTTAAAAGACAATCGATGTATGATTATAACAGTAATCGATGTTTGAGACAATCAATGTTCAAGTGAAAGTCAATCGATGTTTTAAAAGGTAATCGATGTTTGAACATAATCGATGTTTGAACAAGTCAGCAATCAATGTGACAATTCGACTGGACAAAATACAACGTGATCGGTCGAAGTAGACTGCTTTGACTGACCTACATATAACATAGTCGGTCGAAGTGAAACTTCGGATATGACGAAATGTAACTTCGAATGAACATAAAATAACGTTATCGGTCGAAGCTGAAACATGCAGTCGGTCGAAGTGAACTTTATATATAGTTTCGAATATGACGAAGTTGACTTCTGATATGACGAAACTAGCTTCGTATATGACGAAGTGGACTTTAGATATGACGAAACTAGCTTAGTATATGACGAAGTAAGATTTGACTGAATATGATAAAAATATGCATAACGAAGTTGAAACTCAGTGTAAATCTAAAGTGATAATGTAAGAATATATTGTATTCATGGGATAAAATATATTAATGATATTTTAGGTTAATCATGAGTTTTGTTATCACCAAAATAAGAGTATAAAATATAAGAGTGGTTCAACAGAGGGGTTAGGAAGAAGTCACCACCAACGATGATGTGGTGGCCGTCGTTGGAGTGGTGGCCGACTATACAAGGAAAGGGCACATGTTCCCGATGATGAAGGTGTTTGGTACGTCATTTGCACTTACATATATTTATTTTCACCTACAAGTATCCAAGTTCACTCACTTATACTCTACTAAGTTTTTTTTTTTTTTTTTTTCACTGTAGCCCAGTGGTAAACCCAATGCCACCCCGGGATCGAACTCGGGGAGGGGCGCTCCCTCCCCTCCCCAATGTCCAACCCGCCTAACATATATAAAATTTTCCTAACATATATCCTCTGCCACTCACAACCAGCAAGGGAGAGTACACACTTCCTCAAAGTGGAAGCATGGACTACTTCAAGCGAATTTTTATTGATAAAAGCTGATGGACAAATCTCACGGCATCCCCTGAAAAAAAAACCAAAACAAGTGCAGCAGTTATCTCCATTCTTTGATCGCTGGCAAACCAGTCGCGTCAACCACCACAGCGCCCCTTGCCATGAAGATAAATACAAACAAAACCATGTGGTCTTTGGTGATTGCAATGGTGAACAACAAGCTTTGTTCGATCAAGAATTGTGTGCAATTGAGAGATGTCCAAACCCAAGAGCCGTGTAAGCCAACATAAATGAACAAGTGATCTAAACTTTCCACATCCGGGTTTTGTTGGCAGCATGAACATTCAGAAGCAAACTGCCAAATGGGTTGATCAGTGCCATGAGAAATTTGGTAAAAAGCTAAACCGCCACAATAACTGGGTGAGACACAGGAAAATGGCTCCATATCGAGTGCCAAAGTATTATGAACTAAAAGAGTGTTTGATAATATTTAATAGACATCTAATGTCTGAAATAATTAATTTTTAAGATGTCAAATTATTTGATAAATATCTGAAATAATGTCCATCACTTAAATTTGACAAACCACTTAATTTGTATGTTAGTAAAAATCACTTTTTTTTTTCTGACCCTCAACTTTCTCAACTAGTGATCGCCTCGACTAGTTGTCAAAGTCGAACAGCCCAGATTCCAATGGCCATCAACTGATTCGGGCGACTCTACCGACGACCAATCATCAGATTTTAGTGATGGCAAGTTGCCAAATTCTGACAACAGTCCACTAGAATCCAATAACTCTACTGATGATTAGTAAATTCTCCGGTCACCAGATTCTAACAGTCAACGGCCAGATTTAAATCATCAACCACCTTTTAACATATTAAGATGTTTAAAAAATACTTAAATATAAATTTTTTATCAAATAAGATATTATTTAAGTTAGTTATCAAACAACTCTTAATGAATGTCTTACATATATTAAATACTTTTCAGTTTCAGATTTAGAGAATAGATGTAAAATAAAATTTCAAACTTGAGATTTAAGTGTTATTCAACGCCACCTAATATTGAAACATCATAAGAACTAGTGAGAAAATCCGTAAGTGGCCGACAGCCAAACCAGAAATCTCTCAAAAAAGTCCACACTTCTCCCATCAAAAACAAGCCATCTAGTGCCCTGAAGAATTAGATCTGTAGCCTTATTAAAGACATTTCGTCGAACACCTGAAGGGAATGGCGTTGAGCAATAAAAGAAGTGGTTTATTAATAAACTTTCGCTTACCAAAGGAACTCCACAATGAGGTACCATAAAGAACATTCCAGATCCATTCATGGCTACGCAGATCTGGAGATCAGTTAAAAAGCGAATGCGAAGACCCACTTCAGCATTACGGTTTAGTTACGGTGTCCGAAGAGACACCCCATGATGAAGATTCTTACCATCAGAGAAGCCCCACAGAAAATTTGCATAGAGCTTATTTACGCAGCTGACGACATACACAGGGAGTGAACACAAAACTGACTTAATAAGAGTTACCCGACTAGGTTGAGAAAGGAACTTAGATTGCCAGCCTTCTAACCTTGACACAACCTTGTCAATCAGAAATCTGAAATGCTCCACCTTTTTCCGCCCTGTAAAGATAGAAACACCCAGATAAGTGATGAAGCGGGAATTCTGTATAATCGATCCATGAATGTGGCTGACAGCACCTTAGCGGAAATTAAAAAGCACCTTTTACCCACATTCACCAATTGACTGGATGTTGATTCATATTTAGTCAAAAACATGAGAAGTTGCCAGATGGAAGAAGCAGTGCCATTAGTGAAAATAAAGAGTATCATCAGCTTACAGCAGATGTGAGGTCGGTCAACAAGAATAAGGCCCCTTATAATATTGCACAAGATCCTTTTCAAAGAGATCGGTGAGACTTCGACTTAGGTCTTCAGTAGTAATAATAAAGAGAGTAGGAGCCAGCGGGTCTCCTTGATGGATCCCCCTTGATGATTTGAAATAGCCAGTAAGAGATCCATTAAAAGGAATAGAGAACCAGCAGTTACTAATAAGTGCAGCTATAAGGGAGCAAAATCTGTTAGAAAAACCATAGCGCCTCAGAGCTTCCTGGAGGAAATACCAAACTTAATTCTTTGATCATGATATATTTGACTTAGTAAACATGATATGTATACATACAACGTTTAGTTAATGTGTTATAGTAAAGGAAGGGGTGGCCAAAATTTGTAATATGGATCCCTCTACTTCCTCTATTTGTGTTTTATTGGGGGATTAGACGTTTCCACACGACCTTAGTGTGGTACTCAAGTGTTTAGGGGTGGGATTTTGGGAGTACACTGCCTATACTTGTACATTCTTTTCTTTAGTATACTATCCACTTAAAAAAAAAACACTTATCCCATCAACATCACCGCAGAGACCCACAAGATCACCACATAGAGCCATGGAGGGACCATTGGATTGCCCATGGAGGAGAAGTTCATATGTTGGAAGTCAGGCTTGATCCCTGCAAAAGGACAAGGTCAGTGGGCCCCCAGGGATGTCTAGGGGTAAACCCTTATACAATTCAGTCATTCTACAAGGTAAAGGTGAATAACAGAAAATGAAGTGTATACAAGTTGAGAAAACAAGGGAAGCAAACCATTCACATACCTGAACTGCAGTAAAGGAAATAGATTTTTCAACAATCATCTCGCCTGACAAATGTACAAAGAAGCTCAAATGTATAATATAATATAGTAATGCGTACAAATATGTATTTTTCAGGATTACAGTACAAATGACTCGTGGAGATTCACATGCTTTGTTTAATCACTGCTAAAGTGTGAATAGGCAGAAATTAGTAGTCTGGACTGCATACAAAGAGAACTCAGTGTACAATGTCACATACCTAGTTCAATGAGGTTCTTTATTTTATCATAAATATGTCACTGCAATCTTGCACTTCTCTTAGCATTAGCATCAAATGAGCTTTTCTTGGTTTAGTCCCATATCAGAAATCCATGGAGGGGTTCACAGAAACAAGTTTTTCCGAGGTATAGTGGAATCTGGTGGAGACCCAAAGTTCATCTGCAAAGTTCCATTTGTTAAATAAGTATTCTAAATTTCATGTTTTTACCCCTTCATCATTGATGGTATTACGCTGAAATAGCATTATACTAAAATATCATACAATGGTGAATATATCTGAACTGCTTCTCGTGGGTGGCCAACACGGTGCTGCCTATCTACCATTGAGGTAGTCACTGCACATCCTCATCCTGCTGAGCCATCAATAAGTAGAGGTTGAAAGTGTCCCAATCAACATCACAGCAAAAACCTGTGAGATTGCGATAAATGGTTTGTGGAGGAACCATTTGATTGTCCAATGTCCATGGAAGAGACTGAAGAGTAGTTTATATTTTGGAACCCAAAGCTTGATCCCTGCAAGTACAAAGGTCAGTGGGTCCCTAGGGATGTCCTGGGGTAAACCCTCCGAAAGCCAATTGACAAGTGGTGAGGTGAGGAATATTAAGTGCATGTGAGTTGATAAAATAAGGGATATGAGATGCTAACAAAACTGAAGTGCAATAAGCAAGATTTCTATTTCATGAATAATTAGACGTGACTTTACAAAGATCCATAAATGTACCATATCACGTAGTTGTGTCAATGAGGGTCTCTTTTTTACCATGAATAAGGTGCTGTAAGTTTTCATTTCTTTTAGAAATGAATAGCAAATGAGTTTTTATTGGGAACATGGTTGTGTAATGAACATGATCCCATATAAAAGTGTAGTCCATATACTTGATTTGGAGACAGTAAAGAGTTAAGGGAAAAGGCAGGATGGGTTCATACATACAAGTAAAATAAAATAAGATGGTTTTCATGTTTCTAGTTCTCTTATCATGAAAAATTCAAAACATGTTCTCTAATGAAGACTTAAAAAGATAGTGGTTCTCAGAAACAAGTCTTTGACAAGCTTACTGGAGTATGGGGAAGCCTAAAGTCTGCCAAGAAGGCTGTCCTTTGCTTTGGACATACAATAAGATGGTTTAAATTTCATGTCTTCTCCCCTTGAGCATGTATAAACACTGAAATCGCATTGCATACAGGTATTGATTTTTATACTAAAATGAAGTCGAGTTCGATGTTATCTCCATCGGCCTCATCCTAGCATGGAATGCGGAATCAATCGATTCTATATCTGATCGGCCCCGGCCAATCCGATTCCAGGAAGGTAGCCCCTGAATCGGTGAAATTCTGGTCAAATTAGTCGGAATCGGACTGAATCGTGTCTGCCCCACAATTTATATATATATACACTATGCAGTGTCATATATATATAGATATATACATTAACTATATATACGTACATATTATTATTATATTTACATTAATATATGATCATATGTACATTAACACACACATATATATTGTATACAGTGTTCATTAATATGATATATATATTATAAGGATATAATATTAGTTATGGCTGTACATTTAAGCAATATTTATGTGATTACTTGTATACATATATGAATGTGTAAATTGAGAAATTATGGCTGGCCGTGTAGGATGACCCGCCATCCGCGTGTGTGCACCCACATATTAGAGAGTTCAGGGCCTCAAGCTCCATGTTCCAACATTGTTCACAATCTAATAATTGTGATATATGTATAATGTATACATTTATAAGGATATACGTATTAATTATGTTTGTACATTAATATGATATGCACATATCTATATGATTACATATATATTTTGTATATCTATTTGAATGCGTAAATTTATATGTATGATTTCTTATATCATATATATATATAAAATATTGAAAACATTTTCCTGATTTTTTCAATTCTTTTTTAAATATGGTCAAATCTTCATCGGCCAGACTTCCTGATCAGCCAATCCCATCCGATCTAGATCAGGATCGACAAGATCACCAGAAATGGGTTGCGCATGAACCATTTAATTTCCCATGGAGGAAGAGAAGCAGACATGTTGGAGGCAAAAAGGCTAGATCCCTGCAGCAGAATAAGGTCAATGGGACCCAAGGGATCCCTCGGGATAAACCTCCTTACCGTCAAGCCAATCGAAAAGTTAGATATGAAGTGGGGGATATCAGCTGCACGAGAGTTGAAAAAAAAAATGTGATGCGGGACAAGAAGAAGAGGGGCTTCACACCCGGAGGTGGAGGAAGAAGGGAGGGAGGCTTCATATCTTGGGCTTCGCACCCACCAAAGACCTTCATGGCTGAGAACGCAGGCCGCTGCTCCAATTCTTTTCAAATCATCATTAACCTCCCAACAAGTGGATTACAACATTGTTTATAGGAACAAAACCCTAATGACCCTCTTTGACCTTTTATTAGACTAAAATACCTTTAGACCTAAAAATGAGGCAAAATTCGCACCCGAAAATACCCAGAAAATAGAAAACACACTATTGGGCCTTTTCAGGCCTTGTTATTACAACCAAAGACTCAAATAACTAAAACAAATACATCAATATCGTGGGAACTCTGTTTGTCTTCCGCTGATATCTAATGTCTGATGTCACGAGTCCCACGCCGCATACATCATGGATCTCATTTCCCATCAAAATGGATGCAAGATATATTCAACTGGAATGCAATAAGCAATATAGCTATTTGAATTATGACTAGGCATTTTTACAGTACAAAGAGCCATAAATGCATAATATCCCAGTCCCAGAGCTAATTCAATGAGGTTCTTCACTTTATCATGAATAAGGTGCTTCATGTTTTCAGATCTTTCATTCATGAATATCAAATGAGTTTTTTCTTGAAACATGATTATCTAATGAATGTAAACCCATATGAAATTATAGCCCATATATTTTCTCGAAGGTCAATGCAGAGTTAAAAAAATATGGGAGGGCAGGGGCGGTTCACAGAAAGTGGTAAATCTTCGAAACCAAAAATTTTCAACCAAGGTTCCATTTTCATGTTGCCAGTTCTCTTAACCATGAATGTCAAACAAGTTTTCCATAAAAATATGGTTATCTAATGAACAGTTAAAAAACAGGGGTTCAAAAAAACAAGACGTTGAGAGGCATAATGGAATCTGGTGGAAAAGCAAGGTCTGTCAACAAGGTTTCATTTGGTTGTCACATAAAAAGATTCTTCCACAATTTCATGTTTTCACCTCTTGATCACAGTGTTTATTATGCTGAAATTGCATTATATACAAATAATGGTTTTATACTAAAATGTCAGACAATAGTGAGTGTACCTGAAACTCTTCTCATGGGTAGTTAACATGGTCCACCTGATCTGAAGTCCTAGCAGCCGCTGCCCATCCTCGTCCTATTGATGCTTTCCGCATCAACCTCACCCTCACCCTCGGCCCTCCTTCATGCTCGTCAAAAAATGTATTGTGGAGAAACCATTTGATTGTGCAATGAGGAGACTGAAGAGAAGTTCATATGTCGGAGGTCAAAGGCTTTATCCCTGTAAAAGGACAAGGTCAGTGGACCGCCAGGCATGTCCTGGGGTAAACCCTCTGACGGTCAAGTCACTTCATAAGCTAGAGATAAGGTGGAGAATATTTAGTGCACGTGATTTGAAAAAACAACAGATGCAAGATGTTCTCATAACTGAAGTAAGCAAAATAGCTATTTCAATAACGACTATGCATGATTATTGTACAAAAAGCCACAAGTATCACATAGTGATTTCAATGAAGGTATCTGTTTTATCATGAATAAGGTGCCCCAAGTTTTCAGTTCTCTTAGTCATGAATATTAAATGGCCTACTCTTTAATTCATACTTCTCTAGCAAACAACTAAAAAGACAGGAGTTCACAGAAACAAGTCTTTGAGAAGCATTATGGAATCTTGGGAAACCTCAAGTTTGTCAACATG
The DNA here is from genome assembly GCA_014218235.1 of Colocasia esculenta. NCBI lineage: Eukaryota > Viridiplantae > Streptophyta > Magnoliopsida > Alismatales > Araceae > Colocasia > Colocasia esculenta. Next base: position 9,963,180 of record CM024766.1, on the reverse strand, counting down.
AATCTGTTTGTTTTCACATATAATAAGATTGTTCAGATTTTATGTTTTGATCTCTTGATCATGGGTGTTATTATGCTTGACTTGCATTATATATAGATATTAATTTCTACACTAAAAAATGTCATGCAATAGGGAACGTACCTGAAATTCTTCTGATGGGTAGTAAACATCGTCCTGCCCCATCTGAAGTCCGAGCAGTTACTGCCCATCCTCATCCTGTTGGGCCACCAGCAACATGAGGTTGATGAGAAGTTGTGGTCGATGCTCTCTGCATCAACCTCACCTTTCAATATTGCCAGAAATGTGTTGTCGAGGAACCATTTGATTGTCCATCAATAAGCCTGAAGGGAAGTCCATATTGTCAGAGGCCAAGGCTTGATCTCTACAAAAAGACAAGGTTAGTTGGTCCCTTGGCATTTCCTGGGGTAAGCCCTCTGGTAGTCAAGTCAATTTACATGCTAGAGATGAGATAGAGAACATGTTGAGCACGCGATTTGTAAACACAATAGATGCGAGATGTTCTCATAACTGATGTGCAATAAGAAAATTAGCTATCTGAATAAGGTGCTGCAACTTTTCAGTTTTAGCCATGAATAATAAATCAGCTTTTCTTGAAAGCATGGTTTATCTAATTAACTTGAACCTGTGCAAAAGTATAGCCCATATATTTTCTTAGAAGATAGTGGTGAGTTAAAAAAAAAACAAAAGAGGATAGGTTCGCACAGATAATTAAATATTTGAAGGGCCTAATTGAATCTAGTGGAAATGCAAAGTTTCGGAAACAAATTTTCAGTTTTCACATGAAATAAGATGGATTCATGTTCTCAGTCTTTGATCATGAATATCAAATGAGTCTCAATGAAAAATATTTAATGAATAGTTAGAAAAGCGGTTCACAGAAATAAGTGAGTCACCTAACGGAATGTGGTGGGAATTCAAACATCCAATTGATTTTCACATAAAAGAAGATGGTTCTAAATTCGATGTTTGCAAATTTTGATCAGGGTGCTATTACATTCAAATCCCATCATGGACAGGTATTGGTCTTTTATACATTAGTTAATGTACCTGAAATTCTTCTCATGGGCAGTTAACATGGTCCTGACAAGAAGCCATGGCCAGTCCTCATCCGGCTGACCACCAAGAAGTTTTGGTTGACGCTCTCCTCAGCAGTCTCACCCCAGAATCTTGCAAGATCACTGCATTGTGGAGGAACCATTTGAGTGTCCAAAGAAGAGCCTGAAGATAAGTTCATATCTGGGAGGCAAAAGGCACGATCCCTGCAAAAAGACAAGGTCAGTGGGACCCTAGGATGTCCAGGGGTCAACCCTCCTATGGTCAAACCAATTTGCAAGCTAGATGTGATCTGGATATATGTAGTGCATGTAAGTTGAAAAATAACTGTCACGAGATGTTCCCATAACTGAAATCCAATAAGCAAAACACCTACTTCAATGATGATTATGCATGGTTAATGTACAAAGAGCCATAAATGTATCAAATCAGTTATTTTAAATTCTTTATTTTATCACAAATCTGGTGCTGCATGTTTTCAGTTCTTTAAGCCATGAACATGAAATAAGTTTTCCTTAAGGACATGGTTATCTAATGTACATGAGCCCATATAAAAGTGTGGCCCATATATCTGCTCCTGCTCCGGAGACACTGGAGATTGGGGGGAGGGGGTGTTGAATAAAAACAAGTAAATCTTTGAAAGGCAATATGGAACCTGATGGAAACCCAAAAACATTGAAAAGTGTTACCATTTTTCCACAAAAGATTAGATGGTTTCATGTTTTCAGATCTTTTAGCCATGAATATCAAATGAGTTTTCCTTGAAAAGGCTTATCTAAGTAACAGCTAAAAAGACGGGTTCGCAGAAACAAGTCTTTGAGAAGCATAATGGAATCTCAACAAGGTTTCAATTTTTGTCACACAAAAAAAGATGGCTTTAGATTTCACATTTTCACCTCTTGATCATGGGTGTTGTTTTGCAGAAATTGCATTATGTTCAAATAAGGATTTTATACTATAAAATGTCATGCAATAGTGATTAGTGAACATAACTGAAATTCTTCTCGTTGGTAGTTAAAATTGTCCTGCCCTGTCTGATGTCCACGAAGCCAACACACATTCTCATCCTGTTGAGCCAACAAGAACTTGAGGTTGACACTCTCCCCATCAACATCGCCCTAGAACACTGGAAAGACCGCTAGATGGTGGAGAAACCATTTGATCATCCATAGAGGAGCTTGAGCAGAAGCTCATATGCTGGAGGTTGATCCCTGCAAAATGACAAGGTCAGTGGGCCCCCAGGGATGTCCTGGGGTAAACCCTCCGACGTCAAGTCAATCAGCAAGCTAGAGAAAAAGGTGTAAAATATGTAGTACATGTGAGTTGAAAAAAACAAGGGCTGTGAGATATTCTCATAACTGAAGTGCAATAAGGGAAATAGCTATTTCAATAAGGTCTGCAACTTCAGTTGTCTTAGCCATGAATAATAAACGATATTTTCTTTAAAACATGGTTATCTGATAAACTTGAACCTGCATAAAAGTATAGCCCCATATATTTGCTTTGGAGAGAGTGGTGACTTGACAAAAAAAAGGGAGGATAGGTTTACATAAACAAGTGAAGTTTTACGAGGCCAAGTGGAATCTGGCGGAAACGCAAAGCCTGTGCAAATAGGGTTCCATTTTTTTTCACATAGAACAAGATGGTTTCATTTTTCGGTCTTTTAGTCATGAATATCAAATCGCCAGTTTTCAATGAAAAATATATAATGAACAGTTAAAAAAAGGGGTTCACAGAAACAAGCAAGTCGTTGATAGGCATAATGAGAATCTGGTGGAAATCCAAAAGTTTCATTTATTTTTCCCATAAAATGAGACGATTATAAATTTGATGTTTGCAAATCTTGACCTGGGAGTGATTACACTGAAATTGCACCCTAAAGATGTATTGGTCTTTTACACTAAAATGTCATACAGTAGTTACCTGCGATTCTTCTGGTGGCAGTCAACATGGTCCTCAGAATCCAGTCCCAGCAGCCACTGTCCATCTTCATCCTGCTGAGCAACCAGCAAGTCGAGGTCTGTTGCTTGCCAATCAATAGCACACTGTGGCGGAGGGATGTTTGTTGCAGAACTGGGATCGCAGTGTTGGAGCAGAGGAAGAGAGTCGCACACCAGGGGCATCGCTTTGTCTCTTTTAGTTTCATCTTGACATCCCACCTCGACAGGCACCCCTCCATCTCCTGCCGTGACAAACCTTTCGAAACCCTTCCAGTCCAATAATACCTGGAGGGAATCACTAGAACCGCTTGATGGTCCTGCAGAGGGCGGCAGAGGGACGGTTGGTGCACCTAATTCGACATCTTCGAGTCCATCGGGGATCATCATCCGCCTCCTCTTCTGGCCGGTAGCAAAAGAACCATCTTTCTCCATTTGTCGTTCTTCCCGTGCCCCGGCCATGGTTCGCCGGATTCGACACAGGACAAGCTCCTTCTGGGCGCTGGAGTCGGGGCTGCCGCTGCTCCTGCTCCCTCGCTTCTTCGAATGCTTGTCATTGGGAAGTCGATACTCATGCATTACCCAATTTGTGGACGCCCCGCGCTTGCCACCAGCGGCGATCTTGAAATCAAAAGTGTTCTTGTACCCATAACCTGGCACCTGGAGCCACGGATCTGCTCCTCCCTGCCAGGTTATGGGGTACAAGAACACTTTTTCTTTCAAGGTCCCCGCCGGTGGCGGTCTGTTCCCGGTGGTCGGCGGTCGGTGCTCGGCACCGATGCCCTAGGTCGGCACTTGACGATCGGCGGTTGGTGTCCGGTGGTCGCGTCGAGCAACCAGTGGGTCTCCCTTGATGGATCCCCCTTGATGATTTGAAATAGCTAGTAAGAGATCCATTAAAAGGAATAGAGAAGTTACTTAAAAGTGCAACAATAAGGGAGCAAAATCTGATACGAAAACCATGGCGCCTCAGAACTGTCAAGAGCAAATCCCAAATTTAATTCACTTTTTTTTTTTTGATAACGCTCGTCTCGTGTGATTTTGTAAATTCAAAGATTGATGTTTGTCAAGATCAGGATTTGGCAGTTCCTACTTTTCGTATATCCGTATTGCTCTTATCCCACTTGATCGGAAAAATTCCGAATCTACACATCTCGAGGATATCCTGAATCTACACACCTCGAAAATTGTATGTAAATCAGGTACCCCCCGAATCGAACTCGGGACCTCCTACTTTTAAGCAAGAGTTCCTCTTTGATCATCAGGACTTGATAAATGTGATATTTATATATACAAGGTTTAGTTAATCACTCGATCTGAGTAGTTTTGTTGATCACTTAAAATTAAGTATTATAAAGATATTACTACATTGTAACCTGTAATTATATCCAACTTCAATCACTTATACTTATGAAAGTTTCATTAACATATATCGAAATTCACCCCCTTATATTCTATATTCACTTACATATACTTGAATTTAATAACATATATATTTAGCTTCAATCCATTATACCCATGGAAGTCTTAGTAACATATATCAAAAATCATTCACTCATACTCTACGTTCACTTACATATGCTTGAATTGAATAACATATGTATCCAACTTCAGTCACTTATGAAATTTTCATTAATACATATACTTATATACATATCTAAATTCACTCACTTATATTCCACATTCCTTAAAATATACAAGTTTTCACTTATATATATTCGAATTCACTAACATATATAGCTAGCTTCAGTCACTTATACTCATAGAAGTATTAGTAATTTATATCCAAATTTACTTATTTATACTCTACACTCATTGACATATATTTGAATTCACTAACATATATAGTCAACTCTATTCACTTATACTCATGGAAGTTTTAGTAATATATATTTAAATCCACTCATTTATACTCTATATTTACTTACTTATATTTGAATTCAATAATATATATCTAACAACTCAGATTTTAAATCCTAAATAAAAAAATTTAAAAGAAAAAATGGATAAACTGATAAAGAGATTAGTAAGAGTTAGATAGAAAATTTGAAGTGTAAATGGGATAGAGGAAGGCTTGAACTGAGATTGAAGAGAATATAGTTATTAAATTTGTATTGCTCAAGTACCCAATATTAAATTGGACTTTTGAGAACCATGGGTCTATAAATAAGACCTCAAATCCTCTTGACCTATAACGCCTGAAAATTTTATAAATAAAGAATTTAAGATAAATTGAAAATAAGATAAATAAAAATCCAAAGGAAATTAGTTGGAACTTCACACATTATTATATGTGAAAGATTCTAGTACTAATCATTGTCTTACTGTCACGCCCCTAATTTATGGAGGAATAAACTGACTGCGTGAGGATCACATGTATCGCACAATCGAGTAAATCAGAGCAGAACTAAATAACATAACAAGAGATGACATTATTGATAAGACCAAAATAACAACTCTTTATTCCATTAATTTTCCAACGCTAGATTACAACCTCTAATACTTTGAGCCAAAACATAGGGCCAACTTATTGAAAAGTAACATTACACATGACTCCACTAAAACCACTAACTATTACAGACTCCATATCTTTCCTAAACACACTTCGACAGACTCTCTGGTCCGTCCCCTTCAGTTTCCATATCCAGTTCATCTTCACTTGAAACTGATTGAACAACAGTAAGAGCTAACACCCAGTAGGATTTACATCTCATGGTGCGGGTGTATTTTAAGTAAATTAACAATTTATCATGCAACAAGCAATACTCATGCTCATGATAACTCAATGACAAAATTGAGAAAATAATCCAGTAACAAGATTCAATGACATTCAACAGGTGATAGGAGACAATTAACAATGGTGCTGAAAACAGTACAATCCTTTACCAAATGGAAGCGATTTAAGAGATTCAATATTTAATAGCATGTATAGTGAATGGTACGAGTTGAATTTTAATGAATTCCAGTTGAACTGTGACGGCCCTCGATACACCGGTACGGTCATACCGACCCACGTCGGAATAGCGAGAGTCCTGCCACAGTGGGACATTTACCCAAACGATACATACAGCTGAGATACACGCGAATATACAACAGAGTAGCGGAAGTAAAAGAGAACTATCTCCATTCATTCATCATCCACATTAACCATACATGAATTTTCGCAATTAACAATAAGGAACTAAGAGCTCACATAATTTAGATTGCTGAAATAGGATTACAAAATGTCCACATAATACATTCCTTTCATAATAATTCTAATACAATGTTTCAAGTACATACTATGAAGTACACAAATCTCAAGAACTCCAAACTAGCTAGTCTCCACGCTCGGAGTCCGTCTCTGCTGCCTCCTCCAAAGGTACTGTGTCACCAACTATACCTGTACGCCGAAGCAAGGAGTGAGTCCAAGGACTCAGCAAGCAACACTACTCATGATATACACTTATAAGTCCTAATGGTTTCTACATGCACATTACAATTTGGAACACATAGCATGCTAGTCAATTCAAGTTTTCAACCTATCATGAAAGTTCTACAATTTCATACATAACTTATGCTTTCAGATTTTTAAAATAAAATTCACCTATCACATGGTCTCTATTTAATTTACTCATGAACTTTAATCTTTTAAAGAATCAAACATAAGAACTATCAACATGAACAATTTACATGCATGAAAGGAAACGCAACTAGCATGGGTTTTACACATTTTTAAACACATACATGAACCTTTTCACATGCTTTAGGTTGCTGATTTCATATAGTTTCATCGCTGAAAATCTATACATGAGAGCTACAATAACGCATAAAACATATCACGTGAACAAGTAATCATGCTATCTTGTGCTCGTTTTCACCAATCATCCATAACATGAATTCTAGTCATTTATGCACACGTAAACATGATAATGATAACATGAGTTTGCTGATTTCACATGGTTTCAGATTTGTCTCACATGGTTTTCAATAACATATTTCCACATATTTAGTTCCACATTTTCTTTACACAAGTTTCCTCTTTCACATGGTTACACTTTACACATACACATTCACATTGTCACTTACACATTTACACATGGTCACATACACATTACACATTTCACATTACACATTTTAGGTGCCGTGACACATAGTCCAAACCACCAAAAAGGACATATACACATCACATTACACATAGACGCCATCTAGGCATTCCAATGGCGACTCTTGGACTGCGCAGACCGGGAGAACAAGTCTCCACCCTAACCAGTGGTACTTGTCCACCTCCAGGATTTCCCCCTAATGCCCTTAGGGTCACTTAACACAATGAACTTTCTCAGGGGGACTTTTTCCTGATACAGCTCCACTGCCCTCTACGGAAGTAGTGTCACATTGGCACAGTTACACATTTACACATTTACCGTTTTACACTTGGTTTTACACATAACACTTCATCTCATTCACTTTCTCACTCACATGAACACCTCTGTTTTTCCTAACATGGTACTACAGAATTTCAAGGTTTAACCACATTAAACACACTAATCATGCTGGGTTTAAACAAAAATCTAATCACATTACGATCATATGCACGAATTATCACATTTCACATGAAAAACACATAACTTTTTATTTACTGATCCAAATGACCTGAAATTTTAACCACATTCTGTTTTCGGGTTCAAGGTCATACCCTCAATTTTTCCGATTTTTCTGAGCTAAATAGGATTTACAGAAAATAAAATGCCTAATTAGCATGCTATTAACAACTTAAGTTAACATGGGTCTAACACATTTTGCAAATTAGCCACTTGCTGTTTACACATAAGCTATTAACATATGCATGAATTGAGGATACAAAATTACCCTAATTCGTACATCTATGGATTGAACCCTACAACCCATTCTTGCATGCTTTCATTTTACCGAACCAAATTTATTTGCAAATTACACAAGCATGGATAAATTACCAAAATTTGCAAACACATATGCTAACCCACTGATCTTCATGATTAGACTAAAACCATGGCATTCATACTAATTCAAATCATGAACAAGGATTTGCAAGATTATCTACAAGTCATGCTCACAAGTTTAAAAGATACCATTATCACACATTCGCCATCACACCACATTCATCCACACACCACAATGCACAATATACATAGAGTATAAGGTTTACCATATATCCTCATCACGTAAAACATACCGAAATTAATGTATAAGAGGGACAGAACAGCTCACTGTTCTGTCCAGAAGAACTAGGCGGCGGTCTCTGGCCGCTGACTCAGGGTCAGCGGCATGGCCGATGGACGCCAAGCTCATCACAGGCGTCCAGGGACCTTGCCGTCGAACCAGGTCTGTGCAGAAACACAGACCCGAGCTCTAAATCTTGGGTGAATAGGAGGGTCTAGGACTCGAGGAAAAATCCATAAAATTCACAAAACCAACCTAGACTCATAAGGGGACATCAAGGATAGGTCACTTGCCTTTAGAAATTTCCTCCAAGGGATTTATGGCTTGGTGAAGACCTCCTTGGGTAGTTCCAAGAAAGTTGCAGAACCTCCTCCAAACGATCTCTCCTCCGGGCTCCTGGATGATCTCCACGCCGAGGGGATGTCGGGGAAGCCTTCCTCTTTGGTCCAGCAACCTCCTTGCAGCAGGGGGACGCCGGATCAAGGTCCAGGGATGTGGATTTTTGGGTGGCAAAATGGGTTTTCTCTCAGACTTGCTCCTAGGGTTTTTCTTCCTCTATTTCTCCTCTTGCAAGGTGAAGTGAGGAGTGGGAGGGACCAAATTCGGGTTCAGACCTAAGGAGAGCCCCTCACCCACTCACCATACCGATTTGACAACCGGAGAGCCGTTGGGGGACATCCCCTAATGGTTGGCTTGCCTTGTTTCAGAAGCTTGCAGCTCTGCTGCGCATGCAGGCCAGAGATATTGGCGTCCATATCGCTGGACGCCGGAGTTAGTGTTGGCGTCCATGTCTGGACGCTGACACTGGCTCAACGGCCTGGGGTTGACGCCAATGGCCTTCGGCCAGAACCCTAAGTTATGCAGAAAACCATGCATACCAAGCATATATACATGCAATATGTATATGGTATTATATCCACACTATCATCATGCAATATATACATTATTTATGCTTAATATGAACACATGCATACGTAATTATACTAATTAATGCATACGTAAATATGTACATACATACACAAGCACAAATATTCACACATAATTGCAATAATGCGACGAAAATTCGAGGGTCTTACATGAACAGTGACATGTATGATAGAATTGGCCATGTAGCAATTCATTCATATCAGTCGAATAATCATTCGTTCAGTAACCATTTGTAATTTACCATATCAATCTTGCATTTCAGTCAGGTGCTATGCCAGACACCCCAGTGGATCATATACTTCTGCAGTTATAAGTACTTCGGGTGCTCCTCCCAAGACCAGATAGTACCCTATATGCACAGACATTCAGTCGTGAACCAAAGTTCCATATAAGTTCTGGTAATTCCATTTTATGGCCAATAAGATTTCCAAGAACAAGCTTATTGTATGATGACTTGAGATTATTCAAGAAATAGAGAAGATGATAGGACAATTGACACGTGCAAACAGTGTGACACTATCAGGGGTAAGACACTTGTCTGCTCAGTTAGATCGATTTATTGGTAGAGTTTAGGTAAATCATACACTTGGTAGGCAGTATGTTTACCTTTGCGCACTAAAAGTATGGCGTGTTCATAATCGGATCAAACACTTACACAAGCCAGATGAACACGTCATAAGGTCCAACATGTTTCATGACAGAGGGTTCAGGGATTTAACAGTACAACTAGCTCGTCGGCCACGTGGGAATCCGTGGTCAGAGGAGACTTACGAAGGTCTCTCGTGAAGACGTCCTAATCAGACAGGGGGAATACCCAGCAGAGAGTTCGTTAGTCATGGAGGAGTGTTCCTATTCTACAAGCATATAGGTGCCAAATAAGGCAGGTGCAATCGTGTAAATCATTCTAAATATAGTAACTTGAATGCATGTCCATATTTAGCAAGTCATTGCATTTATCAAGTTATCATTTTAGGCAAGTCAACGATCCAAGTAAATCGGGAAGGTTAAGTCAATAATGTCAATTAGAATCATATTCAAGTCATTAACCCTCCGGTGATACATAACATCAGAAGCGTCCCTGGACTTGAGACAACACCGAGAGGGAGGATGACGACCTGCTAACGCTGCACAACGCATGGGCAGGCCGCACTTGCAGCACCACTGTCCTAACCATGGACTCCGACGGGGAATATGAAGACTTCTCGGACTGATGCATTATGTACTTCGCCCCCCATTTAATTTCTGGTTTGTTTGGACGGATGTGTCACATACTTTAGACCCCTCTGCGTAGGGTGTCTTTAGCTCTGTGCCCCCGATGCCTATGTACTCCTTTTCCCTTTCCATTTCCGCTTTCATATATATAGAAAAACCATCTAACTGATCACGACATCGGAGGGCACTCCTTTGTCGTATCAACCTAGATATTAGCCTTTTAATTAAAAAAAAGTCATTAACCCTTTTTCTATGGGTTGTTAAATACATGAAATAACTCAATAACTTATGACCATAGTCACTAAAGACAAAATCTTAACACAAAAACATTGAAAATACCCGATCTGGTCACCACAGTCTGAAGGCGACAACTTCACTGTCGCCTTCAAGACTGAGAAGGTGACACTGGCGTGGTCACCTTTTGAAGGTGATCATGTGGTGGTCGCCTTCTGAGTTAAGAAGGTGACTAGGTTCATGTCTCCTTCTAAAGGCGACATGTCGACCTGTCGTAACCTCGTTCTATGTATTGGGTTTCTCTTTTGGCCGTTTTTCGACTCCCATTCGAATTGGTTTTGACACAAGGAACTTGTGATGCTTAATACTCTTTGTATAGGGTATAAAATTAGGGCTTTCAGTTCTAGTACTCAATAGACTTGTATATCAACCTACATACATGAGTAATTAGACAAACAATCATGTTTACTAGGTCAACTTGACTTTATGGGATAGACAATGGAAATCTAACATAGTAGCAGTGTTTCGGTCACTACTCTCTACAAACAACATGAAACAGAGCAAGGTCGGTCTCATTCAAAAATAGACTTAAATAGGAACACTTTTCCTATGGAGTGATTGATCTGAAAATGACTCAAACAAGAGGTAAATGAATTATAAGACAGTGAAAGGGTTTAATAGGACCGAAATCACACTATGACGATGTTGGATTTAATCCGATGAAACCACAAGATAAAATGTAATACCCCGGATTCTCGACTTTCTGTTTGGTTTCTGGGTGACTGGCTCCTAATGCATCCAGGTTGGGCGACGTGTTAGTGAGGCATCGGGGTGGCCCGACACGACAGTCATCCTTGTCGCTCCCTGCTTGTGCCTCGCGTTCTTGTCGTGTCCAACTTTCCTGTTGCATTCTTGTCGTGCCTGGCTTTCCTGTCACATTCTTGTCACGCCCGGTCAACGGGACGCGACAGTCTTCCGTGGCTTTGGTCATCTGACATCTGTCAGGATGGCAGGCATGTCAGTATGACTTGTCAGGTTGTCACGGCATCCCTACGGGACGCATTGGTGTCGTGGCCGGTTTACCCATCGCGTTAAGGTTCTTAATGCGACGTGTCGCCCTATCGCAACTTGGGTGCCGGTGGCTTAAGGCCTTGTCCGGCGACCCTTCTTTCCACTTCTTCTTTCCCTTTCTTCTCCTTCCCTTCAGCGGGAGCTCCGCCTCCCTCTCTTCTCTTAGTGTGCTTTAGGTGAGGAGGAGGGTCGTGTGTGGTGCCATGGTGTTTTGGAGCTTGCGTGGAGTGAGGAGGTGGTCAATCCGACATGAAGGGCCCTAATGGGTTTATTTCTTCTTGAAAGGTAGGGATTGCTTGTGCCCTTCTTGATCCGAGTGGATTGGGCGCCCCTCATGCTTTCTAGATAGTTTAAATAGCTTATCCATGCTCCCCTCCCCCGTGTGGTATGTGTGTGGTATGTGGGTTGCCCTGGGATGGAGCATCCCGCGGGTCTGCCTTCCTTATGATGTCACGACCGTGGTGCGCGTCACGACACCAGAGGAGGCGCCTGCCCAGTCGGGCATGATTATGTCATGATGCACCGGTCAGATGCTATGGCGTCGCGGTCTGGCGGTCCGACGTGATCATGTCACGACACGTTTCCCTGTTGAGATAGTTGCTGTCGCGACGCACTTCCCTGTCATGAAAGGGTTGTTGTCGCGACACATTTCCCCATCATGACAGGGTTGTTGTGGTGCCTCTGCTTGTCACGATGGTATCGCAACGCTTGAAGAGAAAGAGACAATGCTTGTGTTGCCTCGGGTGTTTCCGTGGTTTCGGTTGGGGTGTCGGCATATGCCCTAGGGCTGGCTTGCTCTTGAGACCTTCAGGTGGGGAACACGGTAGGTAACCTCACTGTGTTCAGTGACTGAAGATGATACCTTCGTGGCCGTGTCTTGGCGGCGGTGCTAGGAGGGTCACGTTTGTCTAATAATTGATTGACCGACGGTCAATTGATTATTAGCAGAGCGACAGGCATTCTGTGCTTTTGGTGGTATTCCGAGGTTCTGGCTTGCTCATGCATGCCTTAATGGTTGGCCGACGGCCCTCTCGAGGGTCTGTGCGTGCCTCATGCTTGCTGGGCTTGTCGTGGGTTACAAGCTAGCTGTTCAGTGTAGTTCTTATTGTGCTTGCCCCGCCTGTTCGCCCGGTGCTTGGCAGTTGAGGGCTTGTCCCGTTCAGAGGTTTTCTTCATTTTTTGGGACCCCCATCCCTGTGAGCCCATTGAAGGAGTGCTCTAGGCTACGGGCATGCTCGAGTCTACAGTCTAGTTGGCGGACTTCGGTAGAGGAGGGGAAAACGAGGTTTGGACAGCGGCACCGAGTCGTTTGTAGAGCTCTCTTGTTTGGGGTGGGACGCCGAGGTCGTTGAGGTGTTTTCTTCTCGGCATGGCCCGAACAATCTTTTTTCTCACTGCCTCTCTCTGCATTGGTTCTGGAACCACATAGTGGTGCTAGGCATGGGACCGTAGCTTGGCCAGGCTGCGGTAGTGCGAGCATTCTTGTGGTGGCTCTGTCTCGCTCTTTCGAGGAGGTTAGAGGTAGGAGTCAGGCTGGCGAGCAGAAGGAGTGGCCGACGTGTCCTCCTCTTAGTTGCTAGTGGCAGTGGCTTGGTTGCTGTTGTTGTGACGTCATTTTCTTGTCATGTTTCTCTGTGTGATCCGTTGCCCTAGCTTGCACGACAGTTAGAGCCTGGTCGTGCCTAGCTTCTGTGGGCGTTGTTGGCCTAGCCTTTTGCGAACTCGTGCTTCTTGCAGTTTCCGCTTCGTGTGTTCTCTCGGTGTGCCTTGTGTAGGCCTCAACCGTGGTTCCGTAATCCATTCTTTGGTGCCCGCCCATGGTGGCACCGAAGTGTGGTTTCTCAACCTCAAGGTACGTTCAAGGTCCGAGGTGGTTCTGCTTGTGAGCCCTCAACCTTGTGGATGTTTGAGGTGGCTGTGCTTGTGGTGAGACGTCCTTCTCACATGGTTGCTCCGTGGTCTCCATGAGAACCCTGTCTTGGCGGTTATGCCGAGGCTTATTTCTGTGTTATGCCTGACTCCATTAGTTCCTGTGAGAGTCGTGTGTGGCCCGACCTCAGTTGGTGGTCGTGGCATTATTCTCTTTCTGCTACTTTGTAGTATCTTATTATAGGTGTTCCTTGCTTTACAACTTTCTAGTGTACTTTCCTATTTTCGTAGTTCCTACTGCTCTGGCCAGTGAGGGACTGGTAATCCCTACTGGGCCTTGTTCGCAAGGCTCACCCCCTACTCTTCAGCTAGGGGCTCGTCGTCGTAACAGCTCAGTGTCAGATGATTTGCAGAGATGGCTATGGCGCCACGTGCTGTCAGCAGCAATGAGAGCGAGCATTGTGAGCTCTTGTACCTAAGTGAGTTGAGAGTTGTGCTTTGCAAGTTCTCGGAGCATGCCCCTTAAGGACTGCACCTTTCTTCTTGTACATGTGCTTTTACTTGGGACACATTGTACATCTGTATATCCTATTATAGTTATTTAAATTTAGTACATATCTCACTAGACTATTCTTCTAACCCTTCTGGGTCTTCGGATCCATGGGTGGCGATGTGAACTTCGGGATCCCTAGAGGGGGTTTGAGAGGTCGGGTCGTTACATAAAAATTGGAGAAAACAGGATAAACATGATCTATACATATGTATGCAAGCATGCACGAGCTTAATTAGAGTTTGGCCTAGAGAAGACCTACCTTTGAGTATTATGAATCAAGTTGTTACTTCAAAAACCCTAGTTGGAACAGTTGTAGGAGAATGCTTAATACTCACGATCTACTGTGATAAAATTGGGCAAAATACTATCAAATGAAACTAGACTGGTAGGGCTTTCTAATGGTATATGGTTTGCAAGGTCTGTTCATGGTTTTACTAACGTTTGAAAGCTATTAAAACTTGGCTTCTGTTTTGTCGCAGCAGTAGACCCTTTGAAGAAGAGGAAGAAGTCCACGAACTCCAAGCCTTCTCCCTTGGTTTCCAGCCTCCAAAAACCTCCAGCCATGCCTCCAGAAACCCTAGGGTCGTTCCATGGAAGAGAGGGGGTTTACTTATAAGAGGATGGGTTTTTAGTTTCCTAATTTGATTAGGAAACCCTTCGGTACGAAATTGAGTGGATCCTTCCATAAATTGGAGATTTCTCTCCCCAATTCGTGATGGAAACAATATGGAAACCTTCTTTAGGTGGTAGCCATGAATTGGGCTTGATTTGGAGTCCAATAAGTGAGTATTGGGTGAGTATTTGTCCATTTATCCTTACCTTGTTTAGATTTCCAAATTTTGGGGTAATTTTCTAATTGGAATTTATTCATGGCCCAAAAAACATATCTTAGACCATAAATCTTATTGGTATGTCCATACCCAATATTTAGAGTCTACCCATAATTTTTATTTTGATTTTTAACCCCATTCAATACACGTGATTATGGTTTCCCGACTTATTCTTTAATTACGATGATAAGTCGCAAAAATTCTTAAACTTAGTTCAATCTATTTTTCTTGGTCCAAAATTTTTTATGGGTCGTTAGAGAATATTATTTAAAGTCCAACAATAATTTTTACCAATTTTTTTGATGTGTTTTTACACATGTGATAAGGGTGTGTATGTTCTAGCTATTAAATAATCCTTTTTTGATTTATCTCCTAATTTTCCAATTATCCAAATTCCAAGGTGCTACACTTACAAACTTTTGTTAAGATTTGTCGACAAATACAAACTTGTCTGTTGACATATTGCTTCATTCGTCATCACATACCAACTTGTCCGTTGGCACATAGCCCCATGTGCCGACATATACACACTAACCTGTTAACAACAGCCCCATGTGTCTACACATACAAACTTGCTTGTCAACACATAGCTTCAGCTGTCGACAACCAACCATGGATTTTTTGACTGACACAAGGTACAGAAACACAAGAATTAATGCATGAATCCAACCCAAGGATAGTTATTACCAACATTAATAATTAGTAATAATAATAATGAAAGGTTAACTCAACAGATCACAAGTTACATAGGAACAATTATAACATCAATTGCTAAGGTACTAAACCCTTTGTTCGTTAGTCAGAGCAATTATAATGCCAATCGGAAGATCATAACACTAATCGGAAGGTTATTAAAGCTTTGTTCAGTAGTCGATATGATTACATTACCAATTGAAACATTTTAACACCAATCGGAAGGTTACTAAAGTCTTGTTTAGTAATCGATATGATTACATCAGCAATAATTTTTTTTTAACGCCAATCAGAATGTCACTGAAGCTTTGTTCAGTAATCAGAAGATTTCTTCACCAATCGAAATACTTTTGAACACTTGTTCAGTAATCAATATGATTATTCAACAATTGGACCATCCATCTCTTTCTCTGAGAAAGATCTAGCCCCCACAGGACTCGGTCACTCCCCCTTTGTTTGACTATTACACTCAATGAGGTGACTGTTGACTCCACTTTAGTAGACACTAAAGCCTTCAAACGTCTGTCCAATGAAAACACTCAAACAAATTGGGATGGACGAAGGGAACTTAGAAAAGGTTTGCATCACTACTTCTACCTACGAAAACCCCAAGCGGATGACCAAAGGCAAGGTTAACTTGGAGCTTGGGGTAGGTCCTGCAAAAATGACCTCCAGTTTCTTTGTTCTCGATGTAGATTCCTCATACAAGGCGATCTTGGATAGACCTTGGTTGGAGTAGACTTTGGGAATTCCCTCCACTGCTCATCAATGCTTCAAGTTTCCTTTCAATGGTCGAATCATCAAGATCAAGAGTCTCCCAATCTTTGAAATTCCAAATGCCATCACTTTAGAGCAAATCACGCACTTGTCCATTCCTTATAAGGAAAGAAACTTGTCATGTCTATTTTGGATCCTCCCCCTTTCCCTTTTATTCTCAATAGTCTTCCTCCCTCATCTCATAAATTTAATCTGGTCAAAGGTCCCAATGGAAAAGTGTGGGAGGTGCTAAAGAAGTTGGGGTATACCTATGGGCGAGGACTGGGTAGAGAAGAAAAGGGTCCCATTAAAAGGAGAGAGAATCAGAGCATTGTTGGGAGGTTCGGTCTTGGTTTTCATCCAAATCCGCATTTTCCAAACCCACAGATAGTCATTCCACCACCCACATGGAGTTTGAGAGGTCATTCTGTGAAAGGTCCTACCTAGCCAAGGACTAGGAGCCCTGTCATAAAGGAGTTGTCTATACAA
The DNA here is from genome assembly GCA_014218235.1 of Colocasia esculenta. NCBI lineage: Eukaryota > Viridiplantae > Streptophyta > Magnoliopsida > Alismatales > Araceae > Colocasia > Colocasia esculenta. The sequence goes on along the minus strand of CM024766.1, from coordinate 9,946,357 downwards.
AAGAAGAGAAAGAAACAATAGAGTAGTCTGATGAGAGTATTGAAGAGATTGAAGGGGACCTTGGCCTCATTTATTTATTCCATTCTGATCCAGATCTTACTAATCCATCTATCTCACCTTCAGTGGGGATTTTCCTAGTCTCCAATCATCCAGCTCCTACTTGTCACATTCCATTCCCCCTTCATTCAAATTGGCCACCATTACTCACTCTAACGGTCGTGGAATCCACTCATCAAGTCCTAGCCTTTGACCATGACCCTAAAAAAAAATGCCAATTTTCCAAGGAAGAAATGCACATTCACAGTCGAGGAGTTGTCGCATGTTAGGCTTGGGTCCTTACACCAAGGGTCCACTTTATCTCTCGTGAGTTCTTTTTCTCACCCTGGGGAGAACTCCCCTTGTACATAGTAGGATAGGATTAGATTTAGTAGAGTCTAGTTGTCCGTCCATGTCTAGTGCCATACCATAAAAGCTTGGGGCAAGCATGTCCCTAAACAGTTCATCGAGAAGTTGGCGGCCAGATGTGTTAGCTTAAGTCAGGTCCCAAGATTTTTTCAAGATAGTTCCATTTCCATTTCTCTCATAGATGTGGTAGAAGGGGTAGACTCACTAGATGATGGTCTTGGAGTGTACATATTAGAAGAGTGTGAAGAAGAGGATGAAGTTGAGGAGTAGGATGATGTAGTCAAGGCCTATGTTGAAGGAAACAAGCGCTTTGAAGAACCCAACTCTGCAGTAGATGATCCAACTAAGCAAATCAATCTAGGCACTGAGGAGGAACCAAAGTACATTTTCATAAGTGCCAATCTTAGTCTAAAAGAGGAAGCTGCCATTGTCTCAGTCTTGAAAGAATATCATGATGGCTTCGCTTGGTCCTACGAGGACATGCCTGGACTAGATACTTCTTTGGTAGAGCACAGGTTGCTGCTGAAGCCTAATGCACAACCTATTAAGCAGAAGTTGAGACGGATTTGGCTGGAAGTTGCACTCAAGGTCAAAGAGGAGATTGATAAGCTTCATAGGGCTAAGTTCATTCCGGTTGTGTTGTACCCATAGTGGGTAGCCAATGTCGTCCTTGTCATGAAGAAGGATGGTAGGATTAGAGTTTGCATAGACTTTCGTGATCTGAATCGTGCTTGTCCTAAGGACGATTTTCTACTTCCCCACATAGATGTCCTAGTGGAGAACACTGCCGTCTATGAAATGCTCTCTTTCATGGATGGGTATTCAAGTTACAATCCGATTAGGCTAGAGGAAGAAGACCAAGAGAAATCATGTTTCACTACCCCTTGGGGAACTTACTATGACTTAGTGATGCCTTTTGTACTGAAGAACGCTGGTGACACATATCAGAGAGCCATGATTGCCATTTTCCATGATATGATGCATGTCCATATGGAGGTTTACATGAATAACATCCCGGTCAAGTCCAAAACCAGGAGAGACCATGCAAAGGCTTTAAGGGTAGTTCTCCAGAGGTCTAAGGAGCATCAGTTGAAAATGATTCCCAAGAAATGTGTGTTTGGTATTTCTTTAGACAAATTGTTAAGGTTCATAGTCAACAAAAAGGGTATTGAGATTGACCCAAACAAGACTAAGGCTATTGTTGAATTGCCTCCCCCAAAGAATATCCGAGAGGTTCAAGGACTCATTAGAAGGTTGCAATTCATTAGGCGCTTCATATCACAACACTCTCAAAGATGCAAGCCTTTTTATGATATGCTAAAAATGGAGGCCAAATTTGATTGGAATGATAAATGCCAAAAGGCTTTTAAGGATTTGAAGTCCTATCTACTTAATCTCTCTGTGCTCATTTCACCAATTGCGAAACAATCGTTACTACTCTATGTATCCACCATTGATGAATCTACTAGGCAGTATTGGCTCAGTATGACGACGAGAATAAGGAAAGGGCTATGTATTATCTATCAAAATTATTCAATGAATCTGAGAAAAAATACACTACCATGGAGAAGACATGTGCTTTTGTCATTTGAGTGGCCCAGAAACTTAAGTATTCTTTCTTAGCCCATGAGGTAAAACTCTTGGCAAAAATAGACCCAATTAAGTTTCTATTGGAGAAGCTAATCTTCACTGAGCACTTAATGCGATGGCAAGGTTATCTCAATCAGTTTGACATCACATATGTCAATAATAAATCCATCAAAGGACGTGCCATTGCCGAGCACCTGCTCATCACTCTCTTCCCACCTTCTTCCCAATCATGGAAGATTTTTTGGATGAGGATTTACATACTCTGGTGGACTCCGAGTCATGTTGGGCTCTTTATTTTGATGGAGCATTAAATTATAAAGTGTACGATCGAATATGTGGGATGAACATTGAATTGATCTAACACAAATTTCAGCAGAAGCTTAAGCAATTTTTAGAAATCACTTCAAATTATAGATCCATTCAGACAGAAAATCTCACTGATCTGATGTGTGGGTGTGTATAGTTGATGTGTGAAGCAATTAGACAAGTAGTGTGAATGCGAAATTCCTATGCATACATCTAGCGCAGAAAACAGATCAAACCACTGCATAGAAGATTTTTAGGTGGTTCAGAAATCACACTAGTGATTCCTACATTCACCCCTTAAACAGTGAGGCCACACTACTCATAACCTGAGTACAATACACACATTGGAGCATGACGACTCCAAAACACCCTTGAGCACGATGGCTCGAAACACAACCGTGAGTGCGACGACTCACAAACTGAGCACGACGGCTCAAACCACACACATACGAGCACACTTGCTCAGAACACACACACACACATGGTAGATTAAGTTCACAAGAAATCAAATCCTCTAGCACTGATCTGATTCACACCCTTACATGCACACAGAAATATGCACAGAATGTATGTACAGATCTCACGAGCACTCAAATACAAATTGAGAAGAACACTCCAATAAAAATGAATGAAACATAGGTGAATTGGATGTCCCTTGTTGAAGATGATCTGCAGAAGCTTGAATTGAAGGTTTTTAAGAAGATCAGATGGAGCACTCCTTCAATCCACGATGCTTTATTTTCAGATCTGCTGCTTGCACGATTCCTCCTCCTTTCTCTACTTCTTTTCTTCTTAATTTTCTCCTCTTTCAGCACTCCAGAGCTTTCTCCACTGCTTGGCCTTGATCCCGACATCCTCTTGGATGGAATTGATGGATGGCTAGAGGAATTACTGCTTCAGATGAGATACGACCTTTTATAGCCTTTGTGCAGTCTCTTTTACGTGAAAGAGATGTGCACAGAAACCTAGAATGCACCCCAGGCTACCACATGTCCAAAAGTTCCTTTTCTCATTGCCACTTGGATGAAAGGGCATTTTGGTAATTATAGAATCTTCCAAACAGATTTCAAAAATAAATCACATCCATTGGATATCATACTTTGCATGTTTCTGAGTTTTCACAAAATGTGAGTCGACTCTAGTTTCCATGTGAGTCGATACTACGGACCAAACTTCAATTCTAGCTTACTGGCAGAACACTAGTGTTGACCTGACAAACAACTAGTGTCGACCTGATCAACAGCTAGAGTCGACCTGATCAACAGCTAGAGTCAACCTCCTATGTAATTCTTCAAATAAGGTTCACTGGAAGGATACTAGTGTCGACCTATTTTCAACTAGAGTCGACACTACTGAAACTTGCTCTTCAGAAGCTTGCTGGGCAGACTTTGTGAGTAGACCTTATTGTCAACTAGAGTCGACTCTACTTTAACCTGTTCTTCAGGAACTTGCTGGGTAGACTGTGTGTCGGCCTAAATTTTAACTAGAGTCGACCTGACTGGCAACTAGTGTCGACTTGATGTTCAACAAGAGTCGACACTACTTTGACAAAATTGTGTAAACCTGTACATATGAAGTGTGGGCAATCAAAACATGTCATTATTAGTATAAGATGAAATATTAAGTATCAAAAACATGTTGTTTAGTCATGATTGTAATATGTACAATATGTCATCATCAAAATCAAAGTGTGAGTGTTTGGACATCATCCACAACCAAATGTTGTAGTCATCATTAAAATCAAAGTATGAGTGTGTATACATCATCAACATGAAGGTTTTTAGTCATCATCCAAATAAATACACAACTCAACAATCTTCCACATATATACAATATGACATCAGATTGTATACAAAATGTCATCATAAAAACACACAACTCAACAATCTCCCCCTCTTTGACGATGACAAAACATGACAACGTTCTTTCACAGAATAACATTCTCTCCCCCTTTTTGACAATATCAAAAAGAGTGAAAGGAACATGCAATGCAATATGAATCTCTCCCCTTTTTAAGTTTTCGCCCATTAAAAAAAATATCCCCCAATATCAAGAGTATAACTAGAGGTCTCATAAAACACACAAATATGCGGAATTCTCCCCCTAAGTTAAACAACTCTCCCCCTTTGACAGTATTGGAGTTGTCCACCGCCAACTGAATGTGGACCAATAGAAATGATGTGAAACCAATACTAGTGATGAAACCAATTGTTTGGGGCATAAAATCAAAGATCAATAATAAAAGTTGCTCCCCTTGAACAAGAGACTGCATTGCAAGGAGCACAAACAATTTGATTTTGGAAGGGTCATGAAGGTATCAAGGTATACAATGATTTTAGTATATGAAAAATAATATAATTGTACATTTCATATTGTGCAGCAAGGGTTAAAAATAAAGATGATTTTTGATTGAGTTCTTATGTCAGTTCCTTATCATAAAAAATCACTTCATAAATTTTATTTACAAATGTGACATGATTTTTGTGACCTAATATTGAGTTGTCAAGAGTGTATATCATTAGAAAATTAGGATTTTTATCTTAACACAATGTAGAATAGCAATTTAACATTCTTGAACAATATGAATTCTATTTTAAGTTTGTTGTACTTTGTACACCTTTTTCTTTTTTTGTTTATTTCTTTCATTTGAGACATTTCAGGAAATTTAGCAAAGAAGATTAAATTCATAATTTTTTGTGTAGGCACACACACTTACCTAGTGCAAGAGTGTCTGACTACTAGGCATGTTAATCATTTGTTTGCTTCTTTTTGAACAGAGATATCTTAACAACACCTTTTGACTCAAGTACAACCACGTCTCAAGTGGAATAACCTGGTTACTTAGTGTACTAATCATTGCTCTATAATTTTCCTTAAAAACTTTCTTTTTCCTGAAAATTTTCTTTCAGAACTTTCATTACTTTTCATTAGGTGATAAGTAGCTTTTCCCTTAATAGATCATGGCCTTGAGTTGTTAAGATATCATTCTTAGCATTTGTTAGAAACAAAACTTCAGTACTTCTTGTGATAGAAAACTCAAGACTACTCAAGTGTCTACTTAAAGTGTTTTACAATAAAAGTCTAAAATAATATTTGAGGATAAAGATAGACACATGACTCTAGATCTTATTTTTCATCTTCATGCTTAATCCAAGAGCACAAATATTTCAGATATTTAAAATTTTATTTCTCAAATAAGAATATCAATGGAACCTTGAATGGACTTGAATGAAGCGTGAAGATGTCAACCGATAAGCTAAGAGTTTTTGAAACCTGAGATGGTTCCAAAAAAATTGGAGAAATTGAGAAGCTTAACACACAGAGCAGAAATGTGAGTTTTGTTTCAACTGAGAGCACATTCATGAAAGTTGTATATCAAATTTCAAGAAAGGTGTTGATGGGAAAGATTCAAGAGAATGGACATGATTTTTATTTTATGCAATATGAACATCATCAAAACAACACAACAATTTCAGATTTTTAGATGATTTGTCCTCAATTCATTATTTAAGACAGATTCAAGAATAGCATTTCTGAATACAAACTTGAAGAAACTGTGTCGACACATGATCTTTAGTGTGTCGACACATGACATTGAAAAACTCATTCAGAATGCAACATCAAGAATATTTTTTGCACTTTTTAAAATTTACTCCCCCTTAATATGTGTATGTAATGAAAAAGTTTGCAAGTAATTCACACATGATTATGCACACAATTAGTTTTATGCATAACATGACTTTTGGTACTTGGTGGAGTATTTTTCTCACGCATAATGATAGTTTGCAGACAAGCATAACTTGTCCTTCCACATTTCACCATTTGATATACCAAGAAGTCACAGGGAGGTAACATGCACTGCAAATCATAGGTAAATTTATACAAGCAACTTGATACAACCATGATACCCATTGCTAATATGAATTATTGTTGGGGGCAGTAACAAAACACACTCTTCATTGTTCAGATAAAAACCTAAAAAGTTATTCCAACATAAGCATTTCAATTCTGAAATGATATGAGATTTTACCTGAACAGTCTTCATTTCTTTTTCAAAGATTTCACTTGTGTTCTCCAACTTTTCTTGCCTTGCATAACCATTGTCTTGATTCTAGATGGACAAGTATGGCTACAAGACTCATTAGCTTGCTGATCAAACTGGCGTTGGGACCCACACTTTCTTGGGTCCTCCAATGAAATCAATGTTAGAATGCAACAATGATTTCTGAATCGAAAGAAATTTTATTTTTGGTATAGATGCATTTCTTTCATTAATAGAACTATGAGCTGCATTAGTTCCAGATTTTCTTTTTATCTTGATCAATGCATCTATGTTTTCATGAGATTTTATAATTTTTGGATTTTTGATATGGAAAACAGAGGACTTATTTTGTGTAGTAGTTCTATTCTTATGTACATGGGATTTCTAAGTGTTTTCAATATGAACATGATTTTTATTCCTATGTACATGAACATGTGTATGAGCACAAGACTTGGGAGCATGTACAAAAAGATCAGTTCTATTTCAACAATCTCTAGAGATGTGACCAAACTTATGGTATTTGAAGCATTGGACTGGTCTGACATGCTTATTGAAATTTTGATTTCTAACCTTACAATGTTTAGTAAGATGACCAAGTTTATTGCAATTAAAGCATATATGAGAATTTCTTACCTGATACTTACCTTGGCATGAGTACATGTGTTGGAACCTCCTTTTCCTTTGAGGAGCCTTTACCTTTTGGTAGCTTCTAACATGATGTGGATTTGAAGCTTGCCTTGGAGCACTTCTGAAGTGTGGAGGAGATGGAGGAATCCTGTGTAAAGTTTTCTGTTTTTCTGTTTCAATTTTCTTGTTTTTAACAGAAACATGATTCTTCTTCAAGGCAACATTTTTTTTTAATCTTTTTGTTTCTGAACATTTTTCTAAACAAGAACTTTTACTGATTTTTCATTAGACATAATGGAGTTCTTGTTAGCAACATTTTTGTTTTTTTCAGAAACTTTTACTTTCTCCAAAGCAATAAAGAGCTCATTTTTCATCTTTTTCCTTTTCAGCTCTTAATGCAACAAATTTTTTTCTTCTGAAATTTGAAGTTTGTTTAGCATGACATTAAAATCAATTTTCATCTTCTTCTTTTCATTTTCAAATTGAGCAATTTGTTTTTCCAAATCAGCACTTTTGTTACTTAAATTGCTACAATCATTGTCCAAAGGTTTGTCATGCAACATGTATTCAATCTTCTTTTTTAGATGATGACTTTCTTCAACAAGTTGTCTGCATTTCTCATTTATCTGATGATCATGAACCATATTAGAAATTTGTTTGTTTAATTGATCATTGTCAAATTTGAAGTTCTGATTAAGATCAATCAATCTTTCATTTTCATTTTCAAGATTAATGACTTTAGATCTCAATAGCTCATGGTTTTCCTTTAGTCCATTCAGTTTATTTTCACAGATTTGTACTTCATCTTTCAAATTCTCTTTCTTAGAATTGAACTTGTGAACTTCATTTTTAAGTCTTCATTCTCTATTTTTAGTTCTTCATTCTCTTCATAGAAAGCTTGAACATTAACAATTTTCATCTCATTTACCTCTAATTTATCCTTCAACTTTTTTTTTGAGATTTAACTTTTTAAATTGTTTACACACATGTTCATAGCATTCCATCACATCATCATATGATAATTCCTCATTATCACTGTCAGAACATGAATTGAGGGAATTGTTGGAATTTACCGAACTATTGAAGCTTTCCTTAGCCATAAAGTATTTGTCCATTTTACTTCCTTCTCTTCTCTTCAAATTTCCTAAACATTCCTGCATTTTAGAAGATGGTGATGAACTTGGGGATTTCTTTGAGATTATACCAGGAAATTCATGCAAGTTAAAGTAATGTGCCATTACACTAGATCAACTCAAAAGACTATTAGATCTAAACACAGTGAATTAGTGCAATAGAAAATTAGATCTAATAATCATGCACCTTGAGAGTCTATGGATCAAGTTAAGAAATAATGAATGAGCAAGTAGACAGTCCAAGCAAATAGATCAAATGAAACTTCAGTAGTCAAGCAATTCAAGTAGATTAGAAGATGTTTCAAAAGATGAAACAGAAGTAATCAAATCAGATATTAACCCACTCTGATACCAATTATAGGAATCAGAGTGATTAAGCACACAAAAATTGATCTGCCAAATCACAACCGATGAATAAAAAACCAGGCTCTGATACCAATTGTAGGATTGAATATGTAGGATGAACAGATCTAGAAGAGCGGGGGTGGGGGGGGTGGGGGGTGGGTTGAATAGATCTAACACAAATTTCAGCGGAAGCTTAAGCAATTTAGAAATCATTTCAAATTTTAGATCCATTTAGACAAAAAATATCACTGATCTGATGTGTGGGTGTGTGTAGTTGATGTGTGAAGCAATTAGACAAGTAGTGTGAAGGCAAAATTCCTATGCATGCATCTAGCGCAGAAAATAGATCAAACCACTGCACAAAATATTTTTAGGTGGTTCGAAAATTGCACCAGTGATTCCTACATCCACCCCTCAAACAGTGAGGCCACACTATTCATAACTTGAGTACAACACACACATTAGAGCACGACGACTCCAAAACACCCTTGAGCACGAAGGATTAAAATACAACTGTGAGTGCGACAACTCACAAACTGAGCACGACGACTCAAACTACGCACACATGAGCACACTTGCTCAGAATACACACATATGCTAGATCAAGTTCACAAGAAATCAAATCCTCTAGCACTGATCTAATTCACACCCTTACATGCACACAGAAATATGCACAGAACATATGTACAGATCTTATGAGCACTCAAATACAAATTGAGAAGAACACTCCAATAAAAATGAATGAAAGAGAGGTGAATTGGATGTCCCTTGTTGAAGATGATCTGCAGAAGCTTGAATTGAAGGTTTTTGAGAAGATCAGATGAAGCACTCCTTCAATCCACGATGCTCTATTTTCAGATCTGCTGCTTGCACGATTCCTCCTTCTTTCTCTGCTCCTTTTCTTCTTAATCTGCTCCTCTTTCATCACTCTAGAGCTTTCTCCACTGCTTGGCCTTGATCCCCACATCCTCTTGGATGGAATCGATGGATGGCTGGAGGAATTGCTGCTTCAGATGAGATATGACCTTTTATAGCCTCTGTGCAGTCCCTTTTACGTGAAAGAGATGTACACAGAAACCTAGAATGCATCCCACGCTGCCATGTGTCCAAAAGTTCATTTTCTCATTGCCACTTGGATGAAAGGGCATTTTGATAATTATAGAATCTTCCAAATAGATTTCAGAAATAAATTACAGCCATTGGATATCATACTCTGCACGTTTCTGAGTTTTCACAAAATGTGAGTCGAATCTAGTTTCCATGTGAGTCAACACTACTGACCAAACTTCAATTCTAGCTTATTGGCATAACACTAGTGTCGACCTGATAGACAACTAGTGTCGACCTGATCAACAACTAGAGTCGACCTGATCAACAGCTAGAGTCGACCTCCTGTGTAATTCTTCAAATAAGGTTCACTGGAAGGATACTAGTGTCGACCTTATTTTCAACTAGAGTCGACACTACTGAAACTTGCTCTTCAGAAGCTTGTTGGGCAGACTTTGTGAGTAGACCTTATTGTCAACTAGAGTCGACTCTACTTTAACCTGTTCTTCAGGAACTTGCTGGACAGACTGTGTGTTAGCCTGAATTTCAACTAGAGTCGACTTGTCTGGCAACTAGTGTCGACGTGATGTTCAACTAGAGTCGACACTACTTTGAAAAATTGTGTAAACCTGTACATATGAAGTGTGGGCCATCAAAACATGTCATTATCAGTATAAGATGAAATATTAAGTATCAAAAACATGTTGTTTAGTCATGATTGTAATATGTACAATATATCATCATCAAAATCAAAGTATGAGTGTTTGGACATCATCCACAACCAAATGTTGTAGTCATCATTAAAATCAAGATATGAGTGTGTAGACATCATCAACATGAAGGTTTTTAGTCATCATCCAAATGAATACACAACTCAATAATCTTCCACATATATACAATATGACATAAGATTGTATACAAAATGTCATCATCAAAACACACAACTCAACATAAAGGGCTAGGGATAGGGGCACTAATCTTGTCTCTGGAAGGGGTACTCATCTTGCATGCATGCCAATTGTCCTTTCGGGCTACCAACAATGTAGTTGAGTATGAGGCACTGTTGACTGGTCTTCGATGTTGAACCACTCTTATATTTTATCCTTTTATTTTGGTGATAACAAAACTCATGCTTAATTTAAATATCATTGATATATTTAATATCATTGTCTCTCATGATTATTGTATTTTCAATCGCTTGTAACTTCATCATATCCAAAGTTTACTTCGTCATATCTGAAGCTAACTTCGTCAATTTTAAAGTCTTATACAAAGTTCACTTCGACCAATTGTGTTGTTTCACTTTGACCGACAACATTAATTTCTGTTCCATCTGAAGTCCACTTTGTCATATCTGAAGTTTACTTCGTCATATACGAAGCTTACTTCATCATATCCGAAGTCCACTTTGTCATATCCAAAGTTCCACTTCGACTGACAACGTTGTTTCTTGACCAGTTGAAGCTCTACATCGATTGCTATTATGTTTGAACACATCGATTGCCTTGAAAAACATCGATTGTCTTCACTCACATCGATTGTCTTTTAGCACATCGATTGCTGTTATGCATATCGATTGTCTTTAAGTTCTGCATCGATTCTCATCATCAAATCGATTGCCTTCATTCATATCGATTGCTGGCACTCTTGGAAGCATGCACCAGTTGGAAGATTTCCCTCCATTCCAAGTAGCTGGTAGACACATGAATACATTCGTTAGATTCAACAGAAGGAGAGCAGAAGAAGAAGAGAGCCAAGAAACTCCAACGACCTCTGTCAACGGATCTCTTCATCTGCTCCATAAAAAGGAGAAGCAAAAGCAAAAGAAGAAGAAGATCGAACCTGAAGATCATTCAAGAAGTGTACATCTAGTGAGCATTCAACTCCATACACACTCAAAGCAAGAGAGAAAGAGCTCGAACCCACTATAAGAAATAAGAAGCCTCAAGCAGAAATCTTCAAAAGCTTTCAAGCCTTTCTCTTTCTCTCCATTCTCTCTCTATGCATCTTTGTGTATTTGTGAGAGAGAGTTTGGGGGTCTGCCTAAGAGAGTTATTCTTGTAAACTCTTTCCTTCTTAGGCTTAGTCTCATATCAACCATTTCATTGTTTATCTTGAGCTTGATCTAGGGGCTTCGGGTCCAGGCTTATGTGTTTAGAAGTGTTCCTCTTCAGTTGGAAGAGAAGGCTTGTCGTGTAAGCATTTTCCTTGTGTTAAAAGAAGAACCACACTTGGGTTTGTACCTAGAGGTTGGCTTCTTGACCTGTAAGAGAAGTGGGTTACCTTCTACCCGGAAAGAGAAGAAGACCAACTTGTGTCTGATGATTTGACCAGCTGGAGGTTTGTACCAGTGAGTTGCTTCTGAGCTCGAAAAATAAGCACCTAGCTGAGGTAAAATAGTGGGATGCCTTCTTTCCTGGAAAGAGAAGAAGACCAGTAGAGGGTGAGTGTTGTAAGTCCTTGAGGGGGACCGTACCATTAGTTAGTGAAATCCCAAGAGTTTGCTTGGGGACTAGGCATAGGACTTCCATTTGGAAGGGTCGAACCAGGATAAATCTCTGTCTTGTGTGTGTTTACTTCTGTGTCTTTAATTTCTATTGCACACGCTTATTTATACTAACCAAATATTTTAAAGTGGTGATTTTTGTTTCAGTTTTCAGATTACCTATACATCCCCCTCTAGGTTAGTCTTGCTGCCATATCAAGTGGGCCAACCAGTGGTATCAGAGACGTGGTCTATGAATATTCAAAGTAGAACTAACGATCTTAGAGCAAAGATCAAATGACAGCTCAAGGTTTTGCAGAAGGCCAATCCATATTCTGGCCTCCTCTATTTGATGGAGAAGACTATCCTTACTGGAAGATAGGGATGGAATTCTTCCTACAAAGTTAGGACTTCCAACTTTAGAGCATCATAGAAGATGGTGACCTTCAAATATCTAAGCCCAAGGAAGAATGGGCAACTGAAGATAAAAAGAAGATATCCTTGAATAACAAGGCCAAAAGCTTCATGTGCTGCGCATTGACAAAACACGAATTCAACAGAATATCTGCTTGCAAGACAACAAAAGAGATGTGGGACAAGCTGAAGCGCACCTATAAAGGAACATACAAGGTCAAAGAAACCAGAATTGACATCTTGGTAACTCAATATGAGAAGTTCCAAATGGAACAAGGTGAGTCCATTACTCAAATCGATTTCACTGAAATTGTCAATGGATTTGCAGGTTTGGGAAAGAAGTACAACCAGGGAGATATGGTCAGAAAGATCCTTAGATCTCTCCCAGAGCAGTGGACTTCAAAGGTCACTGCTATAGAACAAACAAATGACCTCTCCGATATGACTTTGGAAAGGCTCATTGGATCTCTTATGGCTCATGAGATCAACATGAGAAGATTGGAAGAAAACACATCAAGAAGAAAGATAAGCAATGCATTCAAGGCAGAAGAAAGCACTTCGGATGAAGACATTTCTAGTGAGAGCAGTGATACTGACAATGAAGAAGAAAATATCCAAAAGATCTTAGCCAATGGAAAAGAGAAAAAGAAGAAGGAACCAGTCTGATATGAATGCAGAAAGCCTGGACATCTGAAGCCAGACTGTCCAAAACTCAATAAGACTGGTCGACCAGAAAAATTTGAAAAGAAGAAAAGAAAAGAGGAGAAGTACAAGAAATATAAAAGGAAAACCATGATAATATGAGTGACATGAAGGCAAGGAGGGGAATTAGGAGATGGATATATCAAAATCTATGAGATCTTTAGATAGTAGAATATGAGAGATAAATTATTGTGTCTTGTGAGTGTGCAACAAAGTTTAAGAACAAAAACACATTCACTCACAGCATATGTCAAGGTTTTAATAACCTGAATATATTTAAAAAGATGAAGAAAATGTAATGAAAGTGACCTATATGAGTTGACAATAGTGTTTATCACATGAGTTTAGTAGCTAAACATTTAACACAATGTAGAATAATAACTCTAAACCCAATTATCATGAACTTCATCTAGGTCAATGCACATGTTGTTCTTTTGATACTTTGAATTTTGCTATCATTTTGTGAGAGAGAATACAAGAATAAATTGGTCAAATCACACCTTTTAGTGTAAGAGGTCACATTTACTCAATGCAAGATCTCCTGATTACTCAGTGGTGTAACCTTCATTATCTTATACAGAGTTGAAAAATATATTATCACCTTTTGACGCGAGCTAAGACACTTGTTTAGGTGAAATTAGCCCGGTTACTCAATGACAGAATTAAATTTCATTGCTCTGTCTATATCTCTCTATTTTTTTTAAATTTCAATTTTCAAATTTTGCATGAATATATTTTCATTGATTAGAATTGGCATGATCATGAGTGTAAAAAGATTATTCTTAACATGTGTTAAATATAAAACTTCAAAACATACACATGTTGAACACTAAAGATACTCATATGCCTACAAGTGTTTTGCAACTCAGTTTAAATGAGTTTAGTATTAAAAATTGGCATAAGTTTGTTTTTAGATTGTATTTTTGAGACTAAACTGAGTGCACAATTATTTTAACCTTTATATTTAAAATCTCTCATACAAGAATATGATAAAGACTCATCTATTCAGATCCACGGGTATCAAGATAGACAGGGAGTGTGAAGAAGTGAGAAAAACTCCTCCTCAATATGTGCATTGCAAAAAAAAAAAATCTCATTGAGGATGGGAAATTTATTAGTGCAAACAAAAAGTGTGAATGAAAAAACTAGAATGGAAAGAATCAAGAGTTGTTGAATTTGCACAAACCAAGCTCTCTTCTAAGAGATGTGATTCTAGATTCTGAGAGAGACTTAGTGAAAATGTCTGCAATCTATTTTTTTATGTCAATGAAGTGGAGTTAAAATGATTTCTTTGAAACCTCATCTCGAAGAAAATGGTGTCTGATATCAATGTGCTTTGTGCGAGAGTGCTGAATGAGATTTTTAGATAAATTTATAGCACTAGTGTTATCACAAAGAATTTGAATACATCCTAATGTGTGATTATAATCTAGGAGTTGATGTTTGACCCAAAGAACCTGGGTTCCACATCTACCAGCAGCAACATACTCAGCTTCTGCAGTAGAGAGAGCTACAGAGTGTTACTTTTTGGAAGCCTAAGAAATAAGACAACCACCTAGATATAAACACAAACCATTAGTACTTTTCCTGTTAAGTTTGCACCATACATAATCAGCATCACTATATGCAATCAAGTCCAATTTGCATCAAGCAGGATACCAAAGCCCCATATTACATGAATTAAGAAGATATTTAAAGATTCTCTTAACAACAGTCATATGACTATTGATGATCAATCTGTCCCCATGAAATTTTAATTACCTATTTACTTTTATTATTTTAGGTGATTAACAAAATTCCTTCAATAATTTCTAACATATATTTCATAAGTCTTAAGTACAAGAAATATACCAAGGTCACACAAGCCAATGTTGGTAAGCATTACCTCTCTGAAGCTTTTATCTTGTCAATATCATATTTCTCTAGGTCCACATCGACTTCTGTTGGAAGTCACAACGACTTCCTTTAGTGCTATAACAATTTGAATTCATAACGATTTCTTAAGTGTCTGAACGACTTCTTTATTGTGACATCGTTTGATTACAAACAAATCGTTCTCACAACGATTCTATAAGTCATCGCAACAATTTCTTCAGAACTCATAACGACTTGCCCGTCACAACGTTTTCTTAAGTTATCATAACGATTTCTTTAGAATTCGCAACGACTTGCTCACCGTAACGATTTCTTAAGTTATCATAACGATTTCTTTAGAATTCGCAACGACTTGCTCGCTGTAACAATTTCTTAAGTTATTATAACGATTTCTTTAGAATTCGCAACGACTTGTTCGCCATAACGATTTCTTAAGTTATCATAACGATTTCTTTAGAATTCGCAACGACTTGCTTTCTATAACGATTTCTTAAGTGTTTCACAACGATTTCTTCGGTGAACACAATGACTTGCTTTCTATAACGATTTGTTAAGTATTTCATAACGATTTCTTCGGTGAACACAATGACTTGCTTTCTATAACGATTTGTTAAGTGTTTCATAATGATTTCTTCGGTGAACACAATGACTTGCTTTCTATAACGATTTGTTAAGTGTTTCACAACGATTTCTTTGGTGAACACAACGACTTGCTTTCTATAACGACTTATTAAGTGTTCATATTGAATCCTTCAGTAAATGTAACGATTTGCTATGACTCATAACGACTTGATCAAACTGACTTGATCATAACGATTTCATAAGTCATATAGACAACGACTTTATGGTTTATATCGACTTGACATTTATTTTAAAGCGTTGAATAGTCAAAGTCTTTTGTTATCTGTCTGACTGCTATGCATTTAATGAAGACAGAACATATCTCTGCATGCATGCAGATAATATCTTTTCATTATCGTGCATATTCTGTCAACATCTTTTAGAACAAGCTATTTGGCATTGCTGTTTTGGTGAATACTCATATCAACGTTTACTGACAACAAGAGACAGCCTAGCTGTCTACTGTTCTAGCATTTAATTTGTGCAGGGTCCTAAAGACATTCTGTCATACAACGTTGGACCATATAGACGCCAGAAGACCTTATCTCTTTGCGTGCTCAACTGGATAAAAGATTGTTGAAGCTTCCAAAATGTCAAGCAGTCTAACGTTTACTTGGACAAGAGACAACAGATACTCCAACGACAATATTTCAAATTGGAGATTTAAATACAAAACATATTGTGTGGAGAACAAGTATCTCATATACAAGCATTCAAATTCTTCTGCAAGAAGTCTAGAGCCAAGATTCTCATTCATCATCATCTTTAGCTCTTCGCTCTCTAAGCTGTAATAGAATTTCTAAGAGAGCCCGTGTAGTTCTGAGAGTGTGCCTTGTTTAGATCTCTTGCTCTCAGTGCTTGTTGCTTCAGATCTTGGCTTGTAAAAGTTTGATCTAGGGGCTTGAATTCTTTCTATTCTCTTTGTTGTGTTTCCCTTCGTGTGTGAAGGATGACCTGGTGGGATCCAGAGTGCTGTTTCCCTTCGGATGTTAAGGAGGACCTGGTGGGGTATCCAGGGTGTTGTTGTTCCCTTCTGGGGTGAAGGAAGACCAGCTGAGCTGGGTGTTGTAGTGTCCATAGGGGGACTGTATCCTAGTTAGTGAAATCCTGAGGTGTTGCTCAGGGACTGGACGTAGGACTCCTAAGGAAAGGAGGTCCGAACCAGGATAATTCCTTGCGTTGTGTGATTGATTCTTTGTGGGTTTGTTGTTCACACTAACCGTTACTAACCAACATCGAAGATTGTTTTTGTGTATATTTTTACGTACAGGTATCACATAGATAGAATTTTAAAGACCCATTCACCCCCCCCTCTGGGCTTGTCAACTGGGTAACAAGTGGTATCAGAGCGAGTCTCTTCGACAAAGAAAAGATCCAACGATCTGAAGAGTAAAGATCCATGGCAGCCCAAGGTAACATTGAAGGTCAGTCTGTCAACCGACCCCCTCTCTTTGATGGTGAAGACTATGCTTATTGGAAGACCAGAATGGAATACTTTCTGCAAGGCCACGATTATCAGATATGGTCCATAGTAGAAGAAGGCGATCTTCTGGTCACAAATGAGAAAGCTCAGTGGACAGACGATGATAGGAAGAAGATCTCGCAGAACTGTAAAGCAAAGAGTATTCTGTGCTGTACCCTTAGTAAAAAGGAATTCAACAGAGTTTCAGCCTGCAAATCCACAATGGAGATGTGGGAAAAACTTAGAATTACCTATGAAGGCACAGACAAGGTGAAGGAGACAAGAATTGATATTCTTGTTACTCAATATGAAAGATTTCAGATGCAATCAGGTGAGTCCATAACTCAAATGTTCAGTCGATTCACAGATATTACAAATGGATTGGCTGGACTTGGAAAAACCTATGAGATTGGAGACATGATGAGGAAAATTCTTAGATCCCTACCATCTTCATGGACTCCCAAAGTTATAGCCATTGAAGAAGCTAATGATCTAAAGAGAATGTCCTTGGAAAAGCTCATTGGGTCCCATATGGCCCATGAGATAAACATGGAGAGATTAGGAGAATCCTCCAGCAGAAAGAAGCAGTCAAATGCGCTCAAGGCTGATGAAGAGTTGTCAGAAGAATCACTGGACAACAGTGAGAACAACAAGGACAGTGATGATGAAGAAGCTATGCTGTTCAGAAGACTACAACAAATTCTAGCAAAAAAGAAGAAGTTTCAATCTGGCAGAAGATTCTTCAAGAAAAATAAAGAGTTTAAGAAGCCAGAAGGAAAAAATCTGAAGAAAGGAGAACCTACATGTTATGAGTGCAAGAAGCCAGGACATATCAAGACAGAGTGTCTAAAGCTCAAGAAAGATGGACACAAGAAGAAAGATAACTTCAGACGATTCAAGAAATACAAGAAGAAGGCAATGGCAGCCGCATGGGAAAACAATAGCGACTCAGACAGTGGGTCAAGCTCAACCAGTGATGAAGAAGAAGCCAACTTGGCTTTCATGGCAAATACAGATGACAAGGTAACATCTGATTCCTCCTTTGATTCCTGCAATGATTCTGATTCTGATAATTTAGAGGATGCATTCAATGAACTATATGATAAATATAGAGATGTATCTAAATTATTGAAAGTTAGTAAGAAAAACATTACTTGTTTAGAAAATACAAACTCAGATCTAAAATCTGAAAATGAGCAACTAGAAAAATAGTTAACTAAACTTAAAAGAAGAAATGAGTTATTATGTGAAGATCTAAAGGATAAGAATGAACAAACAATTAAGTTGGAAAAATAGGCAGACACAGATGAACTGAAAATAGAAATAAAATCATTAACAGATGAAAATATATAGTTATCTAGCACATTAGAAAATTCACTAATGATAAAAACTCCCTAGTATTAAAAGGTGCCAGAAGATCAGGTAAGAAGAAAAATGGATTAGGATATACACCCCCAGACAATGAAGAAACCATAGTTTATCCTAAAATATATCCAATGCTTAAATTTGTACCTGAACAAGACATTGCATACAAGGCAGATTTCAAATATATAGAAAAAATAACAAAATTGTCCTGCTGCAGTCACTGTAACAAGTTAGGACATATCATAACAACGTGCCCAACAAGACATAAGAAATGGATAATTAAAGGTAAATTCAATGATACTAACCAATCAGGACCCAAAAGAATTTGGGTACCTAAAACTTGATGATTTTATTTCAGGGTAACACTCGAGCATCCAAATGGTATTTGGACAGTGGGTGCTCAAGGCACATGTCAGAGAATCGGAAGCTATTCACCCATCTACAAGCTGAAGAAGGAACAGTTACCTATGGAGACAATGGAAAAGGAACAGTGATTGACAGTGATTCTGTGAGCAACAAAGGAAAGATAGTCATTGAAGATGTATTGCTTGTCAAAGGACTGAAGCACAATCTCATCAGCATCAGACAGCTTCGTGACAGAGGTCATCAGATTCAGTTTCAAGAGTCAAAGTGCAGCATATTGAAGGATGGAGCAGTAATTTTCGAAGCCAATAGAGAGAAGAACCTGTACGCACTCCATCTTGAAGAACTCAAGGATCAGGACGTCTGTTTGATAACAAGCAAGGATCAATCTACTGAATTATGGCACATAAGACTAGGACATTGCAGCATAGATGGCATGAGAAAATTGTTAAAGAAGAATCTTGTGGAAGGTATGCCAAAGGTCAGCACAAAAATGGATGGTGTCTGCAGACCTTGTGCAAAAGGAAAGCATGTTAAGAGTTCCTTCAAGTCAAAGAATGTGGTAACAACCTCAAAACCCTTAGAGCTCCTTCATATGGATCTATTTGGGCCAATGAGGACTACCAGTCTTGGAGGAAAGAACTTTGGATTTGTCATAGTCGATGATTACTCAAGATTCACACGGGTATCATTCCTAGAGCATAAAGATGACACATTTGAAAACTTTATCAATTTCAGCAAGAAAGTCCAGAAGGATCAGAAGTTCAGCATTGTTTCTATCCGGTCAGATCATGGTGGTGAATTTCAGAATGAAAAATTTGCTAAGTTCTATGATGATCAGGGAATTGAGCATAATTTCTCAGCACCAAGGACACCACAGCAAAATGGAATTGCTGAGAGAAAGAATAGAACTCTATTGGATATGGCAAGAACAATGCTATCGGAATATGATCTGCCATGATATTTTTGGGCTGAAGCAGTCAACACAGCAAGCTACATTATCAACAGAGTAATGATCAGACCAATCCTAAAGAAGACTGCATATGAACTGTTCAAAGGAAAGAAACCAAAGATCAGTCATTTCAGAACCTTTGGATGCCCATGCTTTATACACAACAATGGCAAGCGAGACATTGGTAAGTTGGATGCCAAATCAGATGAAGACATCTTCATGGGGTACACCTCTAAACCCAAAGGCTATAGAGTATTTAATAAACACACTTTATTAATTGAACAGTCTGTACATATTATTTTTGATGAAACTAACCCTTCCTTGAGAAAGGAAGAAGACAGTGATAATGATGATGCAGACGAACTGTCCAAGAAACTAAAGAATACATCAATTGAGGACAAGGATGATCCACCTTTGGAAGACATGTAACAAAAGGAAATTACACATGAAAATCTTCCAAAGGAGTGAAGATACAAGAAAGATCACCCACCTGAGAATATTATTGGTGATCCATCTGTTGGGGTAAGAACAAGAGGTAACATGATACCCTATGATTATTTAGCATTTGTCTCTCAAATAGAGCCGAGAACTGTCAATGAAGCTCTTGGTGATGAATCTTGGATCTTGGCCATGCAAGATGAACTAAATCAGTTCAAGAGAAACCAAGTATGGTCACTTATTCCTAGACCATCATACCATCCAGTTATTGGCACCAAATGGGTGTTCAAAAACAAATTGGATGAGGCTGGTGTGATCTTAAGAAACAAGGCCAGACTGGTAGCTCAAGACTCTTCCCAAGAAGAAGGCATAGATTTCGATGAAACCTATGCACCTGTAGCTAGACTTGAGGCTATTAGAATATTACTTGCATATGCATCAACATTAGACTTAAAACTATTTCAAATGGATATCAAATCTGCATTCTTAAATGGTTTTATAAAAGAGAAAGTTTATGTGGAACAACCCCCGGGTTTTGATGACATAGAATTTCCTAATCATGTTTTCAAACTTCATAAAGCTTTATATGGATTAAAGCAAGCACCTAGAGCCTGGTATGAAAGGCTTAGTTCTTTTCTTCTAAACCATGGTTTTAGTAGAGGTCAAGTAGATAGCACTCTATTTGTAAAATCAAAAGTTAAAAGCATACTACTTGTACAGATTTATGTAGATGATATTATCTTTGGATCTACTGATGAATCCCTTTGCAAGTATTTTGAAAAGTTAATGCAGGGAGAATTTGAGATGAGCATGATGGGAGAGCTCAGTTATTTCCTTGGACTACAAATCAAGCAAGGAAAAGAAGGAACTCACATCTGCCAAGCAAAGTACACAAAAGAACTCTTGAAAAAATTTGGATTCGATAATGCCAAGCCACTGTCAACACCAATGAGTACATCAACAAGGATGGACAGTGACAAAGATGGTAAGAAAGTAGATCAAAAGGTCTATAGAGGTATGATAGGTTCACTGCTTTATTTAACAGCTAGTAGACCCGATATTCTATTTAGTGTATGCATGTGTGCTAGGTATCAAGTAGATCCTAGAGAATCACATTTTATCTCTGTGAAAAGAATATTTAGATATTTAGCTAGAACTCATGATTTAGGTTTGTGGTATCCAAAATCTTGTGAAATTAATTTAGTAGGATACTCTGATGCTGACTATGCTGGATGCAAAGTAGATAGAAAAAGCACATGTGGTTGTTGTCAATTTCTTGCAGGGTGTTTGATATCCTGGTCATCAAAGAAACAAAATTCAGTGGCACTGTCTACAGCTAAAGCTGAGTACGTGGCTGCTGGAAGCTGCTGTACACAACTCCTATGGATAAAGCAACAACTTGAAGATTTTGGATTAAATATCAAATCGATTCCACTATTGTGTGACAACACCAGTGCTATCAATCTCACCAAAAATCCAGTCCAGCATTCAAGGACCAAGCATATTGAGGTTAGATATCATTTCATTCGTGATCATGTTGCAAATGGTAATATTGAAATATCCTTTATTGATACAAACGGTCAGTTAGCAGACATTTTCACAAAAGCCTTACCTGAAGAGAGATTCACATCTCTTAGAAGGGAATTGGACATGTGTAATTTGTGAAAAGATTTCTGTTTAAAACTGGCATATAAATTTTCAGAATTAAGTAAAATTTTCCCTCCATGTATTTAAGCAAAAGAAATTCAAATTATCTTTCCTGGCCGCTCTTTTATTAAAGTCGGTTTGAATAGTCAAACTCTTTTGTCGCTTTCTGTTGCCTTTTGGCGCCTCACTTTCCACAAAAGCATTTATTTAATTAAAAAAATCGATGTGGGAACTTTTCATCTCCCATCTTTCACCTTTTTCCTCTTTCATCTGGTTGCCTGAGCCGATGCCCTAACGATTCGGTCATCGACTCTTTGCAAGTTTGAAACTCTTCTCTCCTTCCCGTGACAAATTTCTTGAGGGCTTTTACTCCTTCTTCCACCTCAATCCTCCAGAAAACCTTTTCACCTGAATCCCGCATCCGTCATTTCCGGCAGTCTGGGTGGTTACAGCGCCGAGTTTCTCACCCCTGAGCAGCAGGGAAGGTTCACCTTTGTGAAGACCAAGCTGTGTGGAAATAAAGCAATAGATGTTACTGATCTTGAGAAGAACGGGATGCACAGTGTTGTGGTAGCCATGAGCAGGATGAAGTGGTCAGTTATTTCAACCTTCTCTGAGGTAAGCTATCCAGACCTCGTGAAGGCATTCTATGTTTGCTTGAAATCAGAGACAGATGGGTCTGTGACGTCTTCAGTCAAAGGAATCCCCATAAAGATTGATCATGATCTTCTGAAGATTTTGTTTGATGTGAGCACAACCGGTCACAGTGGAGTCCACACTGTGGATGCAAAGGTCAAGGGTCTCGGAATTATTGGACCTGAGTATCGTCTGAAAGATGGGAAACTAGATATAAATCAAATGAATGCTTTCAATCGTCTCCTTCACTTTATAGTCTGTCAAATAATCACTCCCAGAAGCGTAACTTTTTCAACCTGTACAAAGGCAGATTCAGACATGATGTTCTGGGTCATACAGAACAAGGAGATAAACATGGCCGCAGTAATGTTAGAAAGGATGAAATTTGCCAGAGATCAGATTTGGGATACCAAGAACAAGCTCAATGTTTCTCTACCCTATGCTCACCTACTTACCAAGATCTTCAAGTTTTTTGGTGTTGATTTGTCAGGAGCAGTTGTTGAAAAGATGGACCAAGCTATTAGGTCCAGGAATCTAAGGAAAAGTGATTTTTCAGTTGTAAATGGCGTTTGGTCTAAGACCTCCATGGCTGAGGGAGAGGCCATTATGGAAGAAGTTCAGGAAGTTCAGGAAGAAGTGCAAGCAATAATAGCAGAACCAGCAGCTATGGCCCCAGCTGTGCCAGAGTAAGAAGAATTAGCACCTGCAGCAACCCTTGTCTTGGAATCAGCAGCAGAAGGGTCAGAAGCAGCTGTAGTCTCTCAATTTGTAGAAGAAATTCCAGAAGCATCAACAAGAGTAGTCGTGGAGAGTTCTAATGAAAGGATTGAGGACATCTCTCCTGAGGAGATTATCCCCATTGTGTCTACAGTAGCAGACCATCTACCCACCTCTATTGTAGCCTCTATACTTAGAGGGGTAGTGGACTCTATTCTTTCCACCCCAGTCACTTCAGAGACTGGTGGTTGTTCAGTAGAGGAAGTTGTGGCATCAGACCACATTGCAGAATCAGTAGCAGCTGCACCAGTTCAGGAGGAGCAATCTGTTGCTCCAGAAGATGTCTTGATGGAAGATGCTCCTATTCAGGGGGAGCAGCCTTCTGAAAGACAAGAGGTTACAGAAGAAGCATCACTCACTGATATGCCTATGGGCAGTATGCCTGCTGAAGGAGTCTTTGCTAGTTCACAGGGTGATGGCACTCAGGGGGAGGAACATGACAATCCCCCAGGTAATGATGCTAGAGATGGGGAGACAGCCAGCTCCTCAGAATCAGATGATGATCAGCAGCAGCAGCAGCAACAGAGGCAGAGGTCAATGAGCAAGAGCCATCTGGGCCAGCTGAGCAGGTTGAAGGGCCTCCAGGGCCAGCTGAGAAGGTGTCAGGGCCATCAGGGCCATTGGAGTCTGAACCTGTGCAGAGTTTGGCTGAAGAAGAAGTTTTGGTTCCTGAGCCCCTAGCTCTCACTTCTTCCCAAACACCAGTTCCTCCATCCCTACCTTCATCCTCCACAGCACCTCCTGCTCCACAGACATTCAAGAAACCTCAACCTAGACCTATCTCCTCACCAACACCCTTTCCCTCTCAATCCACCTCCTCTGCTGCCTCCTCTACTCATATTCTTCCAGCTCCACCTATCTTTGAGGTCCCTCCAGCATCCTCTGCTGGAGCCTCATCTTCCTCTGGTCCCTCCCTTGGACAAGATGTTGACATTCATTCTACTTCTAACTCCTTCCTTCATCCTTCTCCTCCACCCTCTTTCATCACTATAATCCCTGAGAGTGCTCAACTTTACTCTCCCTTTATTGAAACAGTAAAGGATGAGTTTGAGGAAGCCATACTCAGGTCAGTCCTGAAAGTAGGGGATCACATCCATAAGGTAGACTCTTTTAGTTCTGCCCCTAAAAAGAGAAAAAAATTCTTCCTCTTTAGGTATTGTTTCAGAACCTAGATATCCTCCTCTGTGGTTCTCTCTCACAGTGGACAACAGAAGTAAACCACTGTATAGAGAGTACCTTCAAAAGGTTGTTTTTGCTACCATTGTAAACCTTCCATTTCTTAATCTTTCTGACCACCTCAATGTTATTTTACCCTTCACTCCTCTCACCAAAACAGAGAAATCCAAAATCTTCTTTATTGCTCACTCTAAAACAGAAGAGCAGTGGGGCAAAGGGCATAAAGAGCTGTTCAAGAAATATCTTCTTGCCAAGTCTGCCAGATTCCCTCCAAGGGACCATTCCCTGACCCTCTCAGAATGGTTCCAGATCCACCACAAGGATTGTTGGGGGTCCTTCATCCAAAAGGAAATCAAGATGGTCAGATACTTTCTTCTGTTCAACAACTATCGATATGTCCATCGACTTCCTGAAGTTCAGTTGAATCAATTCAAGGAGTATCAAAGCTCTGAATCCAGGCATTGCCCACATTGAAGCAGTTCAGATTGATTTTGCTACCCTTCAGGTGCCTGATCAGATTTGCCTCCCTCAGATCCATTTCCTGGTCATGGAATCCTCTGTAGGGTCTACAATCTTTGAATGTTTTTCCAGAGTGATGGGAAGAATCAAGGTACAGAAAGGCTTCCTGGTTGCATTTCACAGATTTCTCTTTAGAGAATATCACTAGGGCCATGTCAGTGCTGAAGTTCTTGCACCAATTCTGTCTGAATGTGAGAGATTGACTCCCTCTGAGTGGTCCAGATTCTATCCCTTATCTGCTCAACAGCTGTTTACTCTGAATGAAGCTCAAGCCAGAGAAGGAAAACCTGCTGTTTCTCCTGCCACATTCTTGGACATGAACTCCATTAACCTTGTGACTGATCCCCTCAAAGTTTGGGAGGAGAGATAAAGGTGTATGTAGCTCTACGCCAAGCTCTAAAAGAGAAACAAAATTTCTATCCTGTGTCCATGGATCAGTTCCTTACCTGTGCCAACTTTGGGACTGCTCACTTCCTCAAGCTGACCATGGATATGAATTCTTATGCTGATCTCCTCTACAAGCAGCTCCAGCTTCATCTCCAAAGGATGGCCCCCTCCATGGGACCAACCTACTCTTTATCTTTTGGCGTCTTTAAATTGTATTTTGAAGAGCAGGAAGAATAGGCATGGGAAACCATTTCTCACTTTGCCTCTCTTTTGTCTCCTGCTTACTATTTATTTGTACCTCTAAAGTCTTAATGAAATATCTTTGTTTGTGTGCTCCTATTTCTTTGTCTCGGATTATCTTTTTGCTTACTGACAAAAAGGGGGAGAAAATACGCCTGCCTGAAAATACTTTCTGCAAATGTTCAGATATTTTTATCCATGCTTATTGTTAAATTTTGTCATCACCAAAAAGGGGGAGATTGATGATCAGTCTGTCCCCATGAAATTTTAATTACCTATTTACTTTTATTATTTTTGGTGATTAACAAAATTCCTTCAATAATTTCTAACATATATTTCATAAGTCTTAAGTACAGGAAATATACCAAGGTCACACAAGCCAATGTTGGTAAGCATTACCTCTCTGAAGCTTTTATCTTGTCAAGATCATATTTCTCTAGGTCCACATCGACTTCTGTTGGAAGTCACAATGACTTCCTTTAGTGCTATAACGATTTGAATTCATAACGATTTCTTAAGTGTCTGAACGACTTCTTTATTATGACATCGTTTGATTACAAACAAATCGTTCTCACAACGATTCTATAATTCATCGCAACGATTTCTTCAGAACTCATAACGACTTGCCCGTCACAACGTTTTCTTAAGTTATCATAACGATTTCTTTAGAATTCGCAACGACTTGCTCGCCGTAACGATTTCTTAAGTTATCATAACGATTTCTTTAGAATTCGCAACGACTTGCTCGCCGTAACGATTTCTTAAGTTATCATAACGATTTCTTTAGAATTCGTAACGACTTGCTTTCTATAACGATTTTTTAAGTGTTTCACAACGATTTCTTTGGTGAACACAACGACTTGCTTTCTATAACGATTTGTTAAGTATTTCATAATGATTTCTTCGGTGAACACAACAACTTGCTTTCTATAACGATTTGTTAAGTGTTTCATAACGATTTCTTTGGTGAACATAATGACTTACTTTCTATAACGATTTGTTAAGTGTTTCACAACGATTTCTTCGGTGAACATAATGACTTGCTTTCTATAACGACTTATTAAGTGTTCATATTGAATCCTTCAGTAAATGTAACGATTTGCTATGACTCATAACGACTTGGTCAAACTGACTTGATCATAACGATTTCATAAGTCATATAGACAACGACTTTATGGTTTATATCGACTTGACATTTATTTTAAAGTGTTGAATAGTCAAAGTCTTCTGTTATCTGTCTGACTGCTATGCATTTAATGAAGACAGAACATATCTCTGCATGCATGCAGATAATATCTTTTCATTATCGTGCATATTCTGTCAACATCTTTTAGAACAAGCTATTTGACATTGCTATTTTGGTGAATACTCATATCAACGTTTACTGACAACAAGAGACAGCCTAGCTGTCTACTGTTCTAGCATTTAATTTGTGCAGGGTCCTAAAGACATTCTGTCATACAACGTTGGACCATATAGACGCCAAAAGACCTTATCTCTTTGCGTGCTCAACTGGATAAATGATTGTTGAAGCTTCCAAAATGTCAAGCAGTCTAACGTTTACTTGGACAAGAGACAACGGATACTCCAACGACAATATTTCAAATTGGAGATTTAAATACAAAACATGTTGTGTGGAGAACAAGTATCTCATATACAAGCATTCAAATTCTTCTGCAAGAAGTCTAGAGCCAAGATTCTCATTCCTCATCATCTTTAGCTCTTCGCACTTGAGCTGTAATAGAATTTCTAAGAGAGCCCGTGTAGTTCTGAGAGTGTGCCTTGTTTAGATCTCTTGCTCTCAGTGCTTGTTGCTTCAGATCTTGGCTTGTAAAAGTTTGATCTAGGGGCTTGAATTCTTTCTATTCTCTTTGTTGTGTTTCCCTTCGTGTGTGAAGGAAGACCTGGTGGGATTCAGGGTGCTGTTTCCCTTCGGATGTGAAGGAGGACCTGGTGGGGTATGCAGGGTGTTGTTGTTCCCTTCTGGGGTGAAGGAAGACCAGCTGAGCTGGGTGTTGTAGTGCCCATAGGGGGACTGTACCCTAGTTAGTGAAATCCTGATGTGTTGCTCAGGGATTGGGCGTAGGACTCCTAAGGAAAGGAGGTTCGAACCAGGATAATTCCTTGCGTTGTGTGATTGATTCTTTGTGGGTTTGTTGTTCACACTAACCGTTACTAACCAACATCAAAGATTGTTTTTGTGTATATTTTTATGTACAGGTATCACCTAGATAGAATTTTTAAAGACCCATTCACCCCCCCCCCCCCTCTGGGCTTGTCAATTGGGCAACAACTATCCTTAGGATTTGCTTGAAATCTAGCACACATGCATACACTGAATTGGATGTCTGGTCTAGAAATAGTCAAATAAAGAAGAGAGTCAATCATATCCCTATAGGTTTTGGCATCTACAGACTTACCAGAAGCATCACTTTCAAGTCTTACATTTGTAGCCATTGGAGTGCTAGATGGCTTGATGTGTTGGAAATCAAATCTTTTGAGTAGATCCTTGACATATTTTGTTTGACTTAGAAAGATTCCTTCAGGAGTTTGATGTACTTGCAAACCTATAAAAAATTTGAGTTTACCCATTAGGCTCATTTCAAATTCAGACTAATAAGATGTGCAAATTCAGTGCACAAATCATTATTTGTGGATCCAAAAATGATATCATCCACATAAATTTGAATAGTAATGAAATGAAATTTACAGTTTTTGTGAACAAAGTTTGATCATTTTTTCCTCTAATGTAACCTTTGTTTATAAGGAAAGATCTCAAATGATCTTACCAAACTCTTAGAGCTTGCTTGAGACCATAGAGAGCCTTATTAAGCTTAAAAACATGATAAGAAAGTTTTCATTTTCAAACCCAGGGGGCTGTTTGACAAAAAATATTTTCTTTTATGTAACTATTTAGACATCCATTTGAAAAACTTTGAATTTCAAAGAGGCAGCAAATGTAAGAAAAATCCGAACAGTTTCAAATCTTGCTATAGGGGCATAGGACTCTTCAAAATCAATACCAATTCTTGGTTATATCCCTGAGCAACAAGTCTTGCTTTATTTCTAACAATTTGACCTAACTCATTCAATTTATTTCTAAATACCCATCTTGTGCCAATGATTGTAGTCTGGTCAGAAGGTTTTGGTACTAAGTCCCATACTTGATTTCGTTCAAATTGATGAAGTTCTTCATACATAGCATTTATCCGGTATTTACAAGATAAAGCTTCATCAATAGATTTGGGCTCAATCTGAAAAATTAGTGCCAACAAGTCCTCATTTATTACAGTTTGAAAAGATGATCTTGTTCTAGCTTCATACTTCAAATGACCAACAACATTTGTAAGAGGATGGTCCCTTAAGAATCTGGGTTCAGAAATTACCTCATTATCTTCATGAGTTTCAGAACCATGATTATCTGGATCAATTGTGTTAGGTATTTGAATAGCTTCATGTTCACTTGGTCCTTCTTGCTCTTCAAGATTTGTTGATGAATTTTTAAGGAAATCATCTTCATCATCATCAAGTGGAACCTTGCAAGAGTTAGAAATATCAATTTTCATGGAATTCTCATCAAAAGTGACATGTGGAGATTCTTCCACAGTCTTATTTTTCAGAATGTAAACTCTATATGCTCTTGAATTTTTAGAGTATCCTAAGAAAATGGATTCAAAACTCTTGGCATCGAATTTATCAAGATTTTCTTTGTTGTTATTGTGAACAAAATATTTACATCCAAAGACTTTGAAGTAGGACACACTGGGCTTCTTATCCTTTAACAATTCATATGGGGTTTTTTTGATCTTTGGTCTTAACAATGCTCTATTCAAAATAAAATTAGCTGTATTTATAGCTTCAACCCAAAACGATTTAGACAGTTTGCTTTCTAAGAGCATAGTTCTGGCCATTTTCACAAGTGGTTTTTTTTTTTCCCTTTCTACAACCCCATTTTGTTCTGGAGTTCTAGGAAAGGAAAACTTATGAAATATGTTCAAATCAGTACATAGATCAGAAAAAGTCTTGTTTTCAAACTCACTCACATGGTCTGTTAAGATGGACTTTATTTTGAAAGACAAACCCGCTAAAGTAGAATTGTAAAATTTCCTAAATTTTGAGCATGCATCACTTTTATGGGATAAGAAAAGGGCCCAAGTATACCTTGTAAAATCATCAATGATTACAAATCCATATCTATTACCACAGAGACTTTGAGTTCTGGTTGGACCAAAGAGATCCATATGAAGTAACTCAAGTGGTCTAGAAGTAAGTACATCATTGAATATTTTAAAAGATTTTCTCGTTTGTTTTTCTTGAGCACATATCCCACAAATTTTATTTTCAATGATTGGTAATGATTCAGGAAGACTTTTTACTAAATTCATCTTTATGAGTTTGTTTATTGTTGAGAAACTTGCATGACCTAGTCTTTTGTGTCACAACCAAGCAATGTCATTTTTATTTGCAAGCAAGCAAATATTTTCATAAGAATTGTCATCCAAATCTACCATGTAAACATTATTTGCTCTTTTTCCAATCAATTTGACTTTCTGAGAAAAAGAGTCAATTATTTTGCATGAATTAGATTCAAAGAGAACTTTGTGACCATTGTCACACAACTGACTAATGCTAAGCAAATTGTCATTTAACCCTTCAACTAACCAAATATTATCACTCAAATTTATGGAGGACTTACCAATATTTTCTGTGCCAATTATTCTACCTTTATTCTTACCTCCGAAGGTGACTAATCCACCTTCTTTTTAAATCAAACAAGAAAATATATTTCTATCCCGAGTCATGTGCCATGAGCATCCATTGTCAAGGTACCAAATGTTTGAGCTGGATGCACGGTTCCTCAGCACACAAAAAATTAGACAAGAAAGGTTTTTGGTACCCAAATGTGATTGGTACTAACAACTTGATTCAGAAGTGAAAGCAAATCCTTTCTAACCCATATTTGAGTGTTCTTCTTCACAATGTTGTTCGGGACAAAAGATTCAGTTCTTTGTTTTTCAAATTTCTAAAAATTATACCTCCTAGCAGGTTTATTCCACTGTGAAAATCTTGGCATGAAATTCTGTTGATAAGTAGGAAAATGTGAGTGATAAAAAGAAGGATTGAACCATTGGTGACCATTGTACCTTTGGTTCTAAGAATTATTCCATCTTGAATTGTATGACATGTAAACATTCCAATTTCCATGAGAAACATGATTCTTTATATTTTTGAAAATTTTCTGATTTTTATAAGAATTTTTATGTACAAGTTTTCTATTTTTATGAATGTGATATGTCGACCTAGACAATGTGTGTGTTGATCGCTCTGGCTGTTTTTGTTTTTGGATTTGATTATTGTTTTCTGACAAACTAGCCTTGACAAATTTTATGAGATGAATTTTTGATGAATTTGTTTTCTTTTTAGGTGAATCAACTTTATTTGAATTTTGTGGTTCAAAACATAAACCATATTTATTTGAATTCATCTTTACTCTTAGTAGAGCATTTAGATTTTCTTTACCTTGTGTGAAGTTTTTGATGATCTCTTCTTTTTCTTTAAGGCATTGGTTAAGTTTTTCAACTAGAATGACATTTTCCTGATTTTTTTTCTTTGTATTCAAAATTCTTAACAGAATTAACAATCTCTTTATTCAAATTTTGAACCCTCAATTTCAAATTATCAACTAGATTCAACAATTCATCATTTTCTTTGGTTTGGTCTGCAATTTCAGCTTATAACTTATGGGGTGTTTGGATGCACTTTTTTAATAGTTTTTTCTCTTAAATTTAAAAAAGGAGGAGGTCAGACATCTTAACCTGTTTGGTTACCATTTTTTTTAAAGTGAAAATTCTATCCTATGTAAATCTCTCTCAAAATAAAAACAAGTGATAACCTATTTTTTTAAAAAAATTACACACGCCTCTGCCCTCCCCCGTCCCCAGCCCCACTCGCCCCTGCCCTCCCCGGCGGGTGCCCCCCCTCCCCCGCCCTGGCGCCCCCCCGGCCCCCCCAACCTCCCCCGCCCCGGAGACCCCCGGCGCTGCTCCCCCCCCCACGACGCTGCTCCCCCTCCCCCGCCCTAGAGCCCCCCACCGGCAGGCGCCCCCCCGGCGCTGCTCCCCCCCCAGCACTGCTCCCCCGCCCCAGAGCCCCCCCCCCCCCCCCCCCCCCCCCACCCCCCTCCCCCGCCCCAATGCTGCTCCCCCTCCCCCGCCCCGGTGCGACCCCCTGCAGCCCCCCCCCCCCCCCCGCTGGACCCCCCCGCCCACGCCCCTGCCCTGCCCCAAACATATCAACATAATTTTAAAAAATTTAGATGTTTTTACCAAACGGAGGACACCACGTTGTCATAATTTTAAATTTAAAAACGAATCTAACATAATTTTTTAGATAGAAATAGTTTTTTTAAAAAAATTGCTCCTAAACACCCTATTAGAAATTTCCTCAGATGATGGTGGGTCATGAACAATACTGTCAATTTTTTTTCAAATATTTATTTTATTTTTTCATTTCAGAAATATTTTCTATCAAGTTATCATATGCCTCTTGCCAATCTTCAATAGTAAATAGTTCAAAAAAAATATCTACTAGTTCTTCACTACTTCCAGCCATGAAGCAAATTTCATTTTCTTCTGAGCTAGAGGATTCTTCATTGCTATCCATGCTTTAATCCTCATCTGACCATGTAGTTACCATGGCCCTGTTCTTCTTTTTGTGGAATTCCTTCTTGCGATTTTTGAGTTTGTCCTTCTTGGCCTCTGAACATTCAACCTTCATATGTCCAGACTTGTTGCACCTATAACAAATAGGAAACTCATTATTTTTCTTGTGATCATCATGTGAGAAGGAATATTTCCTTTTACCAGTCATGATGCTTTGCTTATTACCAAAATCTTCTCGTTGGATTTCAAAAATGCCTTAAACTGTCAAATTATCAATGAAAGTTTATCATCATCAGAATTAGATTGTTTAGATTTAGAAATTTCTTTAGATTTTCCTTTATTGCTAGAGGAAGCTTTAAGAGCAGTGGTGTAACATCGCGCATTTTTTGGATCCTTGTGGATCTTGTGTTTAGCGCATGTGAGGCCAATGTGTGGCCAATGTGGCTTGTGTTCGCTGTGAGCTTGTGTTTTTGGGGCTTATTGGGTTGATAGTTTCGGCCTATAGCACCCTGGAATTCTCTGTATGTGAATGCGATAGAGGGGGTCGTTGCGTTCTGAACGCGACCGCTCTGCCCGTCGCATTCTGGAAACCACCAGGAATCGGCGATTGTCTGCATGTGCGCCGCGTGTCGCACGCTGGGCGACTTGCAGACGTCAACCTCAGGAAGGCGACGCCCAGGTCCGTCGCGATGAGGTCATGACTGATGGGTCTGTCGCGTTCTTAACCACAAGCGGTGCTTAAACCCTGCCGGCCAGAACAGAGCACGGTATGCTCTGTTTGGCCAGGGGGAGGTGTTGCGCGGGTTTTTCTGGGGTGTTTTAGCGTGGAAGCTTGCAGTTTGGCATGTTCTCGCCATGGGGAGCTCGCGTGGAGCGAGAGAAACGCTGTGGAATCATTGTGTTGCGTGTTCTTCGTGGAGGTAGGTAATTCCTCCCGTTTTTGGGCTGTAGATCGCGGGTGATGATCGTTCGATTTGTTATTTGCGTTTCTAACAATATATACCATGACTAGGGACTCACAAAAGCATGAAAAACATGAATTAATGGTGGTTTGCATAGCATAGAGTGGTAATCTGTGGAGAGGATCCCAGATTAGGGTTCCTGCTTGTGAAGGCGACAGAACCCCCTGTCGCGATCTGAACGCGACAGGTCGACCCGTCGCGTTCAGGTGGGGAACACGACATGTTTGTGCGTCACGTTCATGTGGTGAACGCGCCATATCGGGCTGTCGCGTTCTGAAGGCGACACAGGCCCATGTCACGACCACAACCGAGTGGTCTGAATGTGCATGACTTACATGACATGATTATCCGATTGTTATTATTCGATATATTTGGTAATACCGCGTGGTGTATTGGCACCTGTGGTGTTCTGAGAGTGCATGTTTACGAGGCCAGCATGTTTGTTTCGTAGCTAGCTGGTGGTTTACGTGTTGGTGTGATATGCACGCGAGACGCACTGTGTTCACATATTGTGGACAGTCGGTACTCGTGAATATCGTCAGATTTCACGTGGTTTGTGTGGTGCGCACGTGGTTTTTTTGTGCGTGGCAGGTAGTACGACGCCTACTGTGGTTACCTATCCAGTTGGGTGCCCTAGGTTCTCTGTGAGCCAGGCTGTTAGTTTGGGGCTTGTCCCGATACTTGTGTTGTACCGTTGAGGTCTGTGTCGTCTATCCTGGACACCCTTACTTCTTTGTTTGAGTTGTTAGTCCGGCTGAGGGAAAGACGACAGTGGGACAGTGACTCTTGAGTTTGTTTTTAGTCACTTGTAGCGTGCTCTTAGTTGGGGGTACAGACACCAGTAGTCGACACTGGTCCCCAGTTAGTCCTTTCCAGTGCCTCACTCTAGGGTGCTCCAGACAGAGACCCTAGAGGTGCCAGGCATGGGCCTGTAGTTGTGTACCCGCAGGAGTGGTGTTTAGTTGGTCAACACAGTTGTTTGACTTTTCCACGTGGAGCGGCAGCTGGACCTTTCGTCTGTGGCTGCGAGACTAAGAGGTAGACCTGTGTTTGTTTGTTCGAGTCAATTACTGGTGTTGCGAACCAGTCTACGTGACTCGAGTGTGGCAGTCCCTACTTTAGCTCGTACATGTGATTGAGTTTTGCCGTTTATTTATTTATTTTGTTTAATATAGTCAGCAAATGGTAAGTATATTTATTGCTTTAATAACTTGTGTGGTTGTGCTATAAATTGCTAGTATAGATTACTGCTTCTGTACTTGTGTTTGGTTTGCTCGAGTTGGGGGAGTTCCCTACTGAGCCAGTGACTAGTGAGGCTCACCCCTACTCCCCACAGGTGAAGGCGAGGAGGAGGTTTCGTTACCGTCTTCCAGTTCAGGGCCGCGCCATAGCAGTGTTGGGCTAGCGCCCCCAGTAGTGTAGTTTCTTTCCTCAGTTGTACCAGTTTACCTCGGGGTATACCCCAGGCTCCTATACTTTCTTGTACTTTTATTAAAATTTCGCTATGTAAATCTTGTACATTATATATGAAATGGTGAATCATATATGTGATCAAGTGGGTTCCTTTCTGTTTTCACGGACTCGTGTGTGGTATCCCTTGCGAGGCTACGACCCGTTCGCGGGAGACGGACTCAGTTCAAGTTCGTTATTGGTTTAACAGGCTTGAATGGGGCATTCCATCTCAGTTGGTATCAGAGCGAGGTCCGTGTAAATATAAAGGAACTGGGAAATTACATAGCCTTATTTCTATACTTGTACATTGCTGGTAGCTGACTCTGATTTTGTAATGACCGGCTTTGTTCATAATTGATATGTTATTTGTGCAGGAAGTTGAGATGGTTGATAGAAGGGATTGGGGTGGTGGAGGAGAGGACCCTGAAGAGTTCACTCAGCGTATGATTGAGAGGATTTGGGAGAGTCTCACAGATATTCGGATGAGGATGGATCAGCAGGCACTGGTACCTCCAGTACCACCAGTTGCTGGAGTATCCGTGGCCCTAGTTCCACCACAGCCAAGGGTGGAGGTACCCTATGTGGCACCTGTACCACCACCACCAGCAATGGCAGCAGAAGATCGCCAGTGATGCAAGTTGAAAATTTTTTGAGGTTGCAGCCACCCACCTATACAGGAGGGTCGAATCCAGATACTGCAGAGCACTGGATTCATGAGATTGAAAGGGTCTTTACGACCATGAGGTGTCCAGCAGCAGATAAAGTTGTGCTAGCCACATACCAGTTAAGAGGCTTTGCGCAGTAGTGGTGGCGTCTGAAGATGCAGACCACCTTTGTAGGCAGGATAGAGGAGGTTATTACTTGGCCGAAATTTCTCGAAGCATTCAACGACACATTCTTTCCACTTCAAGTGAAGCAAGTGAAAAGAGAGCAATTCCGGACACTTCAGCAAGGTAATACCTCAGTTTTAGAATATCAGATGCGGTTCATGACACTTAGCCGATATACGCCTTATGTAGTATCGGATAATGCTATGATGGTTGAGTATTTTATTCGGGGTTTGAGAGAAGAGTTGCAGAATGCAGTGATACCATTAATGTGTAGAACAGTTGAGGAGGCAGCTCAGAGAGCAGCTACACTTGAGAGGTCTATTCGGGCTCGCAGGCAAGCGGGTCAGGTTCGGGTAGTTTTCGGCTACCCTAGCAGGCAGTAGGAGTCAGTAAGGGAAAAGCACCAGCATGACCTTCTTCTTCAGGTTTTGGTAAGTGGGGTCAGAAATTGAAGCAAGTATTCAAGGGCAAAGGAAAAGGCGGAGGAGGTCGTCAGCAGTTTCAGCAGGGGCGTGGCTATAAGCCAGAGGTAGAAGAATCGCAGCAGAGCACTGCCAGGCAGCCCACTATTCCACCAGGTTACAGGTGTTATAATTGTAATCAGACAGGGCATTTGATCCGCAATTTCCCCTATCCGAGAGAATATGAGTATGGTAGAGGTGTTCAGCAGAAGCTGCAGCCCCAGCAATCATTAGCAGGTCGTGGTGGAGGTGCACCGCAGCAGCGAGGTAGGGGCCGGGTTATGGCTATCACCCATGCCCAGGCGAAGGCATCAAATATGATAGAAGGTACAATACCTATCTATGATTTTTCAGCCAGAGTTCTATTTGATTCAGGTGCTTCTCATTCTTTCATTTCCGAAGAATTTTTGGATTGTATGGCTCATCCTCTAGAAGAGAAGTCATGTGAATTAGCAGTGGAGGTTCCCTCGGATGAGTTTATGCTCACCTCGTGTTACATAGATGAAGCTCCTATTATGGTTCAAGGGAACCAGATGTCGGGCCGGTTGTATGCTCTTCATTTGACTGATTATGATATCATCTTGGGTATGGATTGGTTAGAAGCTTATGGAGCTATGCTAGATTGTAGAAAGAAAAGAATCAAGTTTCGTCACCCTAATGGTGCAGTGTTTGAATATCAAGGTATGCCCTCTCATACTTCTAAGTTTATAATTTCTGCAATTAAAGCTAGAAAATTAGTTAATGAAGGTTGTGTAGCTTATTTAGCTTCTGTGAGTCTGGTTGAGGCTGGTAAGTTAGTAGAAGCAGTTCCCGTGGTTAGGGAATTTATAGATGTTTTTCCAGATGATTTGCCGGGTTTAACTCCACACAGAGAGGTGGACTTTACCATTGAGTTGTTGCCGGGCACCATGCTGATTTCTAAAGCACCATATCGGATGGTGCCGGCAGAACTTAAAGAATTAAAAAAGAAGTTAGAAGAATTGCTGGAAAAAGGGTTCATTAGGCCGAGTCACTCCCCATGGGGGGCTCCGGTGTTGTTTGTAAGAAAAAAAGATGGAAGCTTTAGAATGTGTATTGATTACATAAAATTGAATGAGGTGACCATAAAGAATAAGTACCCGTTACCTAGAATTGATGATCTATTTGATCAGTTGCAATCAGCTAAAGTGTTTTCTAAATTTGATTTAAGGTCAGGGTACCACCAGTTGAGAATTAGAGAGGGTGATATTGATAAAACAACATTTAGAACCCGATATGGTCACTATGAGTTCGTGGTTATGCCATTTGGGCTAACCAATGCTCCTGCAGCTTTTATGGATCTGATGAACATGATTTTTCATCCGTATTTAGACCAGTTTATTGTGGTCTTTATAGATGATATTCTGATTTACTCAGCATCTGAAGAGGAGCATGCAACACATTTGAGATTTGCCTTGCAGTTATTAAGAGAAAATCAGTTGTTCGCCAAATTCAGTAAGTGTGAATTTTGGCTAAAAGAGATTCAGTTCTTGGGCCATGTTATATCAGCTGAGGGAGTAGCATTTGACCCAAGTAAAGTGGAGGCAGTAATGAAATGGGAGGTGCCTAAGACAATTACCAAAATTAGAAGCTTTTTGGGGTTAGCAGGCTATTATAGGCGCTTCATTCAAGATTTTTCCAGGATTGCGACACCCATGACTAGACTGACTAGGAAGGGTGTGCCATTTGTATGGTCTGGTGAATGTCAAAGAAGTTTTATGGAACTAAAGAAAAGACTTACAGCGGCACCAGTACTGACATTACCGACAGGTAATGGTGGTTTTGTTGTATATACAGATGCATCTAGGAGAGGGCTTGGCGCAGTGCTAATGCAACATGGCAAGGTAATAGCTTATGCGTCCAGGCAATTGAAACCAGCAGAAGAGAATTGCCCCACTCATGATTTAGAGCTAGCAGCAGTTGTGTTTGCCTTAAAGATATGGAGGCATTATCTATATGGCGAGAGATTTGAGATTTTTAGCGATCATAAAAGTTTAAAGTATATCTTTTCCCAAAAAGACTTGAATCTCCGTCAGCGTAGATGGGTGGAATATTTAAAAGATTATGATTTTAGTTTGGCTTACCATCCGAGTAAGGCCAATGTGGTGGCTGATGCCCTAAGCAGAAAAGCATATTTAAGTCATATGATGATCAAGGAATGGAAGTTGTACGAGGAGATAGTGGAGAACTCCTTGTATGTGCCGAGCAGTCAATGGCAGGTAATATTAGCTAGTAGTGCTGTAGAGCCGTCACTGTATTGGCAAATTGTTGAGGCCTAGAGAGCGGATGTAAATCTAGCTGACATTGTGAAAATAAAAGGAGTTGCTATTGATGATAATTGTGTGGTCAGGCTTAGAGGCAGATTATTTGTGCCAGCAGAAAGAGAAGTGAAGCAGAGAGTATTAGAAGAGGCCCATAAATCTCGGTACACTATTCACCCCAGTAGTACCAAGATGTACCAAGATATGAAGAAACATTTTTGGTGGCCTCATATGAAAAAGGAAATAGCAGAGTTTGTTTCAAGATGTGCAGTTTGTCAACAAATCAAAGCAGAGCATCAGAAGCTTGGAGGTTTATTGCAACCATTACCCATTCCGCAATGGAAATGGGATGATATTGCTATGGATTTTGTAACAGGTTTGCCGAGGTCAGCAGCAGAACATAATGGAATATGGGTTTTTGTTGATAGGCTAACCAAGGTATGCAGGTTAATAGCAGTAAGTATGTCCTGGTAAGTGGACAGATTTGCAAAGGTTTATGTTGATAGAATTATTCCATAGCATGGTATCCCGAAGTCCATTGTTTCTGATAGGGATCCCAAGTTTACTTCTGGTTTTTGGAGGAGCTTGCAGAGAGTAGTTGGCACCGAGCTGAGATATAGCTCAGCTTACCACCCCCAGACGGATGGTCAGACAAAGAGGACTATTCAGACAATTGAAGACATGTTGCGAGCATGTTGTTTAGTTTGGGGTGGTAGTTGGGAGCATCATCTGGGTATGGTTGAATTTGCTTATAATAATAGTTATCATACCAGTCTCGGTATGGCATCGTATGAAGCTTTATATGGAAGGCCGTGTAGAACACCATTGAATTGGCATGAGGTGGGAGAAAGGCAAATGGTAGGCCCTGAGTTGATACAGCAAACCACTGAAATAGTAAAGTTTATTAAAGAAAAGTTGCAGACAGCTCAGAGTAGGCAGAAAAGTTATGCTGATAATCGAAGGAGACCACTTCAATTTGAGGTTGGGGACTTTGTCTTTCTGAGAGTTTCCCCTACTAAAGATATTGTGTGGTTTGGTAAGAAAGGAAAGTTGAGTCTGAGGTATGTGGGACCCTTTCAAGTGTTAGAGAAAATTGGGGAGACAACCTATAGACTTGATTTGCCAGCTGATTTTGCAGATGTTCATGATATTTTCCATGTCTCCATGTTAAGAAAATGTATTGAAGATCCAACTCAAATAATCAGTTATCAAGGTGGAGATTTGAGGCCAGATATGTCTATGCTAGAATATCCAGTGCAAATTATAGGCCATAAGACAAGGAAGTTAAGAAATAAAGAAATCGAGTTAGTTAATGTTAGGTGGGAAAATAGGCCGGGAGGTGAGGATACCTGGGAATTAGTCGAGGAGATGGCTAAAGGGTATCCTTATTTGTTTGAGTAAGGTTTTAAATCTTTTTAGATGATAGTATTTGTAATTATGTTTTAAAGTTGAATGTTTTTGGATTGTGCTATGAATTTCGAGGTCGAAATTTCTTTTTAGATGATAGTAATGTAATGTCGCACGTTTTTCAGATCCTTGTGGATCTTGTGTTTAGCGCTTGTGAGGCCAATGTGTGGCCAATGTGGCTTGTGTTCACTGTGAGCTTGTGTTTTTGGGGCTTATTGGGCCGACAGTTTGGGCCTGTAGCACCCTGGAATTCTCTGTCTGTGAACGCGACAGACGGGTCGTCGTGCTCTGAATGCGACCGCCCTGCTCGTCGCGTTTTGGAAACCGCCAGGGATCAGCGATCGTCTGCATGTGCACCACGTGTCGCACGTTGGGCGACTTGCAGACGTCAGCCTCAGGAAGGCGACGCCCAGGTCTGTTGCGATGAGGTCGCGATGGAGGGGACTGTCGCGTTCTTAACCGCAAGCGGTGCTTAAACTCTGCTGGCAAGAACAGAGCACAATATGCTCTGTTTGGCTAGGGGGAGGTGCTGCGCGGGTTTTTCTGGGGCATTTTGGTGTGGAAGCTTGCGGTTTGACGTGTTCTCGCCGTGGGGGCTCACGTGGAGGGGGAGAAACGCTGTGGAATCGTCGTGTTGTGTGTTCTTACTGGAGGTAGGGTAATTCCTCCCGTTTTTGGGCTGTAGATCACGGGTGACGATTGTTCGATTTGTTATTTGCATTTCTAACAATAGATACCATGACTAGGGACTCACAAAAGCATGAAAAACATGAATTAAGGGTGGTTTGCATAGCATAGAGTGGTAATCCGTGGAGAGGATCCCGGATTAGGGTTCCTGCCTGTGAAGGCGACGGAACCCCCTGTCGTGATCTGAACGCGACAGGTCGACCCGTCGCGTTCAAGTGGGGAACGCGACATGTTTGTACGTCGCGTTCATGTGGTGAACGCGCCATATCGGGCCATCGCGTTCTGAAGGCGACACAGGCCCATGTCGCGACCACAACCGAGTGGCCTGAATGTGCATGACTTACATGACATGATTATCCGATTGTTATTATTCGATATATTTGGTAATACTGTGCGGTGCATTGGCACCTGTGGCGCTCTGAGAGCGCATGTTTACGAGGCCAGCATGTTGGTTTCGTAGCTAGCTGGTGGTTTACATGTTGGCATGATATGCACGCGAGACGCACTGTGTTCACGTATTGTGGACAGTCGGTACTCGTGAATATCGTCAGATTTCACGTGGTTTGTGTGGTGCGTACGTGGTTTTGTGTGCGTGGCAGGTAATACGATGCCTACCGTGGTTACATCTCCAGTTGGGTGCCCTAGGTTCTCTGTGAGCCAGGCTGTTAGTTTGAGGCTTGTCCTGGTACTTGTGTTGTACCGTCGAGGTCTGTGTCGTCTATCCTGGACACCGTCACTCCTTTGTTTGAGTTGTTCGTCCGGCTGAGGGAAAGACGACAGTGGGACAGTGACTCTTGAGTTTGTTTTTAGTCACTTGTAGCGCACTCTTAGTTGGGGGTACAGACACCGGTAGTCGACACTGGTCCCCAGCTAGTCCTTTCCAGTTCCTCACTCTAGGGTGCTCCGGCTAGAGACCCTAGAGGTGCCAGGCATGGGCCTGTAGTTGTGTACCCGCAGGAGTGGTGTTTAGTTGGTCTCCACAGTTGTTTGACTTTTCCACGTGGAACGGTAGCTGGACCTTTCGTCCGTAGCTGCGAGACTGAGAGGTAGACCTGTGTTTGTTTGTCCGAGTCAGTTACTGGTGTCGCAAACCAGTCTACGTGACTCGAGTGTGGCGGTCCCTACTTTAGCTCGTACACGTGATTGAGTTTTGCCGTTTATTTATTTATTTTGTTTAATATAGTTAGTAAATGGTAAGTATATTTATTGCTTTAATAACCTGTGTGGTTGTGCTATAAATTGCTAGTATATATTACTGCTTCCGTACTTGTGTTTGGTTTGCTCGAGTTGGGGGAGTTCCCTACTGAGCCAGTGACTAGTGAGGCTCACCCCTACTCCCCACAGGGGTGAAGGCGAGGAGGAGGTTTCGTTACTGTCTTCCAGTTCAGGGCCGCGCCGCAACGGTGTTGGGCCAGCGCCCCCAACAGTGTAGTTTCTTTCCTCAGTTGTACCAGTTTACCTCGGGGTATACCCCAGGCTCCTATACTTTCTTGTACTTTTGTTGAAATTTGGCTATGTAAATCTTGTACATTATATATGAAATGGTGAATCATATATGTGATCAAGTGGGTTCCTTTCTGTTTTCACGGACTCGTGTGTGGTATCCCTTGTTAGGCTACGGCCTGTTCGTGGGAGACGGACTCAGTTCAAGTTCGTTATTGGTTTAACGGGCTTGAACGGGGCGTTCCGTCTCAAGTGGGTTTGGTCTTCAATATTTATTCTTCAGATCTCTTTAAATTTAATTCATAAGTTATTAAGGATCCAATGAGCTCGTCCAATGTTATTTTGGATAAATCCTTTGAATCCTCAATAACTGTTGCTTTAGTGTGCCACACAAGAGATAGAGAACGTAAAATCTTAATTACCAAATCTTCATTTGAATATTCCTTACCCAAAGCTCTGAGCCCATTGATGATGACTATAAACCTAGAAAACATCTCAAAAATATTTTCATCAGATTTCATGACAAACAATTCATAATCAGAGACTAGCATGTTTGCTTTTGTTTCCCGAACTTGAGATGTGCTCTCATATAACAATTCTAGTTTGTCCCACATTTCCTTAGCAGACTTACACATTGAAACTCTTGAGTATTCTTTTGGATAGATGATGCATTGTAGCATGTTCATGGCGCTGTAGTTTAGAGTTGCCCTTCTAATCTACTTTGTTGTCTGTGTGTCTTCATCCCCAATAACTTCTATCTCCACAATCCTCCAGACTTCATAGTTCTGCGCTCGAAGAAATACCAGCATCATGTTCTTCTAATAAGGATAATCAATACCATAAAAAAATGGAGGCCTATTGATTGAGTGACCTTCCGTGACAAATCCTCTGGAATCCATGATTAAGATAATCAGATGAGACTAGCAAGACAAATTAAGCAAGCAATTAAACAAAGTAACACTTGAAACACAGGCAATTCAACAAACACCTCAGATTATGAACTCTGACCTGCTCTGATACCAGTCATTGGGATCGGATAAGGTGAATGTGAATGTGAAATTGTAGATCTATGTGAATGGCAGCGGAATTAAAAACAAGTAACTCACATAAATCAATTAAGCATGATGTCAAAGTGGCCAGTCAATTTATGACCTGTAAACATGAATCAAATGAATTACGACATGAAAGCACTTAAGTTTATCAACAAACCAATGATATTATGATGACAACAAGATGAGTCATGATTATGTCAGCATCAAAACATATCAAATCAATCATCATCAAAACAAGAATTATGGTTATTCACAAAATCATAACTCAACATAGACGGCCGGAGGTTCATCTTTCTTGCCAATGTCTTGCCAATTCGCTCTGTGCGGTGGCTCTAATGACTTGAAAAAGATAAAGAAATCGTGAACACCAGAGACTTTTTATCTCTACCCAGAGGATGATATGATCACTATGACTTTCAGCCGGCCAAAGGAAGGCTCCACAGTAAGCTCTTCAGATTTATACGAGAAAGGACAATAAAAATAAATCATTAGACTGGAAATTAGTGTAGTAAATGTTCGTACACTAAAGAGAAATCCATAATAAAAGAGAAGCTTACCGATTGGAGGTTAGAGAGGGAAGATGGCCAAACTGTTGAGCAACTATCCCTTAAAATATTGTTAATCATTTTAATTTTTGTGTTTTTGCTATGACAAAACCTTTTAAGACTTTGTACAATTAAACCTATAAGAATATACCACAAGTTATTCTGTATAAAAAGAAACATGACATGTATGCTACAGTATCTATCAACACTGTCTTACCAAAATTTCTCTAAGTCCACAGCATATACTATGTACCATACTAACTCTGACTTCGGACTCCGACTTTGGAAAAGTCGAAGTGTTGTATCATTGATGAACAAACAGGTAGTATTCCGACTTTGGAAAAGTCAAAGTCTGACAAGACTCCGACTCCTGAAAAGTTGAAGTCTAGTTGGACTCCGACTTCTTAAAAGTCGAAGTTTGTCTAGACTCCGACTCCTTAGAAGTCAAAGTATGACGCTATCAAATGATCTTTCACTCCGACTTCTACGAAGTCGAAGTCCTTTCACTCCGATTCTCCAAAAGTTGAAGTCTGTGATCAATGTCAGTGCGACTTCTGTATCGTCGAAGTTCTTTATGCATCTCTTATCCTTGACTCTGACTTCAGGAACGTCGAAGTATACTATATCAACTTCTGTGTACTTGATACTTAAATAATTTTTGTATGAATGTATCATTCCACAGAATCCATGAAATCTTAATCTTGTTTATTTCAATAGTGTATGTTATCCCAATGGGATCCTTTACAGAATGAATAACACTTATAAATCTAACAGAATAATGTTCTTCTTACTGTCACCATTTAAATATTCTGTTAGGTAGGAGAAAATTATATTCAAGATAACCATATAAAATATCTTAGTAAAGATTTGAAATAATTATATAATATGATCTCTTGTTCGCTGTCAGAAGTTCAGTTCTTCTCCATTTGACAGTTGCAATGCAATAAATGCGTTGGTAGGTATAAACAACATGGGCTATCTGTTAGAGCTCACCTACCACTGTCAGAACTCCATGACTTTCAGGAAAAGTCCTTGTATTCCCTATACAAGTGCCTGTCTGATCCTTAAATGCTCTGAACTTATGTCTCTATGAACTCATTCTTGCTTTATATATTTTTATCTCACCTACCTCCAAAAGTATGGAGATATTTTTGTCTATCTTGTCCTTTCAGGTTTGTAAAACATTTATGAAGCATGCTTAGCTTTCAGTCTTGAGCATGAAGTTTACATAATATTAATGATGCTGCCTATCAAGCCATGAAGCTACCTACATAGTTTGAAGACGTTGGGACTCTGAAGAGCTGAAGATCTGATGGACAACCTAGAAAGCTCATAGTCTCATTTCAAACGTATATCTTTCAAACGGCTAGCTTCCAACGGTCAGTTTCAAACGGGAAGATATTTGAAGCTCATATATAGAAGCTGGAGTTTGAAAAAGAAAGACACCAACTAGTGACACTGAACTCCATTATGAAATCCCAAGCAACAGGAGTCACCACAAACCTTCTACTGAAAAGAGAAAGAGAGAGCTACTAC
Source organism: Colocasia esculenta (assembly GCA_014218235.1). Classification (NCBI taxonomy): domain Eukaryota; kingdom Viridiplantae; phylum Streptophyta; class Magnoliopsida; order Alismatales; family Araceae; genus Colocasia; species Colocasia esculenta. Next base: position 9,901,487 of record CM024766.1, on the reverse strand, counting down.
TTCAGTCCACGACTTACAAACTCTCTAGTGTTTAGAAGTCTTTTCTTGTTGGGTGGCTTTATGTAATTGTAGATCTTTCTCAGTCCACCCTCTTAGATTCAGAAAGAATTAGAGCTCCAATTCTTATTGTATCTCTGTCTGATTCTCTATGTTTGCTCATCCTTTTGAGCAGACACACAAGTGTTTTTATTTCTGCATTAGATAACCCACAAGAGATTTGTTTCCTGTAGTGCCCCTCTTGTGAAAGGAAGACCTACTGGTGTAGCTAATCTTTGTACCCCTTGGTAAAGGGAAGACTTGTTTGGGAGCAAGTTTGTTTGTAATACCTCTCAGGTTGAGAGAAGACCAAGTTCTCTTGACAGTTTAGTGAAATCCCAGGAGATTATTTGGGGACTGGATGTAGGACTTCCATGTAGGAATGGTCGAACCAGGATAAAGTCTCTTGTGCATTTGTGTAATTGTTTCCGCCAAATTCTTACTTGTTTCACATACACCACACTAAATACTAACAACTTTATTTAGTGTTATCTATTTTCAAATAATTTTTTTAATGCACACGAATTCCTATTCACTCTTTTTTAGAACATCTATAGTACCATCTCAGTCCAACATAAACACTATGGCCGCTTCCCTCCCTCCATTTTTTTTAAAGAGACTTGAAAATGGGAGGAGCGGAATACTTACGTGAGTGTGTGCACTAAAGTGACTAGCATGCAATGTGTAAAATAAAATTAAAACGGGTAGAGAGATGGAGGAAGAAATTAATAGATCTCTTTTCAGCCGATGCAATGACTGTGATTGTGAGGACACTTCTCCAGGGCAATATGCTTCTCTGGGTCCGACGCTGGGATGTCCGCCGAGTGGCGTTCTGTGAGGGTGGCGATGGCACTGGGTGTTGTTGTACTGCAGCACGATGAGCAATGGATGGTGGAGATTAGGTGATGTGCGTGACCCGAGCGAGAGCTGGTGATGTTGTGCGTCGGGTCCAGCAAAGATGCTGCTACGAGGGTGATCGAGCGAGCAGTGGGGTCCTAATAGTGCACCCATATAAATTCAATGGGGTCACCTATAGCGAAATTTTGTACCTCCAATATAAATTTTTTTATCTAATGAAGTCACAGGACTCTACTAGATACATGCTAGATCCACCCCTGCGGGCAAGGAGTTTCATGGCGATGGAGCGAGGGCTGTGCAAGGAGAGGACTGCTGGGGTGGTGCCTTGGTCCTGTAAAGGATGAGGGAGCATGTGGCGGTTCTGGGTGGCTGTCTGCAGAACAAAAGCATGTATGACGGGATTGCGCAGTGATCTCCCTCTCCTCCCCTCCTCTGTGCAAGGAGCACAGAGTACGCATAAAGACTACCGCAAAACAGTTGCCACTTCCAACTTGGCGATCCGGATCAAGGTTATAAGGCCAATAAAAATTGCACACCTCAGCATGGGCTGATTCAAGTGAGACTCTCTGGCGATCTTCCCCACGTCTCCACTGCGTTGAGGAAATGAGGACGTGCTGCGGAAGGGAGTTTGTGAACAGTTTGGGCATGTGACGTGGTCTCCATGGGCGCCGGTTGCAAGGGAGTCAAGGTTGAAGAGGCTGCGGGTCTCACGAGGAGACGGAGACGTGTTCACAGGGGGAAATGGGCGCTCATGCACAGGCGACGTGGGTACATGTGTGCTACGATGGTGGGCAGTTGGGGAGATGGTCTTTTGCATGTATGCAGGTCTCATGGGGGGGTTTAGATCTTTGCTTGCATGGGACAGGTGGATGGGAGTTGAATGCCGCATCCAAGGGGCCGTGAGGGAGAGAGGTGTGTGTGCATGGGAGGTGTGCATGCGTGGGAAGGCCACGCAGGGGTTAGTTTTAAAATGGGATTTAAATGGGTTGGAAGGAATGGATTACGTGGGGTTTTAATTGTGGGTGTTAACGGATGGGAATCGGTTACCTACGTGGCACAACCAAAGGTTGGCAATCTTTGGGATGGAGACACGGTTGTCTCTAGAGTCCAATAGGCACTATAATTCCTTATGAGAGATCCCATGCGGGAGTTCGTTCCGGTTCTCCTCCCATGCGCATGCAACAAGAAAGGGAATTTTTTTTTGGAGAAAACCCAATGCAAGTCTCTCTCTCTTGTGTTAGACTTCTCACATGGACCATCACCATATGATCTCGAAGGTGTTTGGAGTGAGGAAATAACAAAGAAGACTCTTGTAGCCTTCTTCTCGATCCTACGAGTTTCCGCAACGACAAGATACACACCCCGATTAAAAACGAACATTGGTATCAGAGCATCAACGTTTCTGTCTCCACGATGTCGTCGGATAATCTCCATGCGCAAGAACTTGCTGCAATGGATGACGATTTTGAACCGACGGAGATCTCCACGGACGATGATGAGAATAGTGTGAATAGTAGCGACCTGTCACCCACGCAATAGTCTGTGGCGCCAGTTGGATTTCGGCGACTAATGACTGCAAAGGACTACGTAATATCACTACACGCCTCTCCTTCACCACGTCCGGACAATGTTTCTTCGCCACGCTCATGCATGCAGGCAGTTCGCAGCCGTGCAGACGATGCGGTTCGCAGGCCTGCACAGTAGGCAGTTCGCGGGCGTGGCGAAGGCGCTGCACGTAGACAAAGTGGAGGCATGGTTCACATGCCTACAGACAACGTGGACGGCGGCCATGCAGGCTGCATAGACCGCGGCCATGTAGGCCGCGCGGCTCGCAACCACATGGGAGGCCGTGCTGTTGCGGACCGCGACCACAGGGAGGCCGCGCGGTCATTGGCCATGCGGGAGGGTGCGCGGCCCGTGACTACATGGACCGCGGCCATGCAGACCGTGTGGACCGCAACCACGCAGGCACATGCAGAGCCGTCCGCGGCCGTGGCCATGCACATCGTGCACGTGGGCGCGATGGCGTCAGCGGCGCTCGCGGAGGCATCTGCGACCGCGGCCATGCAGGCCATGCACGAGGGCGCGGGGGTCCTTGCGGCCCTGCAGGCTGTGCTGCTGGGCGCGGTGGTCCTCGTGACCATGAAGGCCATGCAGATGTGCGCAAAGGTGGTCCCACGCATGCAGGTGTGGCGGTTCTCGAGGGTGAAGGCGTGGCGCTTCATGGGCATGCTGGCTTGGCTGGACGCGGAGGTACTGGCGGACAAGGGCGCATGGGTACTGGTGCACCCATGCACGTTCTTCTTGCAGGCCAACTCCGTGGTGTCTGACATAGTGTACCAAAACAAACCTTTCTGGTGGAACAGGCTTGCATGCGAGCTTCGACCTGTCGGCGTCGTGATCTTGATCGCCTTGCAAGACGTCGCACTAATGTAGTGTTGCTGAGCGGACCTCGCGGTCGAGCCCGACTTAGCCGCATCATTGGACGTGGACCGGCAGGAAATGGTATCCCAATCTTTCGTCACCACAATAATAGTAATTTGGCGGTACGAGGAGTCTGACGTCACATGCGGCATGTTCTCCATCACCGTGCTATGACTCCGGCATGCCTTCAGACAATGACTTTTGCTATTATGATGTTATCACCATTTTAAACATGATTTTATTGTTCTTGGGATCATTACGAGCTTCATAATTATGAGATCGTCTTATTTAAGTCCATGCAATAAATTGTATTAATTAGTTTAGTCTTATAAGTTTATTCATACACTTTATATTCAAGCAATCTATGTACGATCCGATCATTTAAAATCATGTGTTGAATCTTTTATTAAAATGGAGTTTTGAATATGCATGATTAGTTGTTGTTCAAAGTTATTAGAATATTTTTTGAACATGATTAGCTATTTTTAATTATTTATTTGAATATTCATGTTTAGTATATACATGCTTATTAATTGAGAGATGTTAGTTCCTCTCCCTTTTAAATTATTTGATCAAAATTACTTTAATAATATTGAATATTCTTATATAAATAGGAGATGACTGTAGGACTCTAAGTTTACTTTCGATCTTATTATATGGAGAATGTTTAATATTATACTGTAGATTTTTGGATCAAATAGACTGATGTGTAGAATTGTCAACTTATCCTTCTCATTATTATGTTAATGTAGTGATTCAATGATGGCCTCCAAGAATGTTATTGCTGACTTAACGAAAGGGGATAAATTAGATGGCATTAACTATGACATTTGGCATCGAAAGATCCAATATGTCTTAAATGAGCAAGAGTTACTTGATCACATAACTACCTCCATGACCCAGCCCGAAGAAGGCAACACTGCCCAACATCACAGAGATCAAGAGGCCTACAAGTTATGGTTCAACAAAGATCGTAACATGCGCTTTACACTGTTAAGCATCATGCAAGATGATCTGATTGGCGAGTTTGATAAGTGTAAGACTACCAAGGATATGTGGGATAAGTTGAAGATTACTTTTGGAGGAACCTCAACCACGAGGTTAATGGCTCTAGTTTTAAAATTTGAGACCCTCCGAAAGAATCCCCGTCAGAATATGATTGAGCATTTTAGGGTGATGTTAAGCATGATCCGCGACTTGAAGTCTGCAGGTCACGATATCACTGATGAGCAGCAGGTGCATGCATTAATAAGATCTTTTCCAGATTCCTAGACTCACATGAAACAAATCCACACTTACAATGAGAGTATTAAGAATTTTTCTGACATCTCTCGCCATGTGGAGTTAGAGGCTGAGCGCGAGGAAGCTATGCGCGCTACTGCCCTTGTCGCCCAGGGAGGTAGACAACAGGGCAAGAAGGGTCCAAAGAAGAACTTCAAAAGGAAGAGGCAGAATGTTGCATCCACTTCAAAGGCAGGGCAAACACTGAAATGCCAAAGAGGCAAGTGCGGTGGAAAGAGAGAAAAGTTGAAGGCCAAATGCTATAATTGTGGACAACTGGGACATTTCACTCATGAATGTACTGAGCTGAAAAAGGTATTCCAATTTCTTTACTCTCCAACTGTACATGCTTGTTCGCATATTCTAGTTGCTCGAACAATTCCTGAATGGATAGTGGATTTAGGAGCGACCAAGCAGATAACAAGGGATCAAGCAGGGTTTATGGATTATCGCTGAATCTCAGCGGGATCACAAAGAGTATATATGGGAAATGGTTCCAGTGAAGAAGTCCTTGGAGTTGGTGTATATCAACTCAAGTTAAAGACTGGATGAGTCTTAACTCTCCATGAAGTGCTCTATGCGCCTAGAGTTCAGCATAATCTACTATCGGTCTCGTCATTATTAGCATTAGGCTTCTCTTTTTTTTTTTGGGGGGGGGGGTGCTATAATGACTGCTGCCTACATCCTTAACCGTGTACCGTCACAGTCAGTTCCTTCCACCCCTTATGAGTTATGGCGTGGTGAAAAACCAAATTTAGATAATCTACGCCCATGGGGTTCAACGGGATATGCCCACGACATTTCTCACAAGTTTGGAAAACTTGGCCCTAAAGTATTTTTATAAGATATCCTGAAAGATCTAAGGGTTATGTCATGTACAAACAACATCCGAATGGAGGAATGACAGAAAAAGACGTCCGATATGTTGTTTTCTTAGAATCAGAATTTCCTAGTATCGGTGACACTAGAAAGAGTCTTGATCTCCATGAGTTGGTTGACCCTAATGATGTTTTACCATCTTCCAGCGAAGGGAGGGAATTAGTTCCTAACCAGGAAGTTGCCAAGAGATAGTAGAGATGATCATGATGATAGTGGGAGCTATGTGCCTAGTGGGAGCACACCTATAGAAGAACAAGGCGATCAGATATGCCGTAGTAAACATGGACACATGCCTTATTGTCGATTTGAGATCGAAGAGGAAGCTCTTGTGTGCCAGCTTGCTGATGAAGATGAGCCTACTTCTGTTAAAGAAGTATTAACTTCATCTGCCAGTAAAGAGTGGAAGGAAGCAATGCAAGATGAGATGGACTATATGAGTAAGAATCATGTTTGGGAACTTGTCGATCTCCCTCCATGGCGTAAGGCTATTGGAAACAAATGGGTTTTCAAAGTCAAATGCAAGGCGGATGGATTGATCGACAAATATAAAGCACGACTTGTGGAGAAGGGATATATTCAAAATGAGGGTATAGATTTCGATGAAACATTCTCCCCAGTGGTGAGATTCACATCGGTTCGCTTTATTCAAGCCATTGTTGCACATTTAGACTTGGAACTAAAAATATTCCTAAATTAAGTTTCAATATATTACCTTGAATATATGTGTTTATGTTTATAAAAAAAAAATCATTACCTTCTTTTCTTAAGTTTCAATATATTATTCTCGGGTGTTACAATTGTTCCCTCTATGGGAGGAAGACCAACGAGGCTGGTGTTGCAGTTCCCTCTGAGGGAGGAAGACCAGACTGTGAGTTGTGTAGTAAGTGGTTCTCTAGGGACTGGATGCAGGAGTCTAACATGGTCAGATCCGAATCAAGATAAAAATCCTTGTGCCACTTTCTATGTGCTTGCGTTGCTCTACATATCTCTATTAAGCTATGTTTCTTTATTGCATTTAATTTTTTAAACTACATATATTGTGTAGCGTATTGACCATTTGGATCGTAGCTTAGTAGTTGTGGAGGCCAGTGTGTGGCCTGTGGTGTGTGTTACAGGTGTTTTACGTAGGTTTTGGGGCTTTGTGGGATGACAATTTGGGCCCAAAGCACCCACAGGTTCACTGTCTGTGAACTCGATAGGGCTGAGGGTCGCGTTTTGAATGCGACGTCCCTAGGTGTCACGTTCTAGTTACCACCGATTTGGGTCTTCATCTACATGTCCGCCGCGTGTTGCGCACTGGGCGGGCTTGCTGATGTCGACAGTGGGAAGGCGATGGCCTCCTACATCGCGTTCTTGTCGCGACGGTAGGGTACGTCACGTTCTCAACTCTGAGATGTTTTTAGCCAAGGTCGGCCAAACAGAGCTCAGAGAGCTCTGCTCGGCCAGGAAGGGTTGTTGCGGTGGTTTTTCGGGCGATTCGGTGATTTTGTATCATTTTCGGCGTGGTCTCGCCGCAAGGACGTGGCACGGAGTGGGGGAAACACTGGGGTATCATCATTCTTCCCGTTCTTCGTGAAGGTAGGGAGATTCTGCCCTGTTTTAAATCGTGGATTGCGTGTGGCACATGTGTAGCTTGTTATTTGCTTTATAAATGATAGATGAATATTTGGTTGTTACAGCGTTTTGCATGGTTTACATGGGGAATCCAGAGATGGGTTCCCGGATTTAGGTCACTGTTTGTGAAGGCGACGGACTTGCCTGTCGCGTTCTGAACGCGACAGCCCGACCAGTCATGTTCTGCTTCTGAACGCGACATATCGAGGTGTCGCGTTCTGAAGGTCAGAATGCGACTGGTCGGGCTGTCGCGTTCTGAAGGTGACAATAGACCCCGTTGAGTTAAACATTCTGATGGCAATGGTCATGTGCATGGTTATGTAATTATCAGATTATCGATATGTGTTGTGCATGGCATTGGTAAGCGGTGCATTGGCACCTGTAGAGCTCGAGAAGTGTGTTGTTCACGTGGTTGACGTGGAGTTCACATGGTTTGAGCTGTGTGCACGTGGTTTGTGTGTGCGTGGCAAGTAGTACGACGCCTACCGTGGTTACCTCTTCAGTTGGGAGCCCCATATTTTGTGTGAGCCAGGCACGTGAGTGCTCGGGACTTGTTCCGGTACTTGTGTACCGTCGAGGTCTGTGTCGTCTTCCTGGACACCCTCACTCTTGTGTACAGTTGTACATCCGGTTGAGGGAAAGACGGCAGTGGGACAACGACTTGTGTGAGTTTGTGTTTGTCGCTTGTAGCGCGCTCGTGGTTGGATGTTACAGACACCAGTAGATGTACTGGGCCCCAGCTAGTCCTATTTTTCAGTGCCTCACTTTAGGGAGCTCAGGCCAGAGTCCCTAAAGGTGCCAAGCATGGGCCTACGGTAGTGTGGTCCGCAGGTGTGGTGTTGGTTGGTCTCCACAGTTTCTTGGCCTGTTCTAGTGGAGCGGCAGCTGGAACTTTCGTCCGTGGCTGTGAGACTGAGAGGTAGTCCTGTGTGGTTTGTCCAGGTCAGTTGCTGGTGTCGCGAACCAGTCTTCGTGGCCCGAGTGTGGCGTTTTCCTACTTAACACGTACACCTGGTTGTGGTTTGCCGTTTATTTATTAAAGGTTGATTCTTTTAATAGCATGCGGTAAGTAGTATTTACATCTTTAATATCCTACTTAGTTAGTTCTATAAATTGCTAGAGTAGCTTCCTGCTTCTGTACTTGTGAGTTTGGTTTTGTTTGGCTTTTGGGGGAGTTTCCCTACTGAGCTAGTGACTTGTGAGGCTTACCCCTACTCCTTTCAAGTGAGGGAGAGCAGGAGGCTTCTCGCCCTTCTTCTAGTTCGGAGCCGCAGCGTAGCGGAGTTGGGTCTACACCACCAGCAGTGTAATCTTCTTTCTTTGTACACCTTGGGGTATGTCCCAGGTCGTTGTTGTACTTGAGTCTGGCTATTGTTGAGAAAATGGCTATGTATATTTCATGTAAATATTTGTGAGATGACAATCTTATATATATTTGAGCAATTTCCTTTATATTTCTACGGACTTGTGAATGGTATCCCTTACGAGGCTTCCGCTCGTTCGCAGGAGCCGGAGTCGGGTCAAGCTCGTTATTAGGTTAACAGGTTTGAACGACAAGGACCGCTACAGTTGGTATCAGAGCAAGGTCTAGGTGAATCAGAAATTTGCATAGCCTATTCTCTACTTTAGCCCACTGCTTGTAGTTGACCCTGGTTTTTGTATTGATTTATTGTATGTTGTGTGGTTGGAATAATGTCTGTGCAGGATTACAAATGACAGACAGAAGAGATTGGGGAGGTAGGGGAGATGAGCCGGAAGAGACTACACAACAGATGATAGAGAGATTATTTGAAATCATCACAGATATTCATACGAGGCTGGATCTGTTGGCCCTGCTAGTTTGACAGCTTGATAGCCAAGAGGGGGGGGGGGGGTGAATAGGTTTTTCTGATTTCTGAAATAAAAACTTAAACCTAGAAAATTGACACTTGAAAGTTTGGTTAGTTTAGTGTGATGAAGAGTAGCAGTGCGGAAGCAAATAAACAATCACACAAATGACACAAGGAATTTATCCTGGTTTGGCCCTTCCCACATGGAAGTCCTACGTCCAGTCTCCAAGCAACCTCTTGGGATTTCACTAACCAAGGGTACAGTCCCCCTCAAGGACAATACAACACCCAGCACCCCAGCTGGTCTTCTTCTCTTTCCCGGGCAAGAAGGCAGCCCACTTCTCTTACAGGTAAATGAACCAACCTCCTGGTACAAACCCCAGTGCGGTTCTGCTAGACACAAACCCCTAGCTGGGTTAACTACTGTATACAGTCCTATAGCTGGACAAAATGTCTTTCTTATAAAATAAAGAACAGTGCTAAGAGTTCTACAATAATGGCCTCTACCCAAGAACTCTCAGCAAAACCTCTCCCCAAGAATTACATTAAGCACATGGAGAATGGAGAAAGGAGAAGGAGCTTGAATGCTTGTGAGCTTCAGCTGCTTGAACGCTTTTTCTTGGCTCAGGCTCTTTCTCTCTTTTCCTTTGAGTGTATGTGGTGTTCAGGTTCCTTACTGGTTATACACTCCTTCAAAGATGTTCAGGAAAGCTCTCTTTTTGTTCTTCAGCCTTGCTTCATCTTTTATATGAGCAGCTTTTGAATAGATCCGTTGGAGTTCTAGCCGTTGCTCATCTTCTCTTCATTTGTCTTAATTAACCTTTGGTGGTCTTCGAGGTCTGTGAGCATAGAAGAGAGTGTTAGCATAAAAGAGTGTTTATGATAAACTGTGCATACCACTGTGTTTCTGCTAACATGCTGAAAATAGAAGGTCATATCTTTTTTTGACAAGTATGCAGCTTTTTCTGTCAGAAGATATTTGATTTCTCTTTAGGCGCCAAAAAGCACTTAAACAAATTGTGTTTGAATTGAAGTGAATCGTTGTTTAAGTTACTTAACAAAATCATTATACTTATAAGACTTAACAAATCGATATGAATCTTAATGAATCGATGTGAGAAGCAAATCGTTGTTCTCACTTATGAAATCGTTATGAGAACACATCGATGTGATCACTTGAGAAATCGATGTGAGAACAAATCGTTGTTCTCTCTTAAGAAATCGATGTGACTACTTAAGGAATCGTTACGGTAAGCAAATCGTTGTGAGAGCAAATCGTTGCGCTCACTTATCGAATCGTTATGGCCACATAAGGAATCGTTGCGAAGGCAAATCGATGCGGTCACTTAAGCAATTGTTACGAGACCCAAATCGATGTGAGCCTTAATGAATCGTTATAGAAGGCAAATCGATGTGAGGGCAAATTGTTGCGCTCACTTATCAAATCGTTATGAGCCTTAGTGAATCAATGTGAGAACCAAATCGTTATGAGAGCAAATCGTTGTTCTCACTTACGAAATCGTTATACGATAAAATCGATGTTTCACTTAACGAATCGTTACACGATCAAATCGTTGTGTAACTTATGAAATCGTTGTTAGTGAAATCGATGTGGCACTTTGAATAGAAATCGATGTATATTAGATGAACATCGATTTAGCATTTTAGTGAGCCTTATTGCATCAATGTGAGACTTAGCATTTTGCTATGAGATTGATGCGACACAGATGAAACAAAATGTTCAATTTAAGTTACATCATAAATTTTGTTAGCACCAAAATATGAAGGTAATAAAGAGTGGTTCAACAATCTCCCCCTTTTTGGTGATGACAAAATTTATGTGAATTTTTTGAGTTAAATATATGAAGCATAGAAAATGCAGAAAATTCATAGAACATACAAATTCTCCCCCTTTTTGTCACTAACCAAAAAGGAAGGATCTTACCATGCATTCACTCCCTTTTGAGAATGTTTCTTACCATTGAGGGGTTCAACAATAATAGATATTCAATGAATAACTCCCCCTTAGTAAAGGCTCCCCCTGAGCATGAGACTCCCCCTTAATGTGAGGCAAGTTAGATCTTATTGCTCTTAACCTTTGACATGTTGTTTGTCAAGTCTTCAGAATTATATCTACATAGAGCTTTAAAAGAGAAAACTTACAAACATTGTTAGTAGCAACATAACCACATTCAATCCTTGTGACTACTTTCTCTTCAGATATGATTTGAGTGAAGAGTCTGCAGTCATCCTTGCCTTGAGCATCCTTGATCCTGATGCTCCAAGGCTACCCTGCAAACTTAGAAGTAGGTACCCAAATCTTTTTGGGTCCTTGATGGTTAGATGCATAAGAATATTCTTTAGGAATCCAAACTAAGTGCCTTGTTGTGCAGGTGTTTACTGTGTGTCCTAACTTATTGCAATGAGAACAACAATGAATGTAATCTGTTTTCCAGTTTAGAACACAATTTTTAGAAACCTTTTTCTTTTGATAGGGCTTGTTTATTTCAGAGGCCTTTTTCTGAGGCATTTTGGTTTTTTTTACAAATTTTGGCAAAGGATATTTCCCTGGAGTTATGGCTTGTTTTTCTTTGACAGGAGGAATGTATCCAAGCCCTTGTTTATTGTTTCCAGGTTTTGACCCTTTTAAGCATAGAGCTAGAGATATTTTTCTTTTAGTTAATTTTCTAACTGATTCTTTTAAATACAGATTTTCTTCAGTTAGAGTTTTTAATTTTCCTTCTAACTCTAATTTTTCATTGATCTTATTTTTTAAATCTTCATTCAGAAGACAAATGTTATTTTTTATTATCCTTTAATTGTTTTTTTAGTTGTTCCATTTCTGATTTAAGATCAGAATTAGTATTTTCCAGGCAAGTAGTGTTGTTTTTCAGATTTTTTAGTTCTTTTACAACACCCTTATGTTTTTCATATAGTTCATTAAAGACTTCTTCTAAGTCTTCCGATTTTGACCCTGAATCTGTGCAAGAATTGAAAAATGAGTCAGAATGTACCTCATCTAGTCCTGCCATGAGGGCTAGATTTACTTGCTCTTTCTCTGAATTTGAGCTTGATGAGTCTGAGCTTGTGTCCTCTTCATTTTCCCAAGCAGCCTCCATGGCTTTTCTTTTGAACTTCTTGTGCTGCTTCTTGGATTTTTCGGTTTGACCACACTTCTTGAGTTTTGGACAGTCTGGTCTCAGATGTCCAGATTTTTTGCATTCATAGCAGACTGGTTCTGTAACGTCGCGCGTTTTCCGGATCCCCGTGGATCCAGGTTTAGTGGGTTTGGAGGCCAAAGTGAGGCCCATTAGTGTTGTGTATTTCTTATTAGATCCTTACCGGGTTTGGTTTTGGGTTTGTGTTCAGCTTGCTGGACATCAGCAGTGGGTTGGCGTCTAGGTGGGTGACGTTGACTGTGTGTTGGCGGAAATGGTGTGCCGTTAACATGGTTTTAGCGTCCATCGATGTAGACGTCAATTGCTTGAACTTGGCGTCGAGCGATGTGGACATCTGTGGGGTGGCGGTTTGGTTAGCGGCATATGTGTTGACGTTAACCTAACGCACCTGTGTTTTTATGGCAGACCCGAGCCCTGTTCTTTCTCCTCCTTTTCCCTTCCTCTTCCCCCACCTTCACCCTTGAGCTTCTTCGCGAGTTCTGGCGGTTGGCAGGAGCTCGTGGGAAGGTTGTGGTGCACGTGGTAGCTGCAGATCGGGCGGGGAATGACGGATTGGAGCGCGGTGTTCGTGGGACGTTTCTCGGGTTTCGGCATGATTCAAGGTTCTTCGGGAGTTTAATTGCGTTTTTGAGGTAGGGGACGAACCCTGTTAGTTCAATAGAAACATTAAAACACGACTTAACCACTTGAATCAGCATTTTTAATGTATTTTCGGATTAAACTGCGTCGTGTGGGGATAATGGGTGGTTTGAGTAATTTAATGTACGAAGCATGCTGTGTTGGGTTGTTTTGGGTTCATGCATGTTTAAAGAACCATTTCAGTACATTTTCTTGTAATTTTAACGGTTGGAAAATCTGTAGAGCCGGATTAGGGTTTCTGCAGGGTTTAAGGCCGGAGAACTTGGCGTCAAGATCGCTTGTCGCCAAGCTCACCAGCCGAGATATAAACGGCTAGATCGCTTGCCGTCTACTTCTTATAAGCGGCAGCCGATGTTGCCGCCAACTTGTGCATGTATCCATGCAGTGTGGTTTACGTAGCTTTTCTGGTTATGAATATTACGTGTTTGTGTGTGCATGGCGATGACCGGTGTGAGCCAGTGCACTTGTTATGCTCTTGGAGCATACTGCTCATGTAATGGGCATGTTTTACGTGAATAAAATATGTTGTACGTAGTGGTTTAATTATGTGTGTTTGTTGTCCATGTGTTGGACATGTGGTTTACGTGACTGACATATGGTACATCAACTAGGGTGTATTATACACTTGTTGTCTACGTGGTTTGAGTGTGTGTATATTACACACTTTGTCGTAATGTAATTCTTATGATTTGTCGTAGTAACTGGGCAGTGAGGTTCCTGTGTGAGCCTAGCCATGACTTTGTGGTATTTGGGCAGTGAAGGTCATATGTGGACCTAGCCCTGGTTCGTTGTTGTCTTTCGAATAATATTATATTGATTTATGTATTAAGTGGTGTGTGTGTTGCCACGGAGGTCATGAGATGACCGATGGTAAGCAAGTTTGTGGTTCAGGTATGTGTTGGTGTGAGATAGCTTTGGGGTCACATGGTGACCGATGTTAAGCTAATCCTAACACATGTATATTGTGAATTATAAATAAAAGCTATATGTGTAAGTATCGTGGCTTGTGCTAGCCGATTGTGGTGATCTGGCGCCTATTCCGGAATGCCTCTCTAGTCGGGTACCCCAGGTTCTTTGTGAGCCAGGCACGTGTGTTTGTTGTCCTCGGGGTTTTGTCCCGGTACTTGTGTTGTACCGTTGAGGTTTGTGTCGTCTTCCTGGACACCCTCACTCCTGAGTTTGAGTTGTACGTCCGGCTGAGGGAAAGACGGCAGTGGGACAGCGACTTCCCAGAGTTTGTTCTTTTGTCGCTTGTAGCGCGCTCGTAGTTGGGGGTACGGACACCAGTAGACGTCACTGGTCCCCAGCTAGTCTTGTTTTCCAGTGCCTCACTTTAGAGTGCTCCGGCCAGAGACTCTAGAGGTGCCAGGCATGGGCCTGTAGCTGTGTGTCTGCAGGTGTGGTGTTGGTTGGTCTCCACAGTTGTTTGACTTCTTTCTTGTGGAGCGGTAGTTGGACCTTTCGTCCGTGACTGCGAGGCTGAGAGGTTGTTCTTGTGTTGTGTTGTCCGGGTTGGATACTGGCCTGATCAACTAGTAGTCCATTCCCGTGTGGTGGCGTCGTTCCCTTCTGACTCGTGCTTTGCTACTTGTCGTAGTTCGTGAGTTTGTGACTCGTGGTCGAGGTTTGACCAGTTCGAGGTGTGCCCTGGTGTTGGCATAGTTGTGACTAAGTTGTGGTTTGTGTGACTTGCCGGTTGAGGTTTTACTTGTAATATTGTGCCTAAATAAAGGTATTGTACCCTTGTTCGGGTGTTTGTGTTGTGGTACCTCAGAATAGCAGGTACATGTTCCCTTCGTGGGTTACTTTGTAGTTTTGTGGTGGTACATTGTGTACCAACCTTTCTGTGTACTTATATGTTGTGGAGGTCTTGTGGTTTGACCTGCCACTGGTTGTATCTTATCTATTTTAAGTAGATCTTTGTTTATAATTTATTGTGGATTAGTTTGTGATTATTAATTATGTTACCTTTGTGGATAATTTGCCGATGAGGCTTATGGCTTAGGCATATTGTGGTTTAGTAAAGCTATGCTCCGTGGAGGCCGTGTGAGACCTTCCATTTGTTGAGTTTTACTCTTCTTGGGTATATTTCCAAATATAGTTTTAGTGTATTATGGATTGGCTTCGTGGTAGCTAGTCCTATTGCCTTGTGTGTAGTTTCCGACGTAGTGAGGTTTGGAGTATAAAGGACCATATCTTTGTTAGCAGTCCTGTTACTCAAGTGTTTGAGATTCGCCTGTGAAGCTTGTAGCCTGGGCAGTGACCTGCCTGTGTGGCTCATAGCTTAGGCAACTAGTTGTTGTAGCAGTGTGCCAGTGAGACCGTGGTTTATGCACTTTAGTAGTTGGGCTGACTAATGATATTATGTTAGTTCTGTAGTCCTACTTTTCTTCTGAGGACTTTATGTTTATTATCATGAGCATGTTTAATTGTTATTTATTGTAATGATGTGAGCATGAAATGGTTTGGCTATTGTTGTTGCCAGTGAGACCCATTGGGGTTGAGGTATCTGTGGTTACAGTGTTGTTTTGGGTAGCCCCTACTGAGCCAGTGACTTGTTGAGGCTCACTCCCCTACAGTTCTTTTCAGGGCTTGCCGTGTGTTTGGCTTGCAGCGGTGTTGTGACAGACTTGTACCACCAGCAGTAGTGTAGTAGTTAGTGTTCTGTGAGCTTGTGCTCCCTCGGGGTATGCCCCAGGTAGTTGTACTCTTTTAATTGGACATGTATTAATGTAATGGGACAGTTGTACTAATTTGTGAACAGATATGAGCACATGTACTTTCTTGTGTCTTATATTCTTGTGGTTTGTCTTTTTATACTCTTACTGGACACGTGTGTGAGATATCCCTTGCGAGACTTCGGTCCGTTTGCGGGAGGCGGATCTGGATATGGAGCCTTATTGGGCATAAGTACCCCGGTCCGTCACATGTTCTTTCTCCTTTTTCTCTTTCCTTTGGATCCTTCTTGATCCGTTTTTCTTCTTATTTAAAATCTTCTGAAGTTTGGACAATACTTCATCCACATCACTGTCTTCAGAATCTGCATCTTGGGAACTACAAGAAGAGGGAGCAGCTACAACTTTAAGAGCATTAGTATATTTTTTCTTTGATGAGCTTTCAGATAGTCGCTCCATATTTATTTCATGTGCCATGAGAGAACCTATTAAATTATCAATTGACAATTTGGTTAAGTCATGGGCTTCTTCAATAGCAGTTAAAGACCTAAGTATCTTTCTAACAGTTTCTTCATTGGAAAGAGTTTTTCCAAGAGAATTTAAACCTACTACTATGCTTGAAAATCTATTATACATAGTAGTAATGTTTTCGTTTGAGAGCATTTTAAATTGTTCGTATTGTGAAACAAGAATATCTATTCTAGTTTGTTTCACTTTATCTGTTCCTTCATAAGTTATCTACAGTTTATCTCAAATTTCTTTAGCAGATTTGCATGCAGATACTCTACTAAATTCCTTTTTAGATAAAGCACAACATAAATAATTTTTTGCTTTAAAATTTAGAGATAGTTTACTTTTATCAGCAGGCGTAATGGCAGTAGTGCCTGGAATAGGAACAATAACATAATCACCTACCTCGATTACCTGCCACAGATCAAAGTCTGTGCCTCGAATGAAGCATTCCATTCTCATCTTCCAATATTGGTAGTCTTCTCCATCAAAGAATGGAGGTCTGGTGACTGATTGTCCTTCAGTAAATCCTTGAGCTGACATGGATCTTTGCTCTAAGATCGTTGGATCTTCTTTGAATGTTCAGAGACACTCTCTGATACTACTTGTTGGCCTTGCTAGTTTGACAGCTTGATAGCCTAGAGGGGGGGTGAATAGGTTTTCTGATTTCTGAAATAGAAACTTAAACACAGAAAATTGACACTTGAAAGTTTGGTTAGTTTAGTGTGATGAAGAGTAGCAGTGCGGAATCAAACAAACAATCACACAAATGACACAAGGAATTTATCCTGGTTCGGCCCTTCCCACATAGAAGTCCTACGTTCAGTCCCTAAGCAACCTCTTGGGATTTCACTAACCAAGGGTACAGTCCCCCTCAAGGACAATACAACACCCAGCTGATCTTCTTCTCTTTCCCGGCAAGAAGGCAGCCCACTTCTCTTACAGGTAAAGAAGCCAATCTCTTGGTACAAACCCTAGTGCGGTTCTGCTAGACACAAACCCCTAGCTGGGTTAACTACTGTATACAGTCCTACAACTGGACGAGATGTCTTTCTTATAAAAGAAAGAACAGTGCTAAGAGTTCTACAAGAATGGCCTCTACCCAAGAACTCTCAGCAAAAACTCTCCCCAAGAATTATATTAAGCACAAGGAGAATGGAGAAAGGAGAAGGAGCTTGAATGCTTGTGAGCTTTAGCTGCTTGACCGCTTTTTCTTGGCTCAGGCTCTTTCTCTCTTTTCCTTTGAGTGTATGTGGCGTTCAGGTTCCTCACTGGTTGTACACTCCTTCAAAGATGTTCAGGAAAGCTCTCTTTTTGTTCTTAAGCCTTGCTTCATCTTTTATATGAGCAGCTTTTGAATAGATCCGTTGAAGAGATCCGTTGGAGTTCTAGCCGTTGCTCATCTTGTCTTCATTTGTCTTAATCAACCTCTGGTGGTCTTCGAGGTCTGTGAGCATAGAAGAGAGTGTTAGCATAAAAGAGTGTTTATGATAAACTGTGCATACCACTGTGTTTCTGCTAACATGCTGAAAATAGAAGGTCATATCTCATATCTTTTTCTGACAAGCTTGTAGCTTTTTCTGTCAGAAGATATTTGATTTCTCTTTAGGCGTCAAAAAGCACTTAAACAAATTGTGTTTGAATTGAAGTGAATCGTTGTTTAAGTTACTTAACAAATCGTTATACTTATAAGACTTAACAAATCGACATGAATCTTAACAAATCGATGTGAGAAGCAAATCGTTGTTCTCACTTATGAAATCGTTATGAGAACACATCGATGTGATCACTTGAGAAATCGATGTGAGAACAAATCGTTGTTCTCTCTTAAGAAATCGATGTGACCACTTAAGGAATCGTTACGGAAAGCAAATCGTTGTGAGAGCAAATCGTTGCGCTCACTTATCGAATCGTTATGGCCACATAAGGAATCGTTGCGAAGGCAAATTGATGCGGTCACTTAAGCAATTGTTACGAGACCCAAATCGATGTGAGCCTTAATGAATCGTTATAGAAGGCAAATCGATGTGAGGGCAAATTGTTGCGCTCACTTATCAAATCATTATGAGCCTTAGTGAATCGATGTGAGAACCAAATCATTATGAGAGCAAATCGTTGTTCTCACTTACGAAATCGTTATACGATAAAATCGATGTTTCACTTAACGAATCGTTACACGATCAAATCGTTGTGTAACTTATGAAATCGTTGTTAGTGAAATCGATGTGGCACTTTGAATAGAAATCGATGTATATTAGATGAACATCGATTTAGCATTTTAGTGCGCCTTATTGCATCAATGTGAGACTTAGCATTTTGCTATGAGATTGATGCGACACAGATGAAACAAAATGTTCAATTTAAGTTACATCATAAATTTTGTTAGCACCAAAATATGAAGGTAATAAAGAGTGGTTCAACAGGATCAGCAGGCACCAGTACAACCGGCAGCAGTGGTACCACCAGTTGTAGAGGAGGCAGTACCAGTAGCACCAGTTCCACCACCACTAGGAGTTGAGGTACCCCCTGTCGTACCCATACTCCCAGCAGTACTAGCATGGCCAGCTAGTGCAGAGGAGTCTACAACGATTGTGGAGAGGCTTTTACGGTTGCAGCCCCCTACGTACTCAGGAGGACCCAACCCAGACACAGCGGAGCACTGGGTGCACGAGATAGAGAGAGTGTCTGTGACTATGAGGTGTTCGCAGGCAGATAGGGTGATTCTTGCCACCTACCAGTTACGAGGCTTTGCATAGGAGTGGTGGAGATTGAAGATGCAGACGGTGTTTGCAGGGAGGACATAGGACACCATCACTTGGCCAGAGTTTTTGACGGTCTTCAACGATACATTCTTCCCAGTTTAGATACAGCAGGCCAAGAGGGAGCAGTTTAGGACATTGCAGCAGGGGAATCTGTCAGTGTTAGAGTACCATATGAGGTTTATGGTGCTGAGCAGATATGCTCCATATGTGGTGACTGATAATGCGATGATGGTAGAGTACTTCACTAGAGGTCTGCGAGCAGAGTTGCACGATGCAGTGATTCCCCTCATGTGCAGGACAATGGATGAAGTGGCGCATAGGGCGGCTATACTAGAGAGAACTGTTCAGGCCAGATAGGGACAATCATAGTCAGGAGGTTTAGGGAGTTTTTGGCTTCCTCAGCAGTCTACAGGCATCAGCAAGGGTAAGACACCCTCAAGAGCTTCATCGTCGTCAGGACTTGCCAAGTGGGGTAACAAGTTGAAGAAGATCTTTAGAGGAGGAGGACGAGGTGGTGGCAGGTAGCAGGGTTTTCAACAGGGATATCAGCAGGGCCGAGGTTACAGGCTAGCTCCGGAGGAGTTGCAGCAGAGCACAGTAGGGCAGCCTGCAGCTTTTCCATGCTTCAGGTGTTATAATTGTGGGCAGCCAGGACATTTAGCCAGAAATTATTCGCATCCTCGGGAGTACAACTATGGTAGAGAAGCTCAGCAGCAGCAGTAGCCATTCCAGTAGCCAGCAGAGTGAGGCAGAGGTGCACCGTACCAGAGAGGAGGACGGGGTCGAGTTATGGCAGTCACTAGAGCTCAGGCTGAGGCATCCAATCTAATTGAAGGTATATTACCGCTTTTTGACTTTTCTGCTAGAGTGTTGATTGATCCGGGTGCTTCGCATTCATTCATTTCCGAGGATTTTCTAGATAGCATGGTACATCCCCTAGAATAAAGACAGTGTGAGTTGGTAGTAGAGGTTCCCTCAGGAGGTTTCATGCTCACTTCTTGTTTCTTGGATGAGATTCGGATAGTGATTCAGGGGAATCAGTTGCCAGCAAGATTGTATGCTCTGTCATTGAAGGATTATGATGTGATTTTGGGGATGGATTGGTTGGAAGCTTATGGGGCATTCGTAGATTGTAGAAAGAAGAGAGTCAAATTTTGCAGGCCCGGTGGAGCAGTGTTTGAGTTTCAAGGTATGCCCTTCTACACTCCTAAGTTTATTATTTCTGCACTTAGGGCTGGAAGGTTGATTAATGCAGGGTGTGTAGCGTACCTTGCTTCAGTTAGTTTAGTTGAGTCCAGTAAGTCTGTGGATTCAGTACCGGTAGTCAGAGAGTTTGCAGACGTGTTTCCAGAAGATTTTCCAGGGCCCTCCACACAGGGAGGTGGATTTTACAGTTGAGTTGCAGCCAGATAGTATGCCGATTTCAAAGGCACCCTACAGAATGGCACCGACAGAGTTGAAGAAATTGAAGAAGCAGTTGTAGGAATTATTAGAGAAATGTTTTATCAGGCCCAGTCATTCGCCATGGGGAGCACCAATATTGCTTGTCAGAAAGAAGGATGGCTGTCTGAGAATGTGTATAGATTACAGGAAGCTGAATAAGGTTACAATCAAGAATAAGTATCCACTTTCCAGAATAGATGATTTGTTTAATCAGCTTCACTCAGCTAGGGTGTTTTCCAAGATTGATTTGAGATCAGGGTATCATCAATTGAGGATTAAGGAAGAAGACATTGACAAGACAACCTCCAGGACCAGATATGGGCATTATGAGTTTGTTGTTATGCCATTCGGGTTGACTAATGCGCCGGCAGCGTTTATGAATTTGATGAACATGATATTTCACCCCCATCTGGATCAGTTTATTGTGGTCTTTATTGATGATATATTGGTGTATTCAGCGTCAGAAGAGGAGCATGCAACACACTTAAGGATTACATTGCAGACATTGAGAGATCATCAGTTGTATGCCAAGTTCAGTAAATGTGAGTTTTGGCTGAAGCAGATTCAGTTTCTAGGTCATGTGATATCAGGTGAAGGTGTTGCAGTTGATCTGGCCAAGGTAGAGGCAATGATGAAGTGGGAAGAACCGAAGACAATGTCAGAGATCAGAAGTTTTCTAGGTTTGGCAGGATATTACAGATGGTTCATCTAGGATTTCTCGAAGATAGCAGCTCCAATGACAAGATTGACAAGGAAATGAGTACCATTTGTGTGGTCTTCAGATTGCAGGAACAGTTTTGCAGAGTTGAAGAAGAGGCTTACCACAACACCAATATTGGAGATACCATCAGGTAGTGGCAGATTCGTGTTGTATACAGATGCATCAAGAAGAGGTTTGGGAGCAGTGTTAATGCAGCATGGAAATGTGGTAGCTTATGCATCCCGACAGTTGAAAAGGCATGAAGAGAATTATCGGACGCATGATTTAGAGCTGGCAGCAGTTGTGTTTGCAGTGAAGATTTGGTGGCATTATTTGTATGGTGAAAGGTATGAGATATTCACTGATCATAAGAGTTTGAAGTACATCTTCTCTCAGAAAGATTTGAATTTGAGGCAGCGCAGATGGATGAAATATTTGAAAGATTATGACTTCAGTTTGGCATACCATCCAGGCAGAGTGAATGTAGTGGCAGATGCACTGAGCAGAAAGGCAGTTATGAATCAACTTATGATCAGAGAATGGAAATTGTATGAAGATGTGGCAGAGAATTCATTGTATGTACCAAATAGTCAGCGGCGAGCAATATTAGCAAACAGTGCGGTGGAACCTTCTCTATATTGGCAGATAGTGGAAGCACAGAGAACATATGAAAGTTTAGCTAATATTGTGAGAATGGATATTGTGAGAATGGAAGCACAAAGAACAATGTCAGAGTCCCAGATATGTTGGCCCATTCCAGATAATAGAAAGGCTTGGTGAAACAGCTTACAGATTGGATCTGCCAGCAGATTTCACAGATACACACGATGTGTTCCATGCTTCAATGCTCAGAAGGTACATCAGAGATCCATCCCAAGTGGTCAGTTATCAGAGAGATGATTTGATGCCAGACATGAGAATGCCAGAATATCCAGAGCAGATAACAGGTCGCAGAACCTAGAAATTAAGAAATAAGGAAATTGAATTAATGAAAGTCAGATGGGAGAACAGACAGGGTGGAGAGGATACGTAAGAACTAGCAGAGGAAATGATGAAAGCGTGTCCATACTTGTTTGAGTAAGCCTTTAATTCCTTTAGGTGATAGTACCATGCTTGTTTGGTTGAAAAATTTTGGTGTCGAGTTTTCTCCTTAAATTTTGAGGATGAAATTTCTTTTAGGTGATAGTAATGTAGCGTATTTACCGTTCGGATCGTAGCTTAGTGGTTGTAGAGGCCAGTGTGTGGCATGTGGTGTGTGTTATAGGTGTTTTACGCAGGTTTTGGGGCTTTGTGGGCTGATAGTTTGGGCCCAAAACACCCACAGGTTCACTGTCTGTGAACGTGATAGGGCTGAGCATCGCGTTCTGAACGCGACGGCCCTGGGTGTTGGGTTCTGGTTACCGCCTATTTGGGTCTTCGTCTGCATGTCCGCCATGTGTCGCGTGCTGGGCGGGCTTACTCACGTCGACAGTGGGAAGGCGACGGCCTCCTACATCGCGTTCTTTTCACGACGGTAGGGTACGTCACGTTCTCAACTCTGAGATGTTTTTAGCCAAGGTCGGCCGAACAGAGCTCAGAGAGCTCTGCTCGGCTAGGAAGGGTTGCTGTGGTGGTTTTTCGGGCGATTCAGTAATTTGGTGTTGTTTTTGGCGTGGTCTCGCCGCGAGGACATGTCACGGAGCGGGGGAAACGCCGGGGTATCTCCGTTCTTCGCGAAGGTAGGGAGATTCTGCCCTATTTTACGTCGTGGATTGCATGTGGTGCATGTGTAGCTTATTATTTGCTTTATAAATGATAGATACCATACTAGGGTAATCTATAAAGCATGAATATTTGGTTGTTACAGCGTTTTGCATGGTTTATATGGGGAATCCGGAGATGGGTTCCCGGATTTAGGTCACTGTCTGTGAAGGCGACGGACCTGCCTGTCGCGTTCTGAACACGACAGCCCGACCCATCGCATTCTACTTCTGAACGTGACATATCGAGGTGTTGCATTCTGAAGGCAACAATAGACCCCGTCGCGTTAAAGGTTCCGATGGCAATGGTCATGTGCATGGTTATGTAATTATCAGATTATCGATATGTGTTGTGCATGGAATTGGTAAGTGGTGCATTGGCACCTATAGAGCTCGAGAAGTGTGTTGTTCACGTGGTTGACGTGGAGTTCACGTGGTTTGAGTGGTGTGCACGTGGTTTGTGTGTGTGTGGCGAGTAGTATGACGCCTACCGTGGTTACCTCTTCAGTTGGGAGCCCTAGGTTTTATGTGAGCCAGGCATGTGAGTGCTCGGGGCTTGTCCCTGTACTTGTGTACTGTCGAGGTCTGTGTCATCTTCCTGGACACCCTCACTCTTGTGTAGAGTTGTACGTCTGGCTGAGGGAAAGACGACAGTGGGACAATGACTTGTGTGAGTTTGTGTTTGTCGCTTGTAGCGCGCTCGTGGTTGGGGGTTATGGACACTAGTAGACGTACTGAGCCTAGCTAGTCCTGTTTTTTAGTGCCTCACTTTAGGGAGCTCGGGCCGGAGTCCCTAAAGGTGCCAGGCATGGGCCTGCGGTAGTGTGGTCCGCAGGTGTGGTGTTGGTTGGTCTCCACAGTTTCTTGGCCTATTCTAGTGGAGCGGCAGCTGGAACTTTTGTTCGTGGCTGTGAGACTGAGAGGTAGTCCTGTGTGGTTTGTCCAGGTTAGTTGCTGGTGTCGCGAACCAGTCTTGTGGCCCGAGTGTGGCATTTCCTACTTTAGCACGTACACCTGGTTGTGGTTTGCCGTTTATTTATTAAAGGTTGATTCTTTTAATAGCATGCGGTAAGTAGTATTTACAGCTTTAATATCCTACTTACTTAGTTCTATAAATTGCTAGAGTAGCTTCCTGCTTCTGTACTTGTGAGTTTGGTTTTGTTCGGATTTTGGGGGAGTTTCCCTACTGAGCTAGTGACTTGTGAGGCTCACCCCTACTCCTTTCAAGTGAGGGAGAGCATGAGGCCTCTCTCCCTTCTTCTAGTTCGGAGCCGCACCGTAGCGGAGTTGGGTCTGCACCACCAGCAGTGTAATCTTCTTTCTTTGTACACCTCAGGGCATGCCCCAGGTCATTGTTGTACTTGAGTCTGGCTCATTATTAGGTTAACGGGTTTGAACGACAAGGACAACTACATATTGTGATTTAGATCCATTCACCTCCCTCTGAGTTTCCATAGTATGGACAATAGTGTCTACATCCAAGCAGGGGAAAGACGAACAAGACATCGTTTGTTGTGTCGTTTGAGTGCCCTTGTGACTAGGGGTGTGGACACCTTGTAGGCCGGGCCTATGCTTGGGTCCCAATCAATCCCTTGCTTGCTAGCTTTAACCTACAAGGCTCCAGAGCCAAGTAGGAGCAAGGAGGCACAAGAGCTACAACATGGCCAGCTACAATTTGCTAATGTGTGGTGTAGCTTCACATGTCTCACTAGAGGTACTGAGGTAGTCAAGTGTGGAGTGGTAGTAAGGAGTTGTGATGTTCGTGGGCATCTTGATTGTGAGACTAGTGGTTGTGGTTTGTCATTGTTGCTAACATCTCCTGTCCAGAATTCATAAGGTCACCTTTAGGAGTGTCTATCTGAGTCCAAGTGTGTAGCGCCCTTCTAGTTGTTTCTCATGGTCGTGGCAGTGTTACTAGTTAAGGTTTCGAGTGAGCAGATGATGCAATTTACCTTAATACTTTCATCTTTTTTATTGCTACATGTTTCATGCTTAATGATTATCTTCTGCTTTATTAATGTTATACTGTGCTTTTTGGGGCTTGTTGGCTTGTGGTGAGATCGAATGGTCTCTATTGGGCCTATGACTTTGTGAGGCTCATCTCCTACTTTTGCAATTGAGGGTTTACATGCGGAGTGTTATCCTAAGATAGGATCTTAGAGTGTAGTGGCATGTACCAGAAGTCCCTTTCATGTACTTCTCTTGGGTATGCCTCTTAAAGACATGTACTTTTCTTTGTCTTTGTACTATCAAATGGGTTGATATCTTACGCATGCAATGCAATATATATTCTTATTATGTCTATTTTAGTTATTTGTTCGTCTCTCTATACCATTAATAACCGTCCAAGTTTTCAGACAAGTGGGTGGCGAGTTAGGATTCGGGTCCTTAGTGGGTCTCTCCTCTCCTCGGGTTGGATCGTACGCTTTGAGGATAACTTCTTGGTTAGCATATTGATTGGCCTTGCTCATCAACTCAGCAAAGTAGGCTAGAGGCTTCTTGGCCAGCAAAACCTCATAAGTTGAGGTCAGTGGTCCCACCCATCAAGGACGAGATGGTCGTGGCGATATCAAGGCACAGAATAAGCAATACCTTACAGTGGAACCAACCCACATGAAGAATAATATGTATGTACGATAGTCAACTTAACCAAGAGGGGAGGGGTGAATTGGTTATTGCCTATTTAAAAATTCTTTCACATAAGAAAAATTAAACTTAACTAAGTAAATCTATTATGTGAGAGGCACACCGAAATATAACAATTATAATAACGAAACTAACTATCCTAACGTGTGTATAAAGAGGTAGAAGAGATGGATCAAACTATAGATTGCACGTAGGACTTAGAGTGGATTGGCTGACACACCACATGTGCGCCTACATCCACTACCCCACTCCCCGTAAGGATTTTCCACTAACATATTTCCAGGTACAAGTTATAGATCCTCACACACGGTTGTTTCTGAGGACAACACAAACCCCACTCTTTTCTAGGGACAAGATAACCAGGTTATGTGTGCGCAAACACTACACACCAACCACTACTCGCACAGGAGCACAACATATTGAACGTTTTGGTTTAGTTTTGAACAAATAAGAACATGGACAAGAGAACTTCAATTAAACACAGAAGTAAAGGTTTTCCCTAGCATAAAGGTTCGGCCTTTGTGAATGTCTTTGTTGACACTATCACGATGACAAACGGGCCGATGTAGAAGACTTCAGAACAAAGACTCGCTAGATGCAGACTAGGTCCAACGCCTATCAGAAGAAGAGAAACTTCCTGGAATGTATGGAAGGCTTCTAGATGATGAAGACTTGTTCTTCAGGATTCTACAGGTTCAGGGATTCTGTTGGCTCTTTCTGGGCAGCACGATCCTCTCTTGAATGCTAGGGTACGAGATGATCTCTTGGAGATAGCTATTCTTTGTTCCAAATAATGAGAACATGTTTATACTTACAGTACAACAACTAAATCATCCATCTTTGGCAAGAGCTCTGACGGAGGAAAGAGTCCTTTAATTTAAGAAACCTCGTCGACGGAATCGGTCGTCCGATATCCCACAATCGGTCGTCCGATTTCTGGACCTTGGCTTGGTGTCACCATGCTTGTCTTCATGTGCTGACACATTCTTCAAAATTGGTCATCCGATTTCATGAAATCGGTCGTCCAATTTGCACTGTCATCAAACAAGTGTCCTTGGGAAAAGCGGTCATCCGATTCTTCCAAATTAATTGTCCGATATTTTTTGCTTAGTCATCGATCAGAACCTTCTTCTCTTCACCAATTGGAAGGGGCTTCACCAATCGGAAGGAGCTTCATCAATTGGAAGGAGCTTCATCAATCGAGTGGCCTCTTCTACAATAATCGATTGGCCTTGAACAATAATCGATTGGCCTGTCATAATCGGTTAACCGATTCTTGGAATTCGGTCGTCCTATTTCAAAATCTTCTTTATCAGCCGAAGTGCCACTTCAATTGGCCCTTTTTACAATTTCGACTGGCACATTTCGATCATCCGATTTATTGAAATCGGTCATTTGATTGTCAGTTCTGCACAATCCAGATTTTCTTTAAGTCTAGGACTTAGCCTTTGTGAAGTCCACTTCAAGCGTGACTTTTGAACTATTTTTCTGTACACTTAACACACAAATTAGACCCTCAAATTACATATAAACAAATCAAATATTTGAGTCATTAACATGAACACTAGTCGTGCTTTGTGATGTTATCAACATGAATGCCACTTAGTAATTTTTGTGATTATCAAAATCTACAGAATACAATAATCTCTCCCTTTTTTATGATGACAAAACACTTGTAGATTTTTCACATAAAGTACAACATTTGACTTTTGGTTCCAATTTGTTAATCCATTTTTTTATTTTATTTTACATGACATGCATACAAGCGTTGTCTTCAGTCATGCAATATAACTCCCTCTCTCAAAGAAACTTATGACTCTAACTCTTCTCTTTTCTTTTGTACATAAACTCTCCGCCAAACTAGAATATATAAAATCTACATATCTATCTACATATTCCCTCTCCTTTTTTGATGGCATCAAAAAGCAGGTGGTAATAGGGATAAGAGATGCAACTGGCTCAATTACAGAGTATGAATGTTAAGGATTCACTATGAGGATGATAATGGAGTGAATGCTCTATGAAGTACCTATGATATAGCCCATGTATGTAATCAAGTTCTCAAGACACATTCAAAATTAAATACCATTGGAAATGAAGTGTGAGACATGATTAAAAGGCATTACGCATGATGATAAACATAAATTCCAATTAACACTAATGAAAAACTCATAATCTAACCCATGCATGATAGACCCTCGATTTTTGGTAGCTATCACTCTGCCCTTTTCTTTTGAAAGCAATTGACTACATATTCTTTTTTTCATTTTTGAGGAAAGTATTGTTGTTTGACGCGAGGCTTCTCACTTATTCAGTGGACCCGATTACTAAGCTCAGTTCCTCTGTCACTTTCAACCTGGGACAAGTAGCTTTTTCCTCACGAGTTACTACAAGTTAGGTGAATTTTAAGCATTACAAAAGTGTTAAGAAGAATTTCAATGTATCAACAAAGTGATATCCGTTAATCATAGTCATGTGCATTAGTGTGTTGGCTTCAATTTTAGATGTATTTTAAGAAGCAAGTTAAGTACATAACTATTTGGCTCCCCCTTAATATATGTACACACCAAATATAGAATTCTCCCTCTTAGTAGCTAAATTAATGCACACTAAGTCTCAACGAGGGAGTTTTAGGCCATAGAAAGAGTCAAAGAGGGTGTCTTTACATATACTTTATAAGCAAGCACACAAGGGATAGACATGCAAACACAAGCATGTAATGGACACTAGACTCTCAAACTCTTTTTGCGTTTTTGGTTTTTCATTTTTTTAAAAAAATTTTCTGATAAAAGAGAACAAAAACACAGCCTATTATCAAAACTAATTAGTAAACAATGAAAGTATACAAGAGTATTCATGTCTTACTTTGAGAGCTCAAAAACAGAGGTACATGATACTCACAGAACTGTTTTGGCGCCTTGTTTTTAACATTGATGCTCCAACTCCAAATTTTTATGACAATCACAACTCTCAAGTGGATTTCTTTGGTACCCAAATGATTTTGGGTCCAACAGTGTTAGTTCTAGAAGGGAGCAGATCCTTCCTAATCCACACAAGATTGAGTTTCTACATATTTTTCTTTAAAGAACGAGTGTAGTTCACATGACCATACCCACCAAGAAATAACATGTAATGTTTCAAGTGCGTTGTGTGGGGTATGACCTATGAATGACATTGGGTACAACATGCTTATTTCCTTTCACATGAGTTGGTTTCTTAAATTGTAAATATTTCCTAGCATGAACGAATTTCTTAGGTTGCACAAATTTCTTAGCATAAATATTCAATTGGGCTTTTTTCTGTTGTGGTTTAACATGAGATGTGCTTGAAGTGTTAGAAGCATGAACAAAAGATGTTACCATCTTAAACTCAAAAGATTTGTTCTTTTTATTTTTAGCAGAATAGCCTAAACCATATCTATTAGTGTTGACTTTAATACTAAACACTTCATCAAGCTTTTGTTTCCCCTTCATGACTCTAAATACAGTGGATTTCAACTAATCTATAGTTTCATGTAATTTTTTGACAGAATTTTCAAAACCTTTAGCATTTTCTTCAAGCACATATACTTGGTTTTTGAATTTTTCATTCTCAGACTTAAGGGATACATTTTCAGTTTTAGGCATGCTTATCTTGTCAAAATTATCATTATCATAAACCATGCATTCAATTTCATATTCATACAATGTGATTTTACTTTGCAAGGCTTCATTTTCAACATGAAGATTTTCATATTTTAGATTGAGTTCATGACATGATATGCAGAGAATTTCATGATGAAGAAAACCTTCAATTTTCAGTCTCAGTCCCTTATTTTCCTTTTTGACTTTCTTATATTTTTCATACAAAGCATAATACATTTCTTCTTTCTCCTTAAGAGTAAAGGATTCTCGGTTAGAGTTTACCTCGAGAGATTCATCTTCAAGTGCCATAAGGCCGCATTGGACATCCTTCTCCTCCTGAACATCTTCTATTGTGGAGCAAGACTCATCGGAGTCACTCCATGTGTTTACCATGGAATTTGGCTTCATTGCTTTGCCTTTCTTCTGCTTTTTCAAGAACATTGGGCATTCTTGTAATGCCGTGGCCGTTCGAATCCAAGTTTAACGGTTCTAGTGTGGTGCTCTTGGCCAATGTGCGGTCATTGAGCCTTGGATGCGGTCTCTGTGTGTTGTGTGGGCATTGTGGGCCATAGGTTATAGCCCATAAAGCTTGCAGGTTTTCTGGCAAAGAAGGCGACGGAGTAGGTCATCACGTTTTGAACGTGACGGCTACCCACATCGCATTCTTCACATCGATTGCCAGATCGACTGTGGTTGTGATTCTTGAACGCGTCGAGGTAGAACATTGCGATTATTGATGCGACGGTTGCCTACTTCGCATTTTCTAAACCGCCTTTGTGACACGTGGTGTTTTGAGCTTCGATTGGCGATGGCGTGGTCGGTCATGTTTAATCTGTTTTAAAGGCAACGAATGCCTCCGTCGCGATTTCAATTCAAGTTTCATACTCTGTTCGGCGCCAGATAGAGCAGAGGTAGTTCTGTCCGGCCGAGAGGAGGAGACTTTGCAGTGTTTTTGACGTTTTCAGCTAGCTGGTAGTTGGTTCGGCGTGATTTCCACGCGAGGAGGGCATCCAGAGTGTGGACACGCCAGGGGTGTGGTGTTCTTCACGTTCTTCGTGCTCGTCAAGTTGGTAGGGAGACTTCCTTTGTGTTTAGTTGATTTGAATGCTTTGGGGCTTAGTAAATCATGCCATGATAGTGTGTAGTAGTGTACTCTGTGTTTTAAAGGTTTTAAATGTTAGTTTAAATGATGTTTGGAATGGTTTTCTGGAGGTAGAAGGGGTCCGATGGGTCTGTCTGAAAAGGCGATCGTCTGGTCCGTCACGCTTTGTTGTGAACGTGACAACTTGGTCTGTCACGTTCTTAACGCGTCTGTTTGACCGCCTACGTTCTTATTATGAATGTGTCGCTTTGGGTGGTCGCGTTTCTGGTGAATCGATTGGTGTATACCGATTGGTGTAAATGTGAAGACATGGTCCCTAACACTCTGATTGTCAGTGTTGTACCGATCGGTGTGAAGGCGACGTATCATGACATCGCGTTTATGTTGCAGCACTGGGCCCTGTCGCATTCCTATTGTATTCCCGTTTGGACAGGTCGTCGCGATTCTTGAAGCGACATCTGTGTCCGTCGCATTTCAACTTTCGAGGTGTGGAATGTGGTAGTTGGGTAGTGATTGTCACGCCCCGATGCGAAATATCGAAACGTGAGGCAGTTGCAAATAAACGGGCACAAAGCATGTAATAAACATCAACCATTGGACAAAAATAAATACTAAAGCAAATGTGTCTCATTTATAATCTTTCAAATGTCTAGTTACAACCACTAATATCAAAGCCATTCTATAGGGCCCAATTACATCGAATAAAAGCAAAAGACTAACTCAAACTCTAACATAGTACTACGACGCTATGGTACTCTTGACTTCACTCTTGGTCGTTCCCGTCCTCTTGAGTGTAAGGGTCATCCTCGGTCTCACCTGAGAACACATAACAAATGACGCAGGGTGAGCGATAACATCCAGTAGGACTTAAATCTCATGTAAACAAGCATGCTTAAAGTGATTAATGTCTTATCAAACAGAATAACTAGAGAGAATGACGGAAAAAGTATAGAGAATAATATCACACGATAACGAGGAACAATAACACAATTGCACAAGAGTATAACACCACAAGTATGATAACGGATTGACCATATAACGCGATAACAAGTAAAGTTGCACAACAGTGCACTAGTCACGATAGCAAGTGTTGGTTGATATTCTTTCAACCACGAGTTCAAGTAAACAATAATTGACTGATTGATTGTCATAGATTAAATCTTGCGAGTTCATGTGTTAGGTGCATGCCAAACACCTTGATTATTAAACCCCCGCGAGTTATAGCCTTTCGGGCGCTCATCCCAGGACCAGATCGTGCCCTTATAATGTTGCCTCTTAGACAATCAATTGAATGGCCAAATAGAGTACCAAGAATAGATGAGAGTAATTCAAGAATAGATGAGAGTACAGAGAGAACGTGAATAGACGAGTAAGTACAGTATAGATGAGAACTAAGGGTCCTTGCACAGGAAACATCGAGTAAACGGGTGATAGTAACAGTTGCACAACACACGCAATTGGTGCTGGCAGTCAGGTGGGATTCACTACCTTCCCACTAGCCATGTTATGCACAGGTCCAGAGGTCCGGCGTGATTCAAGATAAGAACGAGATCTTTCTAAGGCCGATTGAATCTTACTGATCCCTAGAAGGGTATCATAGGCGTTAGGGTACAACCAGCTCGTCAACCATGTGGGAACCCATGGACAGACGAGACTTACGGAGGCCTTGAACAAGGATTCTGTGACGTTCTGGCCGTTCGGATCGTCTTCCTGTGCGTATGGAGGCCAGTGTGTGGCCAATGACGTGAGTAGCAGGTGTTTTCCGCAGGTGGTGAGGCTCTGTGGGCCGGAGATTTGGGCCCAAAGAGCTCTCTGATTCACTGTCTGTAAACGCGACAGTGAAGGACGTCACATTGTGAACGCGACATCCCAGGGCGTCGCATTTATGAAACCGTTGTTTTTGGTCTTCGTCTGCATGCGCACAACGTGTTGCGCTTAGGGTGAGCTTGCTGACGTCGACTTATGGAAGGCAACAGACTGGTGTGTCGCATTAAGGTCGCGACACAGTGTGGTGTCACGTTCTTAACTGTGAAGAGTTTTTATAGAACCCCGGTAGAACAGAGCTCACATGAGCTCTGCTCAGCCAGGGGGTTATGCTGGAGGATTTCTGGGCGACTCGACTTGTTGGAGCTTGGTTTGACGTGTTCACGCCGCAAGGACACTTTGTGGAGCGGGGGAAACGTCATGTGGGCTCCGTACTTCGCCTGCTTCGCGAAGGTAGGGAGATTTTCCGTGGATTGCTTGTGTGTTGTGAATGATGTGTTTCTAGATCTTTAAATAGTAGATACCATGTGTAGGAACACATTAAAGCATGTAAATGGAATGGAAACCATAGATTATAGGGGTTTTGGGGGTGATTCGAATGATGGATTCCGAATTAGGGTTTGCGCCTGTGAAGGTGACAAACCTGGGCGTCGCGACAATGTCGCGACAGAACGATACGTCGCGTTCTTGTTTTCTAAGGCGACATATCGAGCTGTCGCGTTCTGAAGGCGACACTAAACCCCATCGCGATCACAGCCGAAGCTTGTTCTATGCATGGGTATGCTAGTGTGATATTATCAGATTATCATATGTATATTGTGTGGTAATGGTAAGAGGTGCATTGGCACTCTCAGCGCTCAGGGAGCATGTGGTGTGTGTAGTTGGCGTGGTGTTCACGTGGTTTGTGTGGAGCTTTCACGTGGCTTGTGCATTGTGCACGTGGTTTCCGTGTACGTGGTGTGTAGTTTGACGCCTACCGTGGATACCTCTTCAGTTGGGAGCCCCAGGTTTTGAGTGAGCCAGGCACATGTGTGCTCGAGGCTTGTCCCGGTACCGAGTACCGTCGAGGTTTTGTCGTCTTCCTGGACACCCTCACTCTTGTGTTGAGTAGTACGTCTGTCTGAGGGAAAGACGACAGTGGGACAGCGACTAGAGAGAGTTTGTTGTGTTGTCAGTTGTAGCGCGCTCGTAGTTGGTGGAGATGGACACCAGTAGACGTACTGGGCCCCAGCTAGTCATATTTTCCAATGCCTTACTTTAGGGAGCTCGGGCCAGAGTCCCTAAAGGTGCCAGGCATGGGCCTGCGGGGTGTGTGACCTGCAGGTTGTGGTGGTTTAGTTGGACTCCACAGTTCTTTGTACTGGTTTAGTGGAGCGGCAGCTGGACCTTCCGTCCGTGGCTGCGAGACTGAGAGGTAGTCCTGTGTTGTTTGTCTGGGTCAGTAGCTGGTGTCGCGAGCCAGTCCACGTGGCCCGAGTAAGGCGTTTTCTTACTGTAGCTCGTACACTTATTTGTGTCTGCCGTTTATTTAACATTAATGGTTTCTATTAAGCGGCAAGTGGTAAGTGATATTTATAGTTTTATATCTTGTTACGTAGTTCTATGAATTGTTAGTGTAATCTCCTGCTTTATTATTTGTGTCGAATTGCTCGGTTTCTAGGGAGTTTCCCTACTGAGCTAGTGACTTGAGAGGCTCACCCCCTACTCTTTCAGGTGAGGGAGAGCAGGAGACCTTACACCCGTCGTCTAGTTCTGAGCTGCATCGTAGCAGAGGGTCTGCACGACCGGCAGTGTAATTTACTTTTATGTTGTACACCTCGGGGTATGCCCCAGGTTGTTGTTGTAGTTTGGTTACAATTGTGCTATGGCTATGTACTTTTCTAATAAATATTTGTGAGATTGGAAAATCTTATATATATTTGAGTTGGTTCCTTTACAATCCTACGGACTAGTAGTTTGACATCCCTTGCGAGGCTTCGGCCTGGTCGCGGGAGGCGGACTCGTGTTAGGCACGTTATTGGGTTAACGGGTCTGAACAACGAGGGTCGTCACAGATTCACTAGTCCGACAGAAGGAATATCCGACGGAGAGTTCGTCCAAGTCAAGAGAAAGTGTGTATATAGAAACAAGTGCCCGACGTTCTAGAGGAATTCTAGAAAAGTGGAGCGTCGGTAACGGTATTCCCAAAACATCGTGAGAAAACAAAGACAAGTTCATTTAAAAATATGACAAGTTAATTATATAATTGATATACATTACCAGATGTATTATGAGATATTTTCATGCCAAGTTAAGCCATATTAGATGGTTCAAGTGTGTCCATGTGTAAAAGAAATCATAGATAGAAAGAGGTCATGTGCATGTCTTTTAAATCACTCAATAAACATTAAATTTATAACAGGTATATTTACTGCGTGTATGACTATTAACAAGGGGTTTAAAAACTGTTGAAGGTTATAGCTTCACAAATCATGGGCTTTAATGCAAAAACCACAGATCGCGACGTACCCCTGTAAGCGTCGCGACAGGGTCAAATCAGAACGCGATAGGGCCGTTCAAAGATCGCGACAGGGCGGTCAGGTCAGGAAGCCAAATCGCGACGGTGTTGCCTGTCGCGTTCAGAACGCGACAGGTACTGTGTTGCGACGGGCCCTGTGAACGTGGCCTATCGGGCCGTCGCATTCTCAGGTCCTGCGCCTGAGTTTAAGCGGGAAAAGGACAACACCTTGGATTGCGGTCCAAGTTGCCCTATTTCGACACAACTTCATTCAGAAATTAAGAACTAATTATATAGTGGGTGAAAAATTGCGAAATCACTTGCAAACTGATCTAGACATGCGAGGGTACTTACAGTAAAATAGGAATTTTAAAACAAACATGGTTTTGACTTGTTTTGAACATGATCAAGTACGAGTAACATAGAACATGGTATAGTGCAGGTAAACGATTTAATTCGGGCAACATACTGGATGGAAATTAGGGCTTTCAGGGGCAAAATATGCCTAGCATCCATCAGTATCTCCAGTTAAAATCTCAGGGTATGGGGTCGAGTATACATGGAGATCTAGAATTAAGATGAAGACTCGGGGTCATGATCGTTGCAGAACTTCAAAAATCTAGAAGAAAAGATTGGCTCAATGGAAATTATGAAACAAGAGGGGTTTTGTTCCTGATGGATGGAACAATCTACAGACGAAATTAATTAGGTTTTGCTTGTGAGAATGCCTACCTTTGACTCATTTGATCTTCTAGGGTTAGAACTTGAAGAACACGGGTTGAAGCTTGGTCCAGCCTTCTCCCCACGAGTTCCTCTACTCCTTGGCCTCCTCTCCTCGTCCAGCAACCCCCAGCAACGTGTTAGGTCTGGCCATGGAGAGCTTAGAGAGTATTTAAGCTACTTGGGTTTCCTTTTCCTATTACAACTCCTATTCCTCTTTAATTACGAGATTTCCTATTTCCTTTCAACCTTCCAAGCTTTCCCACTCCTAATTGGGTTAGGTTGGGATGCAATTTCGTGGCCAACCTATTAGGGTAGGGTTAAGATTCCAATTCTAACTCAAATTACTTATTTTAATGCTTTAATATCCCTTTTCTATTTAGGTAATATTTACGTTACGAATTTTGAGTATTTTTCTATTATTCATCTTTTAAAAATCCCTATTTTGGCACAAAAATTTCTAGAGGGTCCATTTAACAAAGCCCATTACTTGTTTTCTTTTAATGGGTTTTAATAAATTCTCTTTTCTTTGATTTTCCAATTGAGTTAATTTTTAATATTATTAAATTTTTATTTTTCGGAAAATCCAGGTTGCTACAGTGATGGTCCTGTGTGGGCCTAGCCCTAGTTTCATGGTGATGTTTGGTAATGTTTTAACTTGGTTAATGTTAGTAAGGCATGTTATAGGATTAATGGAGTTGGTTTATGAATAGTTAGTAGTTATGTTAATCATGTGAATCATGTTAATGATGTTAATATATTTAGGTTATGTGGTTATGTGTATAGTAGTATGAGGTTGCTATGGAGGTCATGTGATGACCAATGACAAGCTGGTTAGAATGTGAGTTATCGTGGTTTATGAATATAAGTTTTATGAATATGTCAAGTATCCACGGTGGCTTGTGTGTTTGTCGAGTTTGGTGGTTTGGTGACTATTCTGGAATGCCTCTCTAGTCAGGTACTACAGGTTTTTTGTGAGCCAGGCATGGTGTGGCTCAAAATTTGTCCAAGTACTGTATGTGTACCGTAGAGGTCTGTGTCGTCTTCTTGGACACCCTCACTCCTTTGTTTGAGTTGTACGTCCTGTTGAGGGAAAGACAACAATGGGGCAGCGACTAGTGTGTTGTGGTTGTGTGTTTGTTCACTTGTAGCGCGCTCGTGGTTGGGGAACAAACACCAGTAGACGTACTAGTCCCCAGCTATTCCTATTTTCCAGTGCCTCACTTTAGGGAGCTCAGACCAGAGTCCTTAAAGGTGCCAGGCATGGGCCTGCAGCAGTGTGGTATGCAGGTGTGGTGTTGGTTGGTCTCCATAGTTCTTTGGCTTATGCAGTATGGCTGTGGAGCCGCAGTTGGACCTTTTGTCATTGGTTGCGAGATTGAAAGGTAATTCTTATCTTGTGTTGTTCGGGTTAGATATTGACGTCATGAACCAATGGTCTTTATCCGCGTGGTGGCGTAGCTCCTTCCGACTCGAGCTTTGCAAGTGGTTGTGGCTGTGAGTGGTGACTCACCGGTTGTGGTTTCTATTCGTTTGTGGTGTGCCCTTGTTAGTGGCACAGTTGAGTTTATGGTTCAGTTCTGGTACTTCATGGTTGCAGGTACATGTACCCTTTGTGGGGTAACTGGTTGTTGTGACATGTTGTGCGCCATCCTTTTCAGGTGTTGAGGTGGAGCTGTGATCCGTAGAGGTCGTGTTGTAGGACCTTCCACTTATTGTGTTGTACCCCTCTGGGGGTAGTCTTCCAATGTGTTCTGTTGTTTCAGTACGTGGTGGACTAGCTCTTGGTTATCAATTTCGTTACCCTTCGTTAGTGGTTTGCCTATATGGCTCGTGGCATAGTCGTTTTAGTTGCTGAGTGGATTGGTGTTTCTTTACCAGTCTTGTTGTTTCCCTTTACTTTCCGTGTGTTGTGTTAGCTAGTATGTTTATACCTAAAGCAGTTTACTTATGTGTATAGCTTGCATGCCTTTTACTTTAGTAGTACTTTCATTAGCGTACCAGTGAGACCCTTAGTGGTTGAGGTCTCAGTTGCTTCTTCAGTTTCTAGTTATTGTTTTGGGAGTTCCCTGCTGAGCCTGTGACTCTTTGAGGCTCACTCTCTTACAGTTCTTTTTAAGTGTTAGACGTGTGGTTGGCTTATAGTAGTGTTGTGGCAGACTTGTACCACCATCAGTTGAGTCGTAGTTGTTGCAGTGTGAGCTTCTGCTTCCTCGGGGTATGACCTAGGTAGTTGTACTTTTCTCTTGGACATGTAATAATGTATTGGGACAGAGTAATTTGAGGTTAATGAGTATGAGTACATGTACTTTATTGTATCTTATACTCATGTGGTTTTCTGTTATATTCTCACTGGACGTGTGTGTGAGCTATCCCTTGTGAGACTATGGTCCGATCGTGAGAGGCGGGTCTAAATATGGAGCCTTCTTGGGCAAAAATAACCAGTGTCGCTACAATTCTGATCTCATGTGTCCAACTCTTTGGCATTCATAGCAGATCATCTCTGTCTTGGTGCTATGTTCTCCTTTCTTGCCTTTGCCTTTGAGGTCTTTAGAGGAAGTGGTAGACAATGACTCACTTTTCCTCATAAATTTTCTGAAGGTACGAACTAGCCTTGCCACTTCTTCCTCATCTTTGCTAGAACTACCTTCTTCTGAGTTGAGTGCCTTGGACTTCTTAGCTTTGAGAGCTAGATCCTTTTTCTTGACAATTGGTTGCTCAACTTCCTCCCTTTTCATGCTTATCTCATATGTCATGACTCCCAATTAACTCTTCCACGGTTAAGATTGATAGATTTTTGGAGTCTTCAATGACCGTGGCTTTTGTATGCCACGCCGGTAGAAGGGATCTTAAGATCTTCCTCACTAGCTCCAAGTCTGTGTAATTCTTTCCAAGTGACTTCAGACTATTGGTGATCTTGGAGAACCGTGCAAACATTTCTAAGATGGTCTCAATGGAGTTCATTTTGAACATCTCATACTCATGCACAAGGAGATTGATTCAAGTCTCTTTGACTTCAGAAGTGCCTTCATAAATCAACTTCAGTTTGTCCTACATTTCTTTGGTGGAACTATACATAGAAATATGGGAGTACTCAGCAAGGTGCATGACACATTGCATAATATTTAAATCACTAAAATTTATCTTGATTTTTTAATGTTATCCTCAGTCCACTTTCAAACATCCTCTGACAGTATATATGGACCAATACTTACGACTTTCCAAATCTTATAATCTTGCGCCCTGAGAAAGACGTGCATACAAATTTTCCAATAAGAATAATGGATGCCATCAAAGAACGATGGAAGTTGGATAGAATGACCCTCAGACATAAATACTTTCTTGGCCATCGCACACATGCATCTCTCTTTTAGAAAAGATAACATGCCCTAATACCAATTGAAGAAGAATATGTATGTAAGATAGTCAACTTAACCAATAGGGGAGGGGTGAATTGGTTATCGCCTATTTAAAGATTCTTTCACACAAGATAAATTAAACTTAACTAAGTAAATCTATTATATGAGATGCACAACATAATATAACAATTATAATAGCGAAACTAACTATCCTAACGTGTGTAGAAAGAGATAGAAGAGATGGATCATATCATAGATTGCACGTAAGACCTAGAGTGGTTCATCTAACATACCACAGGTGCGCCTACGGCCTCTACTCCACACCCCGTAAGGATTTTCCACTAACTTGTTTCCAGGCACAAGTTATAGACCCTCAACACGGTTGTTTTCGAGGACAACACAAACCCCACTCATTTCCTGGGACGAGATAACCCGATTATGTAGTGTGCGCACACACTACACACCAACCACTACTTGCACAGGAGCACAACACAATGTATGTTCTGGCTTAGTTATGAAAACATAAGAACATGGACATGAACACACTACACACCAACCACTATCAGAAGAAGAGCAACTTCCTGGAACGTCTGGAGGGTTCTGGATGATGAAGACTTGTTATAAGTTCAGGACTTTGTTGGCTCTTTCTGGGCATCATGATCCTCTCTTGAATGCTAGGGCACGAGATGATCTCTTGGAGGTGGCTATTCTCTATTCCGAATCACAAGAACATGTTTATACTTATAGTACAACAACTAAACAGTCCATCTTTGGCAAGAGCTCTGATGGAGGAAAGAGTCCTTCTAATTTAGGAAACCTCATCGCCGAAATTGGTCGTCCGATTTCCCACAATTAGTCGTCTAATTTTTGGTGCTTGGCTTGGTGTCGACATGCTTGTCTTCATGAGTTGACACACTCTTCAGAATCGGTCATCCAATTTCATGAAATCAATCATCCGATTTGCACTGTCTTCAAATAAGTGTCCTTAGGAAAAAGTGATTGTTCGATTCTTCCGAATCGATCGTCCAATTTTCTTCTTAGTCATCAATCAGAACTTTCTTCTCTTCACCAATCGAAAGGAGCTTCACCAATTAAAAGGAGGTTCATCAATCAGAAGGAGTTTCATCAATTGATTGGCCTCTTCTTCAACAATTGATTGGCCTTGAACAACAATCAATTGGCCTGCCATAATCGGTCGATCGATTCTTGGAATTCAGTCGTCCAATTTCAAAATATTCTTCATCATCAAAGTGCCACTTTGGCTGGCCCTTTGTACAACTTTGACTGACACATTTCGGTGATCTGATTTTCTGAAATCGATCGTCTGATTGTTAGTTCTGCATAATCCAGATTTCCTTTAAGTCCAGAACTTGACCTTTGTGAAGTCCACTTCAAGTGTGACTTCTGGACTATTTTCCTGTACACTTAACACGCAAATTAGACCCTCAAATTACATATAATCAAATCCAATATTTGAGTCATTAACACGAACGCCAATCTTGTGCTTTGTGATGTTATCAACATGAATGACACTTAATGTTTTTTATGATTATAAAAATATACAGAGTACAACACCACATAACCCCGAAGATACTTATCGAGTGTCTATCAAATGGAGAGGAGGAATGCAGAACTCTTAGCTTGTCAGATCTAACCTGAGAAGTGGTCTAGCTATCGAACATTGATCACTTCGAAGGAGGAGATGGATCCTGGGGGAGAGTTTTAAACCATGCAGTTGCTCCCCCCTCGAGCAGAGTTAGGAAGGCTCTGCACTTGACCTCATTCGACTTTCTTGAAGGAAAAGAGGCTGCTGAACTTGTCTATGTGGTCGAACGAGTACGAGGTTCCATCATATGCCTTCATGTTCAACATTTCAAGTTGGCCCGAATGTGTTGCAACTAGGATTTCTTTAGTGAAGAGGGATCTTAGGTAGGTAGTGGAGGTAGCTCCTCAGCCTGGGAGCTAGCTCACCAGTCCCTAGAGCTCTTTTTTGACTTCCACCAACGTTTTCTTGAGCCCCCTGACCTCAGTGGGGGCTCGAAAAGGGCAAGGCATTGCAGAGATTGACGGTGGCAGTAATGAGCTGACCGATGCCCTAGCCTTGGTCTTAGAGGTGTTTGCTAGTTAGGGCGGCCTAGGGAAGATGAGAGTCACCCATGGGGATCATCAGTGACTTTGTTGGGCTCCCTTTTGGCCTGAGAGGATAATGCCAGCTAGCAAGTCAGTGCCCAGATGAGGTCTGGAAGGGCCGCTAGTTGCTTCATTATCTCCCTCAAGTTGGTGACTTGGCGGTCTAAAGCTTGGAATTGATCCATCGAGACTAAAGCAAGCTAGATGATGGCTCCAATCATCACCTCAGCCTCTCAATTCTCCAAATCCTCTGATCGAGCAATGACCTTGCTTTTTGAGGGAGCCATGGTGATGTCTTGTTTCTCATAGATGGTGCGAATGATGTGGTTGGTCTGATCTCTATAGTTCTTCAGGAGGGACGACCATGAATGATCCCAGCCTAACCCTCGAATAGTTGAGATAAAAAGGAGAAACAAGCGCCTCGCTAGTCCTCGATGTTGCCTCTTCCTACAAGATAGTCAATCCTAGGAAGTGAGTCCCGTGGTTGACCCTCTAACGGTCAAGTTAGGGATTAGGGGAACTTGGCCCAAGAAGAGAGATTGAGAGGGAGAGAGAGAGAGGGAACTGCTAGTTGGATTATGCCTAGTTGACACTTATGATGCCCTTAGAATTTGTTATCATGATTGCTTTAGTTGTATGGTTAATCTTCTATTCATTTATTTTAACAACATTGAATGAAGAAGTTAGGTTAGCTGACGGCATCACAGTGCACCGTTAGCCTAGTTCTGATGTCGTCATACCAGGCCGTTAAGTTTTCTTCTGGCATAAGATAATGCTGTATGTTTATCTCTCGATGACATTGAGTTATGGAGTCAACTTCTTGATGGCATATTCGAGTGCCATCAATATTTTTGTTGGCAACATACAATCATGTTGTCAATATATTTGCTTCATTTCACAACTGAGGTTCTTGTAGTGCTCGTTTTGATCAATTTCAAGCCTCGTCATAGATATAGGATGTGCATGTTTAGCTTTATTGTAGTTTTATGTTAATTATGCTTTAATAAATGACCGTAGTTTGTTTTAACAAGTTTATGAGGCTTTGTTCTTGGTTTCATAGGATTAATGCATGAAAATGTTTTTTTTCGACTTTTAGGGCTGATGTCATGATAGTATTATGTCAAGTTTTCTTAACAACATAATATGATGTCGTTAGGGTTTCTTAACACCATGCTCTTATGCCGTTAAGACTTGTTGACATCACTATCTTCTACCTTTAATTTTGGTGTATTTTGGATGACTTTCATATGCCGTCAAGTTTTGAGTTGACGACAACCTGCGTTGCCATCCACTTTCCTACATTGTCTTTCCCAATTTTGCTTCGAAATCAATTGTTTTGTAGTGATAAACTCGACATGGTTTGTTGCAGGGAAGGGATGCACCCCCGACACGACACAAAGCTGAAAGCCCTATAAATATGTGGTATTTTGTCTTTGCTGAACTGTTTTCCTATTTAGGGTTTTTTTTTCCCTTTGAGAGAGAGAGAGAGAGAGAGAGAGAGAGAGAGAGAGAGCCAGCTCATGAGGGTGTCTTCTTCGATTGCTGCAGCTTGATCCTATTACTGCGAAGGAGATGAAGCTTTAGCAAAGCATGTGTAACACCTCCAAATGTGCTGATTGTGTTTAGAAGGTGATAGTGGGGTGAATCTTGGTGTGAAGTGGAGAGACCATACTGATTGCGAAGACGCGCATCATCGACTTTAATCCCCATGCGTGTGTGTGGTGGTTCAGAGGTAAATAACTTAAGATTTTTATCTATGATCATATTTTGTAGGTTTTCAATCTTATCAAATTTTTCTACGTTCGAATCGATGTCTATTTTTCATAGTTCTTGGTGACATCAAGCTTGTATTGATGACAATCTTATATGTCGTCAACCATTGTTGACGACTACTTATTTTGTCGTCACGCACGTGTTTTTAGAATTCATGTTTATGCTGGAACGATTGTTTTAATGAAGGTATTTGGGTTCTAAATGCACTACCACATAGGGGAAACTACTGTGACACTGCAGTTAAGCCCATTACATTTTCTGAATGCTATAGGTATTTATTGTAATTTTCTATTTATATAAAAATATACAAGAACATGGAAGATATATGTGTGTACTTTAGAAGTGTTGTAAAAAATGTAATGAGACTGCACAATTTTTTATTTCTGTTCTGAACGGATGCTTAGATGTGTATGATGCCACAAAATATCTTTTTATATAATTTCAGCTTATTTTTTAATGTTTACCTGTGGCCTGTTTTAATTATAAAAAGTAGTTTTACTGTACAAAAATTTGTGAAACTTTAAGGGTTTGATTTACTACATGTACGCATCATACGATTAAAATTTGAGCATGTTCTGATCACTTTAATTATATTTATGATTTTTGGAAGCTATTTGTAATATGTTTTGTAAATTTGATTTAAATCCGATTGTTTAGTGATTGTTTAAGGGTTATGCTTGTTCTGTCACAAAGTGTTAACTCCTATGACATGACAATGTAACCCTAGATATTTTCTAGGTTCTTAGAGTATTTATTTAAAGTTTCTGTTTATGTAAAAACATGAAAGAAGATGCTTTGGTGTGTTCCTGTTTGGGCCGGAGCCAAACGGGCCTCCACTAGAGAAGATGGGGAAGACGAACGCCGGTGTGGACGAAAACCTGCAAAACCAGAACTGGATCAGGGGGCCCGGTGAAGACCGGGGAAACCCTCCGATGCCTAAGTCAGTACGAGGCTTGCAAGGCAGGGGGTTTCGGAGTGTGAGAGTGTGTTCGCGTGAGAGGGAATGTACCCCTGTGCATGGGCCTATACCTGTGCTTTTATAGGCGAGGATGCAGGGGAAGGCGTGCGTAATGCCGATAGATCGTGCCTCGAAAGGCGCCTTGACGTGCGCGCATAACGGAAGGAGTTATGCGCTCCGATGCCCGTTGGGATGCCAGGCAGTTAATGCACCCTTTGATGGTGGGGTGCGTGGTTTGCGGCGGTTATAACCGTTGCGCAGGCCAAGAGACCTATTCGGCCACTTCTGGATATGATGTCCGAACAGGCGACCCGCACGAGGACGAACGAAAATGCTGTTCGGCGCTGCCTGTAGCTGTTCGGAACAACAAGACAGGTGACCTGCTCGGAAGCATGCAGAGGGGCTTGGCGAAGCCCACTCACGGGGGAAAGGTCTTCGAAGGCCTCTGAACCACCCTGATGAGGACGTGGCACAACGTCATAGGAACACGTTCGTTGACAGGACGCGAACGGGCCGTAAAGAGCCATCATGGGCCTAGGTGGCCAGATTTGGCCACCACACTTGCCCCCCACGCTCTCGAGTGGCTCGGTGAGATGAGTGCTTCGAGGGCGTCGCTTCCACATTTAATGCGATGGCCCATTGCGTGGTGCCGCTGTTTGGAGTCCTGTCAAACGGCTAACCCGTCATGATGGGTGCAAAGCCGTGTCGAGCCAGAAGTGTCGTCGCTGTGCTTGAACGGCCGCCGACGCTGTACCCGAGGAGGAATTTTCAAAACTGGAAGGAGCGGCGTGTTAGGGCCCGCCTCGAATTTCGCTCCCTCCCCATTCCTTATAAGGAGGGGAGGAGGCGAAGGCGGGAGCCACGCCTACGAAAAACTTTCCAGCGTTCCAGCCTTCGAGTTTTTTTGCCAGCCCAGCTTTCCACCTTCTCCTTCGTCTCCTCTTGCTGCTGCTTCCTGCGACTCTTCCAGTGATGGCGAGCAAAAGGAAGGCCGTTGCCGGAGCAAGCGGGGTGACCGTCGCGGCGGCCAGCGGACCGCAGTACCGCCATTACAGCGGACTTCGTGAGCGTTTCAGGATCGGTGACGAGTATGAGATCATCGACGCGAAGGAGGGGGAGACGCTCCTGGTGAACAAACCAGGTTGCCTGCTCCTCTCCGTAGATCACCTGGAGGCGGGCTTCCGGCTGCCGCTGCCGGAAGTGGCGAAGGCGCTCCTGAACTGTTGGGGCATTTCACCAATACAACTGACGCCCAACACATGGAG
This sequence comes from Colocasia esculenta, assembly GCA_014218235.1. Lineage (NCBI taxonomy): Eukaryota > Viridiplantae > Streptophyta > Magnoliopsida > Alismatales > Araceae > Colocasia > Colocasia esculenta. The sequence continues at coordinate 9,857,082 of CM024766.1, read as the reverse complement.
GTACATATGTATCTTCGGCGTCATCTGCAAGATCAAAGAGATCAGGGGCTCAGTAGATGTTTTCCGGGCTCACTTCAAGCTGTCTGCTTCTCGGGCGTCAGGAGCAGATGTCTACTACGCGAAGCACCGAACAGACAGGATGCACATCGGGCTGTCCAACAAATACTCCAACAATAAGGGTTGGATGGACATGCTATTTTTTATGCGCCGCCGGGATGGTGCCGAGTGGGGATTCCCCACTGTTATCCGCTCGGCGCGGAAGGACAGCTTTCCGAAGCTGATCCAGGACGAGGCAAGGGCGTCGGACTGTCTTCTCCGAGCAGGTGTTCGGAATGGAGAAGGCTACGTGACCGAGTTCTTGCTCGTCAAGTATGGCTTGAGTAAACCATGGAGTAAGTATACAGACTCTTGGTCATTTACTCGCTGGTTTTAGTGACCTCGCTCTAACTCTTCCTCTTCTTTTTTATATGCAGCTACCGCAGAGCTGGAGGCTGGAAGGGATCAGGAGGCGAATGAAGATTTTGCCGAGCGGATCCTTGTTTTGGCGCATATGGTGTATGAAGGCGACGACGTTGCGGCCGTTGTTCGGGTCCCCTCTGCCGTGAGGGTTGGTGCTGCAGTAACAACGACACTCGTTGCTCCTTCGCCTGCTGAGGAGCGTCCAGCCAAGGCCCGGGTCTCTGAGAAGGGGCCCGGAAGGATTCGCCTGAAGAAGAAGGCCACCAAGGAGGTGGTTTCGGCTAGAGCTCGGATTCCACCGGAGAAGGGCGACGGGGCGAGTCGTCCTTCCGCTTCCATAAAAAGGAGGCCAGTTTTGTTCGACGAGAGCGCGGAGGAGACAGAACAACTCCGTGCTCGGAAGAGGAAGAAGACGGTCCAAGCTACTCCTCCACGTGACGAGGAGGGGACCGAAGAGGACGCGGAAGAGGCGCAGTTGCTGCTGCGTAGAAACAGTAAGGCCGTGGAGTCGGCCGATCAGGGAGTGCCGCGGGTGGCCTCCGTGGTGCGCCCAGAGGTCGCACAAGAGATGGCGACCGAGCTAGGGCTCGTCGTCGTAAGCGACGGGTCTGAGAGCCCTTCCAAAGGAGAGGCCAGGGGCTCCACCTGTTCGAAGGATAGGGAGCCCTCTGGTACTTCCAACATTGGTGGTGTCGAGCACGGTGCTACCAGCAACACTGCGGGGGCTTCTTCCAGGAGGAGTGGAGAAGTTGCAGTGTCTCCTGTTCGGAGGGAGGAGGACGCTGATGCCGCGGAAGTTTCCGCCCCTTCTGGGGTGGTAGCAAGCAGCGTGGTGGCTCCAGCGCCAAGCGCAATTCCGCCCGAGGGACAGGAAGTGGTTCCTGCTGCAAGGGCCACTGAAAAAGCAGCCGCGACGACAGGGGCGTCCGAGGAGGTTGCTGCTACCACCGGGGGTATCCTGCCCCCCATGCCCCCCACCGAGGTGGTTGCTAATGTAGATGCAACCTCCAAGGTAGTTGAAGTTGTTGGGGGGGAGGCTGCGGATGTTGGGGGCGGTGTTCGGGCTGAAGAGTCCGACGACGACCGAAGACCCCTTAGTGAAGCGCTGCTCAAGAGGCTTCCCGAAGATCCCTCTGTGGCAGTGTTGGAGGCGACCCTTCGGCGTATGGAGAATGCGCCAAGGAAGCTGCCCGCGAGCCCCACTGCTTCTCATCTTGACTAGCTAGCAAGGTGCCTGGACCTTCCTTCCGAGCAGACTCCGGAGAGGTCAGTGGAAGGTTACCACCCAGAGGGCCAAGGGGAAGATGGGTTGAGCGACGTTGATCTGGAGGCGCTTGCAGATGGAATGTCCAAGTCGCTGGGCATTCTGAAGGCTCTGGCTGTTCGGGGCCAGAGACAGAAGTATCTCTATGAGGCGCAGACAGCTTTCTGCGAGGACCTCTCAGCGAGGCATAAAGCTCGCGAGGCAGCACTGGAGGAGGAGGTGAAGAACCTCAAAACTGCCCTCCAGGCTGCGAAGCTGGATGCTACCTTGGCGCGGGCCGAAAAGGACGCCCTGGCCAAGGTGGTAGTAGATGCGGAGGCCCGTGCCGTTGCTGACTACAAGGCCGGGCCAGAATACAAGGAAGACTTGGAGCAGTATGGGGCCCGCTGCTACAGGGTGGGTCTCAATGCTGGGAAGGAGGTAGGAGAGCGGCTTTCCTGGGTTGAACGCGCCCGAGAAGCCTTCGAGGCTGCTGTTCGGGAATGCCGACGTCGCACTCAAGACGTTCGTTTATATGGTGTGCGCTTCGCACAATTTCAGTCTGGGCGGATGCCTTCTTCGGGTGAAGATGCTGGTCCTTCCGAACAAGCTCCTTAATCCCCATGCTCCATGTTCTTCTTGTACTTCCCTTTTTGCAGTCGTACTTGTAAAAAAAAAGATTAGTAAATGAAAATTTCCTTTTCTATACTTTGATTGTGGCGTCTCTTTTTCTATCTCCTCCCTTTCATCATTGTTCCTGCTCGGATGGAGGTCTGCGGGTTTCATAAGCATTGTATGCATAGCGCAGATCATTGAAAACCATAGGAATAGGGAGAAGAGAAGTAGGATGTCGAACAGAGGCTTTTACAAATGGTAAGCCTTTAGATTAGATACATGCCAAGTCCTGGGTATGGCTTCGCCACTAGGGATAGTTAGCTTATATGAGCCTTTCCCAAGGACGTGGGTGACCTGATAAGGTCCTTCCCATTTGATGGCAAGTTTTCCGACCGCTCTTCGGGGATCCGAAGCCGAACAACGGCGCAAAACCAAATCTCCCACGTTGAATCGCCTTTCCTTGACTCGCGCATTATAATACTGTGCGAGTCGTTGCTGATAAGAAACGAGGTGAATGCTGGCGTCACTTTGTCGTTCGCCAAGCATGTCCAAGTTTTCCCGAAGAGCACGGTTATTGGCGGCTTCGTCGAAGTGGGTTGTTCGGATGGTGGGAAGGGCTACTTCCAGAGGTACAACCGCTTCCGAGCCGTAGGCCAAATGGAAAGGTGTTTCCCCTGTAGCTACCCGAGCAGTCGTTCGGTGACACCAAAGGACGTTAGGGAGCTCGTCAATCCATGATCCACCTGCAGCCTCCACTCTTGTGCGGATCCCGTGCAGTAGTGTTCGGTTGGCGTTTTCGACCAAACCGTTAGCCTGGGGATGAGCCACGGAGGTGAAGTGGTTGTAGATCCCGAGCTCGGCGCATTTCTGTTTGAAGAAGGTACTATCGAACTGCTTCCCGTTGTCAGAGGTGATCACCCTTGGGACGCCAAACCTGCAGAGAAGGTTCTTCCAGACGAACTTCCATGCGGCTTGTTCGGTGATTGTGGCAACAGGTTCGGCCTCGATCCACTTGGTGAAGTAGTCGATGGCCACAAACAGAAACTTCTTCCGCCCTTGGGCCTCTGGGAAGGGACCCAAGATGTCAATGCCCCATCTGGCGAAAGGGCGCGGCTCGAACAGGCTGTGAAGCTATTCGGCAGGCTGCTTGATGAGCTCTCCGAACTTTTGGCATTCTAGACATTTTCTGACGAAGGACATGCAATCCTTCTGAAGAGAAGGCCACCAAAACCCTGCTCGGATAATGCTGCGCGCTAGCGTTCTGCCCCCAGGTGGCTTCCGCACAGCCCCTCGTGGACTTCTTCTGTGGCTGCAAGGGCCTCCTCAGAGTTGAGGCAACGCAGAAGAGGTCTTGAAAGGGACCGTCGGTACAGCTTACCTTCTACGAGGGTGAAATGCTGAGAGCGCATCCTGATTCTGCGAGCTTCGCCCTGTTCGAGCGGAAGCTCACCCCGGAGTAAGTACGCCAAAAGAGGGTCCACCTAACTCGGAGTTGGTGGGCCCGATTCTATGGCTGCAACTTCTACCTCCGTGCTCGATAAGGCGAGTTCTTCAATAAACACGGAGCGGGAAGGGGCGATGTCACCTGAAGATGCCAGTTTGGCCAGTGCATCAGCTCGCGCATTCTGTTCCCATGGAACATGTATAACTTCGAAGTATATGAGGCCCTCTGCTTGGCTCTTGACCTGTTGGAGGTATTGAGCCATGCGGGGTTCCCTCGCTCCGAACTGCCCGCTCACCTGGCTGGCAACCAATTAGGAGTCACTAAAGACCCTAAGCCGAATGGCTCCAAGGTGCCTAGCCATGCGGATACCGGACAGCAAAGCTTCGTACTCGGCTACATTGTTGGAGGCCGGAAAGCGGAAACGGAGGGCGTATTGGAACTCTAACCCCTCCGGGGAGGTGAGGACCAAACCAGCTCCACTCCCTGTGACGCAAGAGGATCCATCAATGTAGAGCTCCCATGGGGGTTCGTCCGCCAACGGTGGATCCTGCTCGGCCGGGAGAGTACATTCCGCCACGAAGTCTGCTAGCGCCTGCGCCTTGACCGCCGTCCTTGGTCGGAAGCTGATGTCGAACTCACCAAGCTCTATCGCCCACTTAACCAGCCTGCCGGAAGCCTCCGGCCGCTGAAGAATGGATTTCAGCGGCTGATCGGTTAGAACCGTGACGGAATGGGCCTGAAAATAGGGCCTAAGCTTCCGAGCAGCCGTGACGAGAGCAAGGGCGAGTTTTTCTGCCCTGGGGTACCTCCTTTCAGCTTCTTGGAGGACCCTGCTAATGTAGTATACCGGATGCTGCGCCGCTCCTACTTCTCTGATCAAGACTGCGCTGATGGAGTGTTCGGTAACCGAGAGGTACACGAACAGAGGCTCCCCGAGCACAGGCTTTGAGAGAACAGGAGGGGCTGCCAAATATGCCTTCAGCTCGGTGAAGGCAGCCTTGCATTCATCAGTCCACCGTATTTGCCCCCCTTGCTTCGAGGCGCTTTTAGGGCCTCAGAGCAACTTGAAGAAGGCGAAACTTCTTTCTGCTGCTCGGGACATGAACCGGTTCAATGCCGCAAGACGCCCTGTCAGACGTTGGACGTCGCACACTGTCTTTGGACTGCTCATCTCAAGCACGACTTGGATTTTCTCTGGGTTAGCCTCTATTCCTCTGTTTGACACGAGGAAACCGAGGAACTTGCCCGATCGAACACCAAACGCGCACTTGGCAGGGTTGAGCTTCATATTGTACTTTCGCAGAGTTGCGAAAGTTTCCTGGAGGTCGGAAATGTGGTCAATGCTCGGAAGCGTCTTGACCAGCATGTCATCAACATGGACCTCCATGTTGCGCCCGATCTGCTGCTCGAACATCTTGTTGACCAGCCGCTGGTAAGTTGCGCCCGCGTTCTTTAGGCCGAAAGGCATTCTGGTAAAACAGTATAAGCCTAGGTCTGTGACGAACGTCGTGGCGTCTTGATCTGGGGGATGCATACTGATCTGGTGGTAACCAGAGTAGGCATCCAAAAAGCTGAGAAGCTCGTGACCGGAAGTAGCATCCACCAGCTGGTCAATGCGCGGCAGAGGGAAGTTGTCCTTGGGCGTTGCTTTATTGAGATCTTTGTAATCAACGCACACACGCCATTTACCGTTGGCCTTGCGTACGAGGACCACGTTGGAGATCCATCTTGGGTATTGGGCTTCTCGGAGGAGCCCAACAGTTCGGCTTTTGACTACATGATCCTGAATCACGGTCTGCCGTTCTCGGTTCACAGGTCGCCTCCTTTGCTGAACTGGTGGGATCCGGGGATCCAGGCGGAGGCGATGCACCATTACCTCCGGGGGAATGCCCGGAAGCTCATCATCAGACCAGGCGAACACGTCCAAATTGGCCAACAGGAAGGCTGTGTAGCGCTGCTGCTCGGCCTCTGTCAACAAGGCGCCAATGTATAAGACGTGTTCGGGGTCATCGTCTACCTGGACGGGGATTAAATCTTCAGCAGGCATTCCTCGGCTGGTAGAAGGCTGGTCGGACGTTGGCGGGGCTGGGTCCGCGAGTGGTTGCTTGTCTCTTAAAGAGAGGACATAGCAACGGCGAGACTCGCGTTGGCACCCGAGCACTTCACCGACTCCGCTCGGGGTTGGAACTTCATCTTCTGATGGAGTGACGAAGGCACCGCTTTGATGCGCCCGATCAGACCTCTGCCGAGGATGGCGTTGTATCCAGGCATGTTGTTGATGACCAAGAAGTCAACTATCTTGGTCACGACCCTTGGAGCTGTCCCTAAAGTGATCGGGAGGCGAACCCTTCCCATGGGCTGGACCGAAACTCTCGAAAAGCCGAACAAAGGCGAGTTTACAGGGGTGAGTTGATCGGTTCTCATGCCCATGAGGACAAAACAATCGTAAGCCAAGACATCGGGGGCGCTTCCATTATCCACCAGAATCCGACGCACATTACAGTGGTTGATGGTGGCCGAAATGACCAACGCATCGGTGTGTGGGGTCGATCTTCGTCTGAGAAGGTTATAGCCTCCTCGGGCTGTGCGCGTGCAGGACTGGTGGGATATGGAGCCGGCCGAGGTGCCGAAGGCCTATCTACAACATGCACTCGCCTTGCGTAGTCGCGTCGGCTTCGAGTGCTTTCTCCGCCTGCGCCGAAGCCTCTCGCGATCACGTTGATCTCCTGCCCATTGGGCTCATTGTTGATCAGTTGCTCGGGAGTGCGCTCTCGGCGTCTGGGGCGCTCTTCATTCCGGCGCACGAACCGTCCAAGGTAGCCGCGCTTGATAAGGTCTTCGATTTTGTCCTTAAGCTGGCGGCACTCGGAGGTGTCGTGGCCGTGGTCGCGATGAAAGAGACAGTACTTGTTCTGATCACGCTTCCGAGGGTCGGAGCGCATCCTCTGTGGCCATCGAACAAATGCTTCGTTCCTGATCTCTGCCAAGATCTGTTCGGGTGCCACAGTGAGGGGGGTGTAGTTGGTGAAGGGGCGCGGACGGCGCGGAGAATCACCATTGCGTCGTCCCTTCTTCCGATCTCGGTCGGAACCGTTGTCGGAAGGCCGCTTCTTATTCGACTGCTCCCCCTGCTCGGCCCTACTCGCTTCCAGGCTCTCCTCGCAAGCGGCGTGGCGCTGTGCGATGGAGAGCAGCTTGGCAAGGGTGGCGGGCTGCTGGACGCCGATGGTCCTCTGCAAAAAACCGTCGCGGGTGCCCTGAATAAGGGCACTGGTTGCCAGAGGGACGTTCAGGCGCGAGATGCGAAGCGCCTCTGTTCGGAACCTCTTAACGAAGTCCCAGAGCGCCTCGCCCTTCTTCTGGCGCACGACCAAAAGAGAAGCCGCCGTTCGCGGCTGCGACCTTCCACCAAGGAAGTTGTCCCGAAAGGACTTCTTCAGTTGGCGGAAGGAGGTGATGGAGCCCGCCGGAAGGGTCTCGAACCAGGCCCTGGCGGTCTCCTTGAGAGTTGTAGGGAAGGCCCTGCACTTGGCCGCATCTGATGCTCCGTGGAACACCATGTGCGACTCGAAGCCGTGGATGTGGTCGGCCAGATCGGTAGTGCCGTCATAGGGCGCGATGGTGGGCAGGGGGAGCTTGGAAGAGACCTGAGCTTCCAGGATCTCCCTACTGAAAGGGGAGCGGAAGTCCAAGTCATCTTCCGCTGGAGCTTTCCCCTCCGCGCGCTGAACCATCGCGTCCACGCGGCTCTCGACGTCGACGACACGTCGCAGACGCCTAACGAGCTCCTGTTCGGAGTTAGCGGAGCCTCCTCGTCCGGACGCGTGGGAGTTGGCTCCCACGACCGATCGTGGCGGACGGGGGGAGGCGACAGAGCGACGGGGCGAACGCCCGCGACGCTCCGGTGCCCGCTCTTCGGACGGGGCTCGATGTGATCGGCGCGGCGAGTCTGCCTGCTGCTCCTGAGGCGCCAGGAGGACGTGAGAGCGTCGACGTGACGACTCCGCCTGCCGTTCCCGCGGCAGGGGAGCCGCCGGGGCTGGTGGTCCCGCCAGCTGAGCCTGCAGGGCGAGGCAGACACCTGCCAACTGCTGCATCTGCCCCCGAAGTTCTGCTACTTCGAGAGCAGTTGCCGGTGCGGCGACCGCCGGCGCGGGGACGTCGTTATTGTTGGTGCCCGCATGGGCAATGTTGACGTCAACAGGAGTAGACCGGCGAGGAGAATTCGCCTGCGAGCGGCGAGACCTGGTCGCCCTACTCCCTGCGTTCTGGTGAGAAGATCGTCCGCGAGCCATGACTGCGTCGTTCCCACAGACGACGCCAAATGTGGTGGTGTGTTCCTGTTTGGGCCGGAGCCAAACGGGCCTCCACTAGAGAAGATGGGGAAGACGAACGCCGGTGTGGACGAAAACCTGCAAAACCAGAACAGGATCAGGGGGCCCGGTGAAGACCGGGGAAACCCTCCGATGCCTAAGTCAGTACGAGACTTGCACGGCAGGGGGTTTCGGAGTGTGAGAGTGTGTTCGCGTGAGAGGGAACGTACCCCTGTGCATGGGCCTATACCTGTGCTTTTATAGGCGAGGATGCAGGGGAAGGCGTGCGTAATGCCGATAGATCGTGCCTCGAAAGGCGCCTTGACATGCGTGCATAACGGAAGGAGTTATGCGCTCCGGTGCTCGTTGAGATGCCAGGCAGTTAATGCACCCTTTGATGGTGGGGTGCGTGGTTTGCGGCGGTTATAACCGTTGCGCAGGCCAAGAGACCTGTTCGGCCACTTCTGGATATGATGTCTGAACAGGCGACCCGCACGAGGACGAACGAAAATGCTGTTCGGTGCTGCCTGTAGCTGTTCGGAACAACAAGACAGGTGACTTGCTCGGAAGCATGCAGAGGGGCTTGGCGAAGCCCACTCGCGGGGGAAAGGTCTTCGAAGGCCTCTGAACCACCCTGATGAGGACGTGGCACAACGTCATAGGAACAAGTTCGTTGACAGGACGCGAACGGGCCGTAAAGAGCCATCATAGGCCTAGGTGGCCAGATTTGGCCACCACAAATCCGTATAGCATGTGTCATCAAAAGTATCGGAAAAAGTCACCATATTTGATTAAATTAATGTTTTATAGCTACTAGATTTGCAGGACCCCTATTTTCAAAATTTATTGTATAATTTATAATATTTTCCTAAGCGTTATTTTAATTAAGAAAAATAGTTTTATTGATCAGAATATTATAAAAAAGTAGGGTTTTGATTAACTTGTATAAACATCATATAGTCAAAAATTGAGCAAGATCTGCGTCCTATAGTGACAATTATGATTTTCTAAAGCTAATTGCACTATCTTATACAAATCCGATTAAATGAATAGAGTAGCCTCATGTTTATGGCTCTTTACTTTATGTTTAACACTTACTTAGATAGTGTTAATGAGTTTGAATGCTAATAGTTCATATTAACATTGTATGAGTGCATGTGCATAAGATACGTGGTGACATATTGCATGTGTGCATGATACATTGCATGGAGAGTGCCATTGATATATGTGCCAATGAGATACTACCACCATAGAGGGATGTAGAGTTATATTGTAATAAAACCCTTATAAGAAGACTCACTTGCCATTTGTGACTCTGAGCGCAAAGAAGGTGAAAATCCAAAGGTGGATAAGTTCCGGGTTAAAGACTGGAGAGAAATTCCTTCATTTCTGTGCAGTTAATTAAAATTTTATCACCATTGTTTAAGTGATAAAGTCAAGTGTGATGTGACTTTCTAGTGATGGTTTGAACTATATCTTGACTTATTATATTACATTAAGTAAATGTGCAAGTGAATGTGAGAGCGAATGTGAAAGTGCCTAAGAAAGTGTAAGTGCATATGATATTGCTAATTATGTTAGTTTGATAATAATATTGCTATTGTTATTGTTTCTATTAATGCTATGTTTAATTGAAATCATATTAGTTAATGTAATCCGTGTCAGTGAATATCATGATTCATGTTACAGATGTGATATCGCCATACATGTTAAACGATTTCACATTTTAATGACGATCCATGTTTAGTGATTACAATATTGAGCATGATCATATGTTAGAATTATAAATACCAATCTATATTATAAACACGATTGAAAGCAAAAGAAAATGACATGATTAAAAATGTAAATGGCTAAAGCTAGTGCATAGAGTAACATGGATGTATAAGTAATGACATGAATTAGCAAGATTTGAAGATAAGGTATATGATAGATTGTGGATTGTTATCACGGGTTGCTTGCTAAATCTATTATTAGACTCACTCTTACTACCATTTTAGGAGAGAATAAGAATCCTAAGACCGAGAAGTTAGTGAGATCCAATTCAGAGCGTGTGAAGTAGTAGTAATCGTTCGAGACCTAGAGATTAGTGATATTGTATATAAGAGAATAATTGTAATTTGACTTTTGGTTATTTTGTAATACTAGACTGTTATTGTATTTTGCTTATTTATTTATTAAATTATATAGACTGTGATATGTGAATTAATAAGTTGATGAACATTTGCTATTTTTTTCCATTGCAATGTCATTATTTATTTATATATGTCTCAACTTGTCTTGCTATTGTTAGACATGTCCCACTGCCAACATCTCTCTTAGATCAGGACGTGAATTGATATGATTGGACCAGACTTGAGAGGGGCACTACAACACTTGTCTTGCTTGGTCTTTACCTACAACGTTCATGTCCTTTTGAAGGTGGCCCTAAGGTGAAGAAAAATGTGAGCTCCAATATAGAATTAAAAGATCCCTCATAGAACCCTTTCTCCTCTTCTCATCTTGTTTGCCAAGTGGGCCGAACCCAATGTGGCTATGTGGACCTAGAGGCCCTACCAGGTATGGGTCTCTCAACAATTCGACAAAGAATATTTCATTACGGTCAATCACAATGAGATTTCTTAGGATGATGCATATTCTTAGTAGGAGTATGTTTACAATAGATTTTCACATAATTAACAGTTCCATATACACATTTATATGAAAAATACTAATTACCCTCCAAAGAGGGCAATACAAATGATGTAAATTGCCCTCCAAATAATCATTTTACTTGAAAATCTAACAAGACTTTTTTCCTCTCTTCAACCAATAGAATTCCTTAAAAGATACTCCACATCACAAATAACATTTCTTTATATATATATATATATATATATATATATAAATCATGAACCAAACTTTGACTCTGGCCCGGCCCACGTTTCGACTCCTGTTATCCCAGAGGTTGACGTCCCCCACGCACACTTTTAATGATGGAGCATACCGCCGACGGCCTACCGGAAGCAGAAAGAGAAGAAGCGTTCAACACCCCTCTCGCCGCGCTGACCATATACCATCGTTTCGTTCTGACCCAACGAAAGCGTTTGCAAATGTTGACGAGTACGCGCACGCGATGAGACCGCTTTGGTTTAATCTGCTTTTATTCTTCAGAGAAGTCCCATGGTCCAACTAGCTAGAGCGCGAGAGGTCAGAGAGGGAGGAGACCCCACCATTCCACCAACATCCGTTGTCCCTTTCAGCAAGAGAGGGTCTGCTTCGATCATATATATCCCGCGCACCCCCACCCCCCGCCCCATTATTGCCGATCAGCGCTCTCGTCCAATGGTCAGGCGAGGTGAAATACTCGAACTGCCCGACGGATCTTTGTATGTTTCGTAATTGCAGGACTCGCACTGGAAGATGGGTGGAGCCCGGCCGGCCGCCATGGGAGGCGAGGATTCGGAGGACTCTTGGAAGAGGTCAGGAGCCTCAGAAGTCAGAACACACAACAGCAGGGCGGCACCTAGGGTGTTCACTATTCGGTTCAAACCGAAAAATCAAACCGAACGAGTGATTCGATTGGTTTGATTCGGTTTAAACATGAAAAAAAAATGGTTTGGTTTCAAACCAAACTGAATTAGAAAATTTGGTTTGGTTCGGTTTTAACCTCTAGAAACCAAACCAAAACGATTAAACCGAATTACAATAATAAATTTTAATTTGTATATATCTATCAAGTTTTTTTAATATATTTACGTAAAAATACATATTATTGAGGTAATATGGTCATCAATATTTAATACTTCATTTCAAATATTATTTGATAATGATTTATTAGAAAAAACAAGTGATTAAAATTTTATTTAAGACTAAGAGAATCTAAAGACCCATTTATTTCAAGTTAAACCAAACCAAACCGAATTAAGACTAAGAGAATCTAAAGACCCATTTATTTTCAAGTTAAACTAAACCAAACCGAATCAAACCGAATTCAATTCAGTTTGGTTCGATTTGGTTTTCATAGGACTTCGGTTTGGTTTGGTTTGGTTTGAGTTCAAATTTGGTTTGGTTTGGTTTCCTAAAAATCTCCTATAAACTAAACCAAACCAAACCATGAACACCCCTAGCGGCACGTTACTGGCTCAACCAGAGAGAGGATCCATCGATATGGGAGAATAGGGCACACATGTGAAAAGGGAGCGAAGACAAGACAGTTTAGGGAGGTCTTATTGGTTAATCTATAGTACTCCTCGTGATGCTTCCCTTTAGTCGCCAACATTACTACGCATTTATGGCAGCTTGTGAAACCAGAAAGGCTTGACCTCACCACGACGTGAGGGCCGGGGGAGTTGCTGTCTGCAATCTCAGCAGCACACAGGAGGGTAGAGAGAGCAGCGGCATTTATTTGTACCGCCGAAGGGGAAGCATGAGACAGCAACAACTAAAGTCTGGTGTGTCCATGTGCTTTGCCTATCTCTTCAGTCAAGTCTCCAACACAGGAGCCAACCCAATTGTGCCGCGCACGATAACGAGCTCTCTCTCTCTCTCTCTCCGCATGTGTGTGTGTCTCTGTGCTGCTGGGTGTGATTCCATCGTTCACATGCTTCTACAAACAGAGAAAAAAAGGGGTCCGGCCGGTTGCTGGACGGGAGAAGGGAGTGGAGGGGCGCGAACGGGCGAGGAGTGTTGCATGGTGGACACGTTTTGCGCCTTTGGGAAGAACAGCTCGTGGGATTTGTTGTCCGCACTACAACAACTCGCACCCGGGGATTTGTTGTCTGCGTACAAGATACATGCAAGAGATGGCGACAGAAGCAAAAGGCTGAAAGAGCGAGTCGAGAGGCGGCAGATGGAAAGAGAGAGAGAGGCGGAGTGGCCGGTGGGAAGGGAGCGCCGAATTTTTCCCGAATAACGAAGTATATATATGCCTGAATAATCAGCTCAGGGTGACGTCGGACACATAAAAGTACACAGTATATATGATGCTTCTTAAGCAAACCTAGCTAACAACTTCTAATTGCATCTTTATTAAGAAACTAATTTGTTCTGTTATTTTATATAAGCAGCTTATGTCTGATCGTTGTACTAGCTAGCTAGAACCATTCTTCACTTCAGTGGCTCGGGCCGAAACGGGGCCAATATTCCTCTTCCTCCTCCTCCTCCTCCTCCATCGGTCGATCTAGTGTCGCCAATCCTTTATCCCAAGCTAGTCCTAAGTGAAAGAGTGCCTCCACCTCTCCGCACTTGACTGAAACCAGAATAGCCTAGTTTGCTCGATCCCGACAAGTTCGAACCCATTTCAAGTACTCTAACAAAGTGGAGCAATTTTCTGAGTTCGTCAGGAATTAATTGAGCCTACCTTCATCTTAAACCATCAAATTACAAGACGGATCAGGAGAGAGCGAGCAGACTAACGAGTTGTAGTAAAATACAGCGAGGAGAGAAAGGAGGAAGAAGAGAATAAGAATCAGAATGGACTAAAAACCCTAATCCCCGCGGAGGGCCGCTACCATACGAGAAATCTTAGATTTTTGTGGCATGGGTAGTTTGCGAGTGTTACGTAGCTAGCTAGTTTGAATGTTGGGGCCGATATGGAGTAGGGAGCGGAAGAGTCGTTTTTTTTCTTTTTCCCCTCCCAACCCCCTCTCTGCAGAAGGCTTCAAGGGGGTTCGTGGATCGATAGTGGTGGTGGTGGCGGGGGCGGGATCGAGATGGTTTCTGGGCTAGGGTTTCTTACCGAGAGTGTGCTTGTTGTTGTGCATCCAGACCTTGAGGACGTGGCGCTTGACGTTGGTCTCGGCGCAGAACTGCTGCACCGCTGCTTCGTCGTGTTTCTGGATCCTCCACCCAAGCTTCTCCGCCAAAGCCAGCATCTTGTCCTTCTGTTCTTGCGTGAACTTGGTGCGGAACCTCTTCTTCCCCTCCCTCCCCCCGGAGGAAGCGCCCCCGCCGCCGCCCGCTATCATCGGGTTTGACATGTCCTCCTGGTCGTCCCGGCTCTGGGCCCCTCCCCCGCCCGAGGTCGATGGCAGCGCCAGCGGCAGTGGGGACGGCCTGATGTGAGCTGCCGTGTGGTGGCCGTGATGCTGCAGGTACCCCGCGGGGATGCGGTAATACGGGGAGAAATGGTGGTGGAACCCCCCCGGACCTTCCATCCCCATCATTCCTCCCACCCCACCGCCGGCGCCGCCGCCCTCCGTCTCCTTGCGGTGGAAGTTGCGGTGGCAATTGCAGGCGGCGCACTTGAGGGCGTCGAGGGTGCCCTCCTCGCCTGCCGCCATGAACTCCCCGCATCCGTCAACGGCGTGCCCCCCGATGCTCACGGCGTGGTTCTTCAGGCATTCCCGGTACCTTCCACCACCTCCGCCGCCGGAGGCCTTCCAGCTGCCACCGGGCCCCGTCGCCATCGCCGCTGATGCTGCCGCCGCCGCCGCCGCCGCGTCGCCTCCGCTGCCGCCAATCTTTCCAAGGAGTCCCCCGCTCGGCCCGCCCCTCGAGGAAGTCCCCGACGGAGACTCGTAGCTTGACCCCACTGCCACGCCGATCTCTTCCTCCTGGTCATCGTGGTCGTCGAAGTCCATGTGCTCCGCCGCCGACGTGCGCTGCCTCAGCCGTCGCTCCCCCCCCCCCCCAACAGCTCCTCCGTCACCCGATGGGCGTGGTCAGCTGGCTGAGCCGCCACGCGCACGTACGGCTCACAGCAGGGCCGGGGACCTCTCGGCTAAAGCTCTCCGCAAAGAGGATCCCAAAGCAAAGTGTTCTGAACCCTTTCCCTCCGCCACAAGAAACAGTCTCGGTGGTGGGGAGGCACCCCTACCCCTCACTTCGCACTCCCCAACTCCCCCGCCCACCCAACCTGCCCACAGGCCAGCTACAAGCTATCTCGTGAAGACCACGGCAAAAACGAGAAAGCAGGGAGGAGAAGCAGAGAGCCGAGGGGAGGGGGAGAGAGAGAAAGAGAGAGGTAGAAGATGAGGTTGGAGGAGAGTGTGGACAGCATCAGTTCGCACACCGCCTTCCCTTCCTTGCGCGCAGAGAGAGAGAGAGAGAGAGAGGTGTGTATG
Source organism: Colocasia esculenta (assembly GCA_014218235.1). NCBI lineage: Eukaryota > Viridiplantae > Streptophyta > Magnoliopsida > Alismatales > Araceae > Colocasia > Colocasia esculenta. The sequence goes on along the minus strand of CM024766.1, from coordinate 9,841,962 downwards.
TGTATGTTGGTACGTGTATACCTTGGCTTTGTGTGATATACTGGTGCCATCAGACCAGACTGCTATTCTGACCATATAGAGAGTATTAGTAGTCTCTTTCGGTCCCCGGGGGTACCATTCAAAAAAGCGGCTTCGCGAGTGGTGTTTTTACGACTTTACTGGTAGCTCTCGGTAACTCAAGACTCTCTCATTACCGCATCCGTTTACCCGTTTCGTCCGTTATCCTCTTACCTAACAGGCTTTTAAGATGACTGCCAGCCCCCTACTTGACCAGAATTATTTGTACTGATATTCTATCCGATAGCACGAATATTGTCCGCGCTCCAGGGTCGGGTTGGGTAATATCAACCACTTCCAATGTTGTACCGAATAAAATCATAGTTATCCAGTTAGAGGTGTCGGTATGTACTTAATTTATATGGATTTAGATAATAGTCCATCCCCGTTTCACACGAGGAGCTGGCGATCACCCGAGAATATTGTAGAAAGAGTATACATGGCTTCGCCTGTGCCCATGGCGTTATTGTATGTTTGCTATATTTGGACATCAAAGGATTCCCCTTCATCAAATAGTAATATGTGTGATTGAGTTTGGAAAGGTTCGATCTTAGATTCACAACTGATTGTTGGATGGTCTGAAAAGATCTAAAAGTTGGATGGTGAGGGGGGGGGGGGGGGGGACCTATAGGAAGAAGCAAAGAATCAAGGGGATTTTGATAGTGGTCTCTTAGGAAAAATCATTCGATTCAAATGTTACAAAGAGCAAAAGGATCAGGGGATCCTAGGGAAGGCCCTATTCAATAACTAAACTTTCATCAGATATGCTTTTGAATTTTCATTGGGCGGGCCCTATTTATTAGCTAGATTATCACTTGTTGGGCGAAGCTTTATAATTGGGTTTCGTGGTTTGGGTTAGAGAGTCGAGATTCTCTCTCTCCACTTGCCACCCCTTACTCTCAAGTTAAATGGCCTTAATTTGGAGAGTAATCACACATGTCTCTCTATTAGTGTGCCAATTGATGGTGTGTACCATGCCGACTGTCGCTTCATAGGATGTGAGAGGTGTTGGGCGTTGAGAGATGCTGTTGCAACCTACTCAAATATGGTAGAAGCGCTGCCTATTGCAAAAATCTCGTGATCTCACCACATAGATAACATCGTGATCTTAGCATTCTTCGCGACGTTACGTTGCAGTTGCATATCTTGCATATCTTATGCCACAATCTTCACGTGGCCTTTTAATGAATAGATTACATGTAAATTAAAAATTATTTAACTAATTACTTACAATATCTAGTAATTCACTTAATCAAATTAAATAATTTAAGTTTTAGTGGTAACAAAATTAAATGTACTAACAAAGTTAAATTTCATAAAAAAGGTAAATATAATAATAAGGTCAAATGAGATAACAAAATTCAATGCTTATAATTAAGAAGTCACAAACTAGGAAATTAGCCTCTTAGTAAAAGAAGCAAGTCTCAACTCCAAGCTAGAATCGAGTCTTAGAGAATATATGAGAAAAAATTCAATCCCAAAAACATTGTAAGAATCGAATCTCAAAGACAATGTATAATCGAGTCTTAGACTCAATAAAAAATAGAGTAAAAAATTAAGTCTCAAACTCAATCAGAAATTGAATCTCTAACTCAAAGAAAATAGTCTCAGAAATGGAGTCTTAGACTCAATCAAAAATCAAGTCTCAAAATTTAGTCTTAGACTCAATAAGAAATTGAGTCTCAAATACAATGAAAGAACCGAGTCTTGGACACAATTAGAAATTGAGTCTCAAACACTAACATAAATTGAGTCTTAGACATTAACAGAAATTAAGTCTTAGGCCCAATCAGAAATCAAGTCTTAGACAAAAATAGAAATTAAGACTTAGACACAATAAGAAATTAATCAAGTCTTAGGTATGTAAAATTGAGTCTCTCACATAAACAAAAATTGAGTCTCGTGCATAATCAGAAATTGAGTCTTAGACAAAATGAAATAATCGAATCTCAGAAAAAAATCGAGTCCCTGACTCAATCAAGAATCAAGTCCTAGTAAGAATTGCGTCACCTAAAGAATTGAGTCTCAAGGCCTTAATGAAGAATCGACTCTCAAAACTCAGTAAAAAGAATGGACTCTCTAGTTACCGTTAAAAGAATAGAGTTTTAAGAGAGAAACTCTGTAGTTAAACGAATCGAATCTCAAGAGTGAATTAACTCTTTAGATTGAAAGAATCAATTCTTAAAAGAGAATCGACTCTCTTAAAGAATCAACTCTTAAAGACTTAAAGAATCGACTATCAAATTATATTTAAAGAATCAAGTCTCAAGACTAAAAGAATCGATTCTGAGATCAAGAGAATCGACTCTCAAGATAAGAATCGACTCCCTGAGTATTAATGACAAGAATTGATTCTCAGATAGAATTGACTCCTTATGTCTTAATAGACAAAATCGACTACCAGATAGTCGGTTCTCTAAATAACGACAAAACTCATCTCGTTTAAAGAATTGAATCTTTAGACTCATTAAGAGAATCAACTATAAGAGAGAATCGACACCCTAAATAATGACAACTCTTGTCACTTTAAATTGAACCAACTCTTAGAGATAGAATCAACTCCTTGAACAAATTGAATGGAATTGACTCTCAAATATAGAATCAACTTCTTGAATAAATTGAATCGAATCGGCTCTGAGAGATAGAATTGAATCCTTGAGTCAATAGACAATTGACTCTTGAAGAGAATCGACATCTTAAGTCTTTATAAACAAACAATCAATTCTCATAAAATTGACTCCCTGAATCATGACAAAACCTTTGAGTCTCACTTAAAAAAATAAACTTTCTAGAAATTAACTCTATGATTTAGGTTTTAAGAAATGACTCCCACTGAGAAAGTCATTAGAATTGAGTCTTGCTCATTATTTATATGAGAATAAATTTTATAATCTTACCTAAATCGTAAAGACTTCTTTATATTCCTTCTGATTTTAAAGAATATTTTCTCATGGAAGTAATCAACTATATTATAAATATATTTGTGAAGCAAGCTATCACCATTATGGCTACTCATAGAAAACATGAATGCTTTCTCATATTCAAATTTGCATTTAGTGCCTCCCTTAGAACTCTAACAAAAGACTATGAAAGAAATACTTTATGTAGATGTCATATGCTTTATTTGTTCTTAGAAGTTGTTGACTCTTTCTAAAAGGATAGAATGAAGGTTACTTTTTACAGGTACCTACAATTGACATAATATTTTCTAAGATACTGACAACCTATAGAATGAGGTTAGGATAAGTTATGTCTTTGGATGACTTTTATGAGAAAGAGAACATCTATCATGCATTTATCGTCTTGAAGAAAAAGAGTTGACATAACACAACAGTACAAAAAAATGTGCCTAACGGAGGGTAGATTGAGTCACAGCAGATTAATACAACTCAACCATTTAGAAGGAAGATTACATAACACAAGAAGACAATCCACTACACAAAGAAGAAACAAAGTCTTCAAGAACTATATGTGCAAGCTATGTTTTGTAGATGGACAACAACCAAACTGAAAGAGATAGATATTGAATAGCTAGAAACAAAAAGGTCTTGAGCAAGAAAAAGAAAAGAGAGAGTCAAGCAGAAATTGAAAAAAAGCAACATCCATCACTCTACAACATTTAAAGCTCTCCTTCAAGCTCGAGTCCTCTCAAGTGTGCATTCAATACACATTCAATAAAGGAGAAGCCTTTAGCCTGCAGAGCAAATCTTAGTCAACCTTAGCTGAATCTATACAATATCTACGTTCTTTTAGTTCTCATTCATTTAATCTGTGTGTTGCATGTATTGTTCTTATATTGTAGCCATTGTTAAAGTTGGACATAGACATTTGTAGTTGGCACAAATCTGTCGTGGCAACCTTCTAGGGTTGATATCTGTGAGTAGCCTTCTAGCTCATAATAGAAGAGACTTGTTGGGGTATGGCAACAAGTTGACTTGTTACTCGAGAAAAGAAGTGGGTTGATCTTAAGAGTGTCCTATTGGAGGGGTGTTCTGGGAGCTACCTTCTTTCTCAACAAAAGAAGGGTCAGTGGTTGGTGAAATCTTATAATGTTTGGTTTTGAGGACTAGACATAAGTCTGAGTGGATCAGTGTAGAACTAGAATAAACTTTATGTCATTTGTGTTATTGATTGTTTCTCACCTGTTCCCCATTGCATGCATTAATAGTCCAACGACTCACACATTTTTTCTATTGATAATCACTCATAAGTCACTTAGAATATAAGATTTGGATCATCATCATTGTCAACAAAGTTTTTTAATTACTCTAAACTGTCTATTTAATGCTATTATAATTCTAAGATAAGAGAAATCTATTCACTCCCCTCTGGTTAGGCCATAGCCAGGGCAACAAGTGGTATTAGAGTCACATCTGCCATTAAGATTTGACCTAATGGTTAAGTGAGTAAAGACAAGCTGTGGTTTTTGAAAGAGGTGAAGGTCAATCAGTAAATTGCACTCCATTCTTTGATGGATCAGACTACTCCTATTAGAAAACTTGAATAGAGTCTTCCTTAAGGGTCAAGAATACGATCTATAAGATGTAGTTGAAAGTGGTGACCAGGTGATCACACATGCAAGGCAGGATTGGACCAAAGCCATTAAAGATAATCTTTCTTTAAATGCTAGGGCTAGAAACTCACGGTGTTGCATACTTTCAAGGGAAGAGTTCAACAGAGTGCTAGCTTGCAAATTGGCCCAAGAAATTTGAATGAAATTTGAACTTACTTATGAAGGAACAAGCAAAGTTAAGAAAACTAAAATTGACATCCTGAAGGCTAGACATGAGCAATTCTAAGTAGTTCCAGGTGAGACTATATCAGAAATATACGGTAGATTTACAAATGTTGCAAATGCCCTTGTAGATTTAGGCAAAGAGTTCACATCTTACAAGATTGTAAGGAAGATCTTAAGGTCGTTGTCCAACAACTGGATGCCTAAGGAGACAACCATCAAAGAAGCAAACGATCTCAACATGCTTAAGGTTGAAGAACTCATCAAATCCTTGATGGCACATGATTCCATTAATTAAGCCAATTCAAGAATTCAGCCAAGAAGAAATCAATTTCTTTAAAGGGTGAAGCAGAATCTGAAGGTGAAGAAGAGGATTCTCAATCTCAAGATGATGACATTGATAAGGAACTTGCTATGATACAAGAAAACTGAAGACCATAATGAGAAGAAAGAAGTAATTTGGAACAAATTGTAAGAAGCCCAAGAGAAAAGCAACAAATGATGTGATGTGCTATGAGTGTAATCAATAAGGACACATGTAGGCTGATTGTCCAGTCCTAAAGAAAAAGGAAAATAGAGCCAAGCCATGGTAGCAGCATGGGGAGATGAAGATTCATTGACTTCAAGTTCTTTAGACTCAGAAACTGAAGAGCAAAAAGCAAATCTAGATCTCATGGCTAGATCTGATGATGAGGTAAATTATATTTCCCTGCCAGCTTTTGAATCTTCACATTCTAAAAATGAAATGGATTTAGAAGAAGCATTTCAGAATTTATGTAAAAGACTTAAATCGATTAAGAAAACATTAAAATTATCTTAAAAAAAAATAAAACAAGAAAATCTTCTAAAAACTGAAGAAATTATCCAACTAAAAGAACAAGTAACTGAATTGACTATAGATCTACAAACCATTAGGACTAAATTAAAATATTGTGAAATTTAGCTTACTTATATAATAAAAATCATTGAAGAATCACATGAACATGTATTGGATCTAATCAAGGAATGGAATGAAAGTAATACTAAATTAAAAGAGATCCAAAAAAAAGTTATGAAGTTAACCTTAGCTATACAGAAATTCACTAAGGGCATAGAAAACTTAAGACTTGTAATAAACTCACAAAAGAAAAATCACAAGAAACAAGGAATTGGATATAAATCCCCAGAAAATACTAAAGGCGTAAGCTATCTTGAAACATATCTAATACCTAAATTTGTCAAATCACAAATTAAAGAAAATGATGCATGTAAAAATTGTAGAAAACTTTAATATAACCATTGGAGTTGTCCAACAAGAAATAAAAAATGGGTAATCAAATGATCTATACTTTGTTTCAACTAACCATTTAGGACCCAAGAAAGCTTGGGCACCTAAAATCAAGACTTAATTCTTTTTGTGTAGGATGGCTGTAGATTAGCCAAGAGAAGATAGTACTTAGATAGTGGCTACCTAGTACACATGACAGGGAATAGGAACTTGTTTAATAAGCTGAAGGACAAAAGATCAGGTGTAGGTATCTATGGTGATAATGGAGCAAGATAGGTATTGGAAGTAGGGACTATAGACACTAGTGAGTCAAATGTGATAGAAGAAATTTTGTATGTAGAAGGACTCGAGTATAACCTCATTAACATTAGTCAATTGTGTGATAACATATATCATATTAAATTTGAGGTTGATAAATGTACAGTGTTTGAACAAGATTATAAATAGTCAAGTTCAAAACTCATAGAGAAAAGAACATGTATGTGTTATATTTAGATGCATTGGTAGATTAGACTATATGCTATTGAAGAAATGAGGAAAATAAGATAGAACTTGGGCATAGGAGACGAGGATATGCAAGCCAATATGTGATAAATAGACTCAATAAATATAATCTAGTAATTGAATTGTTAAGCCAGAAGTTTAAGGATTAGACAATATATATATATGTTGAAGGAAAACATGCTAGAAGATCATTTTAGTTGAAATCTACTGTGACAACATCAAAACCTTTGGAGTTAATACATATGGATATATTTGGACTTTTGAGGCGTACAAGCTTAGGAGGGAAAAAACTATGGGTTTGTGATAGTAGATGACTGTTCTAAGTTTACATGGGTAGCCTTTTTAGAGTAGAAATCAGGCACCTTTGTAGCCTTTGTTAAGTTCAGTAAGAAAGTGCAGCAAGATAGAGAATTCAACATAATTGGAATAAGAAGTGATTATAGATGGGAATTTCAGAATGAAGAATTTCAAAAAATCTATGATTTATCATGGTCTAGAACATATTTTTTCAGCCCCAAGAATACTTAAGTAAAATAGAGTTGTTGAAAGAAAAAAATAGAACACTATGAGATATGGCTAAGACAATGTTAGTAGAAAAAATATATCAAGATATTTCTAGACAGAAGTAATTAATATAGTTAGTTACATGTTCAAAAGAGCAATGATTTGGCCATTGTAAAAAAACATTGTATGATTGTACAAAGGCAAGAAGCCAAACAATAGTCACTCAAAGCCATTTGGATGCAACTATTACATTCACAACAAAGGCAAAGATCAGGTAGAAAAGCTAAATCTTAGAAGTGATGAAGGCATATTTCTTGGGTATATATCCGAAACTAAATCCTTCATGAATTGAATAGTCTTCACATGTTTTTTTTTTTACTAAACCAATCCCTTTTTGCAAGAAAAAAGTAGTACATATGACTATAATGATATTGTCAAGGCAACTCAAGAGCTAAACTTAGAGGATAAAGACCCGACAATAGAGGAGTTAATGAATAGAAGCTTGAACATCCAGACCTACCTAAGGATTGAAAAGTTGTCAAAGACTATCCTATGGGATCGAATATAGATGGTGAACAGATCTAGAAGGGAGGGGGGGGGGGGGTTGAATAGATTTGTTACAAATTGCAGTGGAAAACTTAAGCAATTAAAAATTACTTCATAGTAAAAGTTTATTCAATTAAAAAGGCCAACTAATCTAATGTGATTGTGTGTAACTAATGTGTGAGACAAGCAATCAAACAATATGTGTGAGTGTCTATTGTGTAATCGAACCCCTATGCATGCAACTATACACAAAGGCAAAATCAAACCACTGCATAGAGATTTTTAGGTGGTTCAGAAATCACATCCAGTGACACCTACATCCACCCCTCACACAGTGAGGCACACACTACTCAGCCACTTGAGTACAACACATACGAGCACAATGGCTCATGAGCACCAAGGCTCAAACCACACACACACGAGCATACAACTCATTCCACACACATGCATGCTAGATCAAGTTCATAAGAGATTATATCCTCTAGCATAGATCAGATCCACACAACTACACACACTGAGATTTGCACAGAACATTTGTACAGATCGTACAACACACTCAAATGAATTGAGATGAACACTCTAATAGAAATAAGGAATAAAAGTATGAATTGGATGTTTTTCATTGAAGAATATCTGTTGGGAGCTTGAATTGAAATCTCTTATGGAGAATCGACGACGCTCTTCTTCAATTCACGATTCTCTACTTCAGATTTAGATTTGTAAGTTGACGCCAATCTGAATTACTTCTCTTGAATTCTCCCATAGATGCTTGGCATCAAATTCATTAATGGCAAGACTTTTCTGTTAAAAACTTCTTATCTATCACTATTACTTGATCATTATGAATCTGAGTCTCATGTTACATGAGCTTATTTCATGAAGCTCGTTTGGCTATTATACATGCATGGAATTATCTAGACTTTGAAATTGTACTATAGTCCACAGACTCCAATGTCTATGCAAATAAAGGCCCCATCTCATCCTTGGAGGAACATCTGAGTACTCATAACAGGAGTAATTGACTTGTGATGTGGCATTGCAGCGAAATGGATGACAAGATTGATGTTGATAAATCCATTATTACATGAGTGATTAGTATTACTTGACTTGTACATGTTGCCCTTGTGTGTATTATCTCATGATATGGACAAACTCTACAATTTTGATCTTGTAACATGATATTGTTTGATTCTCTTGTTCTTTCATATGAGTTCTTGACATTATTTAGTCTACCTGCTAGTACACTGTTCATGATCTTCTATCATCTTGCTTTTGATTATTGACTCTTGACTTGACTTACTTTTATGCTTTCGATTAATTTGCTATCATGCCATTAGCATATTCAACTTGTTAAAATATTAATCACTTAAAGTATGTCTGACAGAGAGATATAAATCCTATTGAGCATCTTGTTCATCCAATTATTACATGAATTTTTTAGGTGAGTTAGATGATGAAATGCACGATGATAGAGATGGGCAAGAGTGCTGAGCATTCTCATTATCTAGTTATCTTAGAGTTATTGTAGAGTCTTTATTTTCAACAATCTAAATGTAATAGTCATGATGGGCCTTATGTTTGGACCTGATAGAGTCGATGTAATAGTTAGTGACTTTGGTATTAATAAAATTATGAGTTGAGTATTTCAATTGTTACTCCCAATGTTCTCTTTAATATTTGCTCTGATCGACACGATTGATTGATATGTTTATTTGCATGTCCCTATATTCTGTGTCAGGACGTGACATCTTGAGTCTTAATAGACATAATCAACTCTTAGATGATCGATTCCTTGAATAACGACAACACTTGTTTCATTTAAAAAAATTGACTCTCAAGACTCATTAAAAGAGTTGACTCTTAAAGAGAATTGACTCCTTGAATAACGACAACACTTCTCTTAAACGGAATCGACTTTCAGAGATAGAATTGACTCCCTGAATAAATTGAATGGAATCAACTCTTAGAGATAGAGTTGACTCCCTAAACAAATTGAATGGAATAAACTCTTAGAGATAGAAAATCAACTCCCTAAACAAACTCAGAGATTCAATGGACTCCCTAAACAAATTGAATGGAATCAACTCCTTGAACAAACTAAGAGATACAATTGACTCTCATAGATAGAATCAACTTCCTAAATAAACTCATAGATAGAATTGACTCCCTGAACAAATTGAATGGAATCGACTCTCAAAGATAGAATCAACTCCTTGAGTCAATAAACAATTGACTCTCAGCTAACTCCATGAGTCCTTATAGACAAAGAATCAACGCTCACAAATTGAATCCTTGAATTACGATAAAACTTTTGAGTCTCACTTAAAAAGAATCGACTCTCTGACTGATGTTTTATTAAATGACTCCCACTTAGAAAGTCATTTAGAATTGAGTCTTGCTTGTTATTTATATGACAATAAATTTTATAATCTTACTTAAATTGTAAAGACGTGTTTATATTCATTTTGATCTTAAATAATATCCTCTCAAGGGCGTAATCAAATATATTATAAATATATCTATGAAGCAAGGCATCACAAGTATGGCTACTCAGATAAACATGAAGGATTTCTCATATTCAAATTTGCATTTAATGCTTCTCTTGAAACTCTAACAAAACACTCTGAAAGATGTTGATTGTTGCCCAAAAGCTAGAAGGAAGGTAATTTTTTATAGCTACGATTGACAAAAGATTTTCTAATATACTGACAACCTACAGAACGAGGTTAGGACAAGCCATGCCTCTGGAAGAATTTTATGAGAAGGAGAAGATCTATTAGGATCAGATCGACTCTAATGGGATCCCACACTTAACCCATGAATCACCGGCTACATCCTGAACTACTTGGTCATTGGCTTTCGACTGATAGTTGATGACTCTGAGGGAAGGATTTCCAATCTCCAATGGTATTACGACATCGACTCCATAGACCTGATGAAATGGAGTTTCATTGGTTGATCCTCTAGGAGTGGTAGGGTAGGCCCATAGCATGCTTAGCAACTCTTCAAGCCAACTTCCTATAGCCTTTTTGAGCCTGGTCTTCAACTCCTTAAGGAGGATTTTATTGATAATCTTGACCAATCTATTGGCCTAGGGGTTCTCTACTGAGGTAAAATGATTGCAAATTTTAAGCTTGAAGCACTTCTCCTTGAAGTAGGAAGAGTTGAATTGTCGGTCATTATCACTCATCATTATCTGAGGAATGCTAAAGCGACGCATGATGGACATGTAGACAAACTTCCAGATAAGCCAATTAGTAATCATGGGCAGTTTGCTCCACCTTAATCCATTTGGTGAAGTAGTCAACTGCTATGATGTTGAACTTTTTCTGGGCTTAAGTGATTGAGAATGGTCCCAATATGTCGATCCCCCACTAGGCAAAGGGACAAGGTTCTATTAGAGAAGTGAGTGTAGTAACAAGTTGGTAGATCAGGTGATTGTACTCTAGCAATGATCGAATTTTCAAACATAGTTGGTGTCACGTCCCAAAACATGATAGCAGAAGGGTAATTGAGTTGTTAACAGTCAGCAAATAAGCCTTTAGCTAGCAATCACATATTATAGAAATAATTTACACTTTCCATAACCTCAAAATTTTTATTTATTTCAAAGATAAATCTAATACAATCATAATTCCAAATTTAAGACTACAAGACTAAGACTCAATAAAAGGAAATATTACATATTATCTTCTTCTACTACAATGATCTAACTTTCCTCAGTGTAAGTTTAATCTTCTTCATCCTCTATCTCATGTTACTTGAAATGTTAAGATGGTAGGTAATGAGCACACTCGCCTAGTAGGATTTACATCTTCCAAGTATGATATAAGTATTTAACTTTTTAAAGCTAGATGGCATAATCATGATATGAACTATGCAGTTATGTGTCGATAATAAAGCGTGACTAGTGTTTCGTGCCAGATAGTAGGATATAATTAAGAGGTTGTAATGATCAGTCCAGCAAGAAAGTTGAATTCGAGCAAGATACCAAGACAGTGTGAACAATGATCTAGCAAGATTGCCAATTCCATGAGCAAGAACAAGATAGCATGTAACAAGATTGGCCATGTCAACAAGTAAGCAATCAAGCAAGTAACATGCATGTACTTTCACGAGTAAGACAATTAGTGCACGAGTCATTAACATGTGTTAAGGATTTATGCCACCTTGGAATGCATATCACGAACACGTGTAATGTGGTGTTTTGTATCTAGCATTTACACAAGCAAGTACTCCCAACGTGATACAACTCCAGTAATCATTATACCCCAAGGTTAATAGTACACTTCCAGCTCTCTGTCGAGGGGGCTAGACTGGAGCCCTTGGGCACTCTCCGTGCTTGATACGACATCTCATGATTTTAAATGTAGATATCCACAATCAAGTATGGTCATTAACAATAAGTTAACGAGTTTAACAATTTCAAGATAATTTGGGAATAACAAGGCAATAGTTCGAGAGTTCAGTCTGACAGCATAACAACGACTTTTCCATTTAGTTCAATATGTCATTAATGACTTTGTCTCATGTTTAATGTATGTGTACTCTATAAATTAAGATGAGAAGAGAAGATCTCACCAAGAATGTCAAGAGAAGAGAGAGACGTGCACAATAACTTCTGGGTACTTTAATGGTATAACCTGCTCATCAGCCATGTGGGAATCCATGGTTAGGGAAACTTATAGAGGCCTTGGTCAAGGAATCACTAGTCCATCAGAAGGAATATCTGATGGAGAGTTCATCCAAGCCAAGGAATGGTCTTCCTATTGTGCAAGACTGTATGCGCGTATCATGCGTGAGAATCACTCATATGCATGTGTGAGTGTCCTTTAAATCTGATTATAGAAACTTCACAATAGGCAAGTAACAAGGGTGCTAAATTAGGAAATAAAATCATGCATGACCAATTTTAGCAAGTTGCCATGTGCTTATTTTAACTAGTTTTGATAACAAGGCAAGAAATAGAGAGCAATCAGTAAGTAGAGAGCATGATCAATAACTTAAGATTAATTAGAATCATGTAAAAATGTTTACATTTTTTTCATGGGTTGATTAATGCATGATTACAGTATACAACTTCGAACAAGAACAAATAGGACCGAGAAACGACGCAAAACAAACAAAACGAGGATGACTGGCCCTCTGGTGAAGAAGGCTACACTGGACTGGTCGTCTTTAGAAGGAGACCATAAGCTTCTCACCTTCTGAAGTAGAAGTCAACCATGTCCCTTTCGCCTTCATAAGGCGATAGGTCGACACATCGCATTCAAGACAGGGGTGCTAGGTTGCCTTTTTGGCCTATTTCCAACTCCGTTTTGGACTAGGTTTGACATAGGGGCCTATGAAAAATCAAAACACTTTGTATAGTAAACCAAATTATATGAAACAACTTTTGTTTGTTAGGGGACTTCCTAACCAACCTACAGTAACGAGGAATTAGAAAACGTACAGTAGTCATTTAACTAGGTAGGAAGACACAATGGGACTATCTATATAAAATTGACATAGTCGGGTTGTTCATGATAATTCTCTCAATATAGTCAATAAAAATTGGGAAAAAGTTATCTAAAAAAACTAGACTCATAGGGCAACAAGGGTGTTCAGTCTAGAAATGACTCATAGGAGAGGAAGAAAATTCATAAGACATAACAAGGTTTTATCAAGATAGAATCAACACTATGAAGATACTAAATTTAATTCGAAGAGACAACATGATAAAATTTGGGGAAAATACTTCCCTCTTGATCTGAATATATAGATGCATGCATGTACAAGTTTAATTAAGGTTTGGCTTAGAGACCACCTAATTTTGACTAAAAAAAAATCAAGTTGTCCTCCCCAAAACCCTAGATCTAGAGAGGAACGCCTAATACTCACAAACTATTGCGTGAAAATTGGGCAAAATACTATCATATGAAACTAGACTCGAAGGGCTTTCTGGAGATATATGGTATGTTAGGTTTGGCCGAGGTTTTACTAACCTTGATGGTGAAATAGATGGATCTTGTGTACTGGTCATTGCAGGTCCGAGTTGAAGGAGTGCACAATATCTACTTGCCCTAGCCTCCTCCTCAGGATTTTCAGCCTTAAAAAGCCTCTAGAGACATCTTCAGCAACCCTAGGGTTGTCCCATAAAAGAGAGGGCTTAATTTATAAAGGCTTGGATTTTAGAAGTCCTAATGTGACTCAAATTCGTAGGTCAAGAATTTAAAAGGTTTGTTTCCATGTTTTGGAGATACCTTGCCCAATTAGGGATGGGAACCTAATAGGAAGCCTTCGTCTGAGTCGTATCCACGAATTGGACTCACTTGGTGGCCCAATAATGGTGTATTGGGTGAGAATTAATTCTCTTATTCCTAATCACTTAAGATTTTTAAATTTTGGAGTTATTTTGCTATTTGATTTTATTCTTGGGCCAAAAGTTGTCTATTGGTCCAAATCTCATGATGAATTGTCCGAACTAATTGTTTAGAGTCTATCCATAATTTTATTTTAATTTATGATCTTCTTTTGTTCATATGATAATGGGTTTTTGACTTGTTCTCCAATTACGGTAATAAGTCACAATAATTCTTAAACTTGGCCCAAAAGATTTTTCATGGCCTAAAATTCTTTATGGTTTGTTAGTGAAATATTATTTAAATTCTAACTATGATTTTTATGAAATTTTTAGATGCGTTTTTATACATGCAATAATGGTGCATACGTATTTAACTAGTTTTAGATTATTAAATTGCCATATTTCCATTTATCTCTAAATTTTCAATTAATGAAGGAAATCCTTCATGTGTGGAAATTGACATGAAAAGAGATGAAAATTTATGATTTTTGGTCAAACAATGGAGATGTAGTGATCTAGATTTCTAAGAATTGGATAAATGGAGAACCCACTAACATAGGTAAAGCACTCATGAGAATAAATGGTTGGAAGCCAATTTGGGCCTTACTGAACCCTTTGTTCAGTAACTAGTGTGATTATAACACCAATCGAAGTGTTTACTGAATCTTTGTTCAGTAATCAGATCATTTAATAACACCAATCGGTATTTGGACCGCTTATGAGACGAATCAGAATGATTATAAGGCCAATCGGAAGCTTACTGAACATTTGTTCAGTAATTGGAACCTTTAGAAGCCAATATGAATGCTTACTGAACGCTTGTTCAATAATCAAATTGTTTATAAGCCAACCGGAAGAACTGTTGAACGTTTGATCAACAATCGATGCGATTATATCATCAATCGAAAGATTATGAACTTTTTTTCAACAATCGATGCGATCATAATATCAATTGAAAGATTCAAAATTTTTGTTTCAGCAATCGATGCGATTGGATTGCCAATTGGAAGGAGTCTCAATGTTTGTTCAGCAATCGATTCCTTCATGAACCTCAATTGAAAGATTTTGAACTTTTGTTCAGCAATCGATGCAACCACATCACTAATCGGAAGGATTCTGAATGTTTGTTCAACAATTGATTCCTTTATAACTTCAATTGAAAGGAGTGTGATTGATTGTTTAGCAATTGGAACAACCTTTAAAGTTTTTGAACAATTGATGCATGCTTAAACATCAATTGATTAGAGGCTTTCGTCCTCTAATCATGGTTGTGTGTTGACACAAGTATGGTGTGTGTCGACACATGTATGGGGGAATTTGTGTAGCGCCCCTCTTAGACCCAGTACAGTTGCACCAACTCATATCGAGTTCAAGGGGTAACACTATAGTGGAACATATTCAACGTAATCAATTCAAGTTGAGTTATACATAAATAGCGAGTTATATCAAAAATGATCGTAGTGGAACAATAACTTTTCCATCAACATTTGTATTCAAATACCAAGTCTAAGGCATAAAGAAAAAGACTGACATATTACATAAACAACAAGTCCATAAAGTAAAGATAATACAATGCTCTAATTACAAATTATTCTCACATATATAATCGCTCAAACAACACTCTCAAACAATCACTAAGCCTCCATGTCCTCACGCTCAGAGTCAATATAAACTAACTCCTCAGTGCAAAAATCCTCAGCCTCTCATGGAACGTTAATCAAGTGTGAGTCACAAGACTCAACAATGAACAAGGAAAAACAGTTCTAAAACCTATCATGTTGCTACTTTAAAATATGTTATACATATTCTAAACATTTAGCATTGTACATATAGATCATTCCTATTTATGCATTCTAAAACATTTAGCAATGGCCATTTAGATTTCATATATTGTAGCATGTAATATACATTTAACAAGTAAAGGAAATCAATTAATAATATAAATATATGGCAACATATCTTGTGAAATAAACCACTTATAACATAATAATATGGAATTAAAGACATCTACAATAGAACCATTGTCATGTAGCATTTAAAATTCATGTAATATTTATAATTTCGTGTAGGCATTTTTCACATAACATGTAAATAGTTCATATCGTATGAAATAGTGGCATGTAACATGTAGGTATATCATGTAGCATGTAGACATATCATGTAGCATGTAGACAATTTATATAATGTCATATGCCAAGACATAGCCCCACCATCAATAGAGATCATGTGGTCATGTAACATTCACTTATCATCTAGGCAAAATAGTGATGAAGTCTTGGTTATTGCACAATACATGGAGAAGCCCTCCCCACCATTACCAGTAGAACATGTTGACCTTCAGGATTTTATCTGTTGCCCACGGATTCATGTAGTCAAATTTCATATAAGTGAACCATAACTGTAGGGGCATTTAATCGCGTAATTCCATGTTGGAAACTTTATGATAGCAATGTCTTATAGGTTAATAGTACAAATTTTACGATGGCATGCATTCATTATATATATATATATACATGAACCCCATTCTTATTATTTCTGAAATCAAACTTACTGTACAATCAATAACTTGTCATAATACTGTAACGTCGAACCAGAAATCAAACTCTCTTCCCATGTAATTCTTTTATCATTTTCATGATGACATCTAAACATGATCAGAAAATCCTAACAATGTGTATAGTGGTCAGAAACCCTTGAAATTTTGACAGTAATTCAAATCCTATATGTGCATCATCTATACCAAATTTCATGATTTTATGAAATCAGAAATCATTTATGACATTTATTTATCATATTCACATAGCTTGTTAATGAAATAAAATGTCTTAACCTTACTGCAAACAACTGTACCAATTCCTAAACATTATGTCCTCTAATATGATCCAACCACAGTGATAAACCTGAAATATCATTCTCACTATAGAATTTGCAGAATCAAGCATTTTCACTTTTATTCACAATATTAACAAGAACCTTTAAGATAGTTCCCACATATCTTTAAAGAGAACTATCATGGTTTCTATAGCAAAAGAACATATCCATATAATGCAATAAGTGAAAAGAAACCCAAATCCAATACTAAACAATAAACGCATAAGCATTTAAATCAAGACTGTTTAAAACAAAACCCGATGAACTAAACGACAGAAGAGGCTGTCGTTTACTAGAAGTAAATGTCGGTCTCTTTCGTCGTTTATTCAATCAGTGGTGGCACATAATGCTGTTAATATATAAGTAGACGACAACCTTGACCATCGTCTACTATGGGTAGATGATACTCAACTATGTCGTCAAGTTCATAAAACTAGAACCTCCAAAAAATTTGCATGAAATGACAGAGCTTTAACCCCTTAAATTTGACCCTAAACATGGATCTAAAAATCAAGAAAGTAATAGATCTATAGAATCTAAGACCCTAAAATATTCCCCCATGTTACTTGTCTCTAAACCTCCTTCTAGAGTAGCGAATAAGCTGTTGAAGAAGTCCGCCTTGGCAATAAGGTAGTTCTTCCTCGCCATCTAGATCCACCTGATCCGACCTCCAGAATGCAATTATCGATCAGAACCCCTTCCTAGCACGAACCTCCAAGCTGCCTTTACGCCTGGGTTATCACGATTTGCAAGGATTGCAGCTAGCAACCTCTCTCTCGGCCCTCTTTTCTCTCAAGTTAAGCTCAGATTGAAAACTCCCCTAAAATGCCAAATATGGTCTTTTAAAGGCCACAGTTGGTTCACAACCCTTAGTCCTAGCCCTTGGATTCAAAACGATGCGATCTACTGGATAAACATCAAAGGAAATGGTGGATTATTTTGCTTCGTAGTGATAGTCGTAATAACTGGCAAGTCTAGTTAACAACAACATATGTTGTATTTACCTTGGGGTAAATGACATTCAATCATGTCCTTAACAGGCCTGACCAAATAAACTTTAAAATAAAAGAATTTAAACGTCAAAGATCTCTGTCATCTACAGTAGCTAGATGACAATCTATGTTGTCATCTACAATACTGAACGACAATGAACTATGCCATGAAGTTCACAAAAGCCAAAATTTAAAAAAATGCACAATAACTTATATAAATCATAGAAAATAAGCAAACAGGAATCTAGGGCACCACACCCTCTCCCCCTTAAAAAATCTTCATCCTCGAAGATGGGATTAGAGTACTCACTAAACAACGATGGATACTTCTTCATCATCTCCTCTTCTAGATCCCCCGTCACCTCTTCTCTCAAGAAATTCCCCCACTGCACTTTTACAAAAGGAATAGACTTCGATCTCAGCTCGTGAACTTTTCGATCCAGAATCTCTATCAGTTGCTCTTCATAAGACATATCCGGCTGAAACTGCACTGGCTTAAAGCTGATCACATGCGCCAAATCAAGAACATACTTCCTCAACATGAATACATGAAAAGCTGGATGCACTCTTGCCAAGGACGGTGGCAAAGCTAGCTGATATGCCACGTTCCCCATCTTCATCAATACGTCAAAAGGACCAATAAATCTAGGATTCAGCTTGCCTCGCTTTCCAAAACTCACCACAACCTTGGTCGATGAAACCTTGAGAAACACATGATCACCAATCTCAAAAGCCAAATCCTAACTTCTTGTGTTGGCGTAGCTTTTCTGATGATCTTGTGCTGCCTTCAATCTCTACACAATCAACTGGATCTTCATTGAAGTCTCCTACACCAACTTTGGCCTAACAAGATGTCGATCTCCTGACTCCTCTCAACAAAAGGGGATCCATACGGCCTCCCATACAAAGCCTCGAATGGCACCATGTCTATACTCGAATGGAAACTATTATTATAAGCAAATTTCACAAGATCTAGGTGGCATTCCCAATCACCACTCCAATCAAGTACAAAAGCCCTGAGCATATCCTCCAATGTCTGAATAGCCCTCTCGAACTACCTATCAATCTACAGATGAAATGCCGAACTCAGCTTCAACTGACTACCAAAAGCCTATTGCAAACCCTGCCAGAATATGGAAGTAAACCTCAGATCATGGTCTGAGATGATTGACTTCAGAATACCATGAAGCTTCACAATGTTATCAATATACAGACTGGTCAAGCTCCCCATGGACTGCTTCTTATTCATGTATAGAAAATGAACACTCTTTGAGAATCTATCAACGATCACCCAGATAGAGTCATTCCCTCTAGCCGATCTAGGCAAACCCGACACAGAATCCATCGTGATCTACTCTCACTTCCACTGAGGAATAACCAGCTTCTGCATCAATCCAGAAGGTCTCTGATGCTCCTCCTTAACCTTTTGACCTACTAAGCACTTTGCCACAAAGTCTGCAACATCACGCTTCATGCCGGAGCACCAAAGTGAATGCTTTAGATCTTGATACATGTTCCTACTGCCTAGGTGAATAGAGAACTGTGATCGGTGTGCCTCTTCCAGAATCTTGCTCCTCGGCACCACATCATCAAGAACACATACTCGATGATTTAGGTGAATGATACCATCCTCATCCCTCGCTATGCCAAACCTCCCTACCAACTTCTGCGACTGAGGGTCATCCTTCTGCAACACAAGAACCATATCATGCATAGAGATCTAATGGTTAACTAAGCCAAGAACATGTGACACAACTATGGCTCTAGTACGGCCATAGAACTAGACACATCCTCAATCATCTTCTAGTCTCGATGCAACATCTGCCTCTTCTTGATCAAAGCATCTGCCACCACATTAGCTTTCCTCGGGTGGTAGGTAAGTTCAAAATCATAGTCTTTCAAGAACTTGATCCACTTATGCTGCCTTAGGTTTAGATCCTTTTGTGAAAATAGATATTTCAGACTCTGATGATCTGAGAATACCTTAAACTAAACTCCATAAAGATAGTGCCTCCAAATCTTCAAAGCAAAGACCCCCGCTGCAAGCTCTAAGTTGTGAGTCGGATAGTTATGTTCATGCTCCTTGAGTTTTCAAGAAGCATACATTACTACCTTCCCATACCGCAATAGAACACATCCAAGCCCAATCTTCGCAAGCCTTCCTCCACTCGAACTTGACTCCTTTCCTCGTCAACCTTTTCAAAGTAGAAGCAATTGAAGAAAACCCCTTAACAAACCTCTGATAATAACCGTCCAACCCAAGAAAACTCCTAATCTCAACAAATGATCTAGGAGACTCCCAATCTAAAATTGCCCTCACCTTCGCAGGGTCCACAAAAACTTCATCTCCAGAGATAACATGCCCCAATAAATGAACCTCCTTCATCCATAAGTTGCACTTACTGAATTTGGCATACAGTTTATGCTCTCTCAAAACTTCAAGTACAACCCTTAGGTGTTCTCGATGTGACTCCTCGTCAAGCGAGTAAATCAATACATTGTCAATAAAAACTATAACAAAGGAATCAAGGTACTACATAAAAACCCTCATCATCGTGTAATGGACCACGTCATTCAAACCCGTTAACCCACTAACAAGCTTGACCCGACTCCGTCTCCCGCGATTGAGCCGTAGCCTCGCAAGGGATATCACACTCGTGTCTGTGAAAATATAAAAGAACTCACATATATATATATATATATAAGATTCACAATCTCACACATATTCATATTAGATTTACATAGCCAAATTTCAACAAAAGTCAAAGGAAACTACACAAGCCTGGGGCATACCTCGAGGTACAACAGAAGAAAATCTACACTGCTGGAGGTGTCGGCCCAACACCGCTGTGATGCGGCTCTGAACTAGAAGACGGAAGAGAAACCTCCTGCTCTCCTTCACCTGTAGGGAGTAGGGGTGACCCTCGCAAGTCACTGGCTCAGTAGGGAAACTCCCCCAAAAATCGAGTAAACTAAACTCAAGCACGTAAGTAGAAAATTATGCCAGCAATTTATAAAGTAAATTATGCAGGATATCAAAGCTGTAAATACCACTTACCACTTGTCGTTAACACGAACCAATTTAAATAAGTAAACGACAAAACCACAACTCGGTGTACGGGGTAAAGTAGAGACCGCCACACTCGAGCCACGTAA
The DNA here is from genome assembly GCA_014218235.1 of Colocasia esculenta. Classification (NCBI taxonomy): domain Eukaryota; kingdom Viridiplantae; phylum Streptophyta; class Magnoliopsida; order Alismatales; family Araceae; genus Colocasia; species Colocasia esculenta. The sequence goes on along the minus strand of CM024766.1, from coordinate 9,820,987 downwards.
ACTGGTTCGCGACACCAGCGACTGACTCAGACAAACCACACAGGTCTACCTCTCAGCCTCGCAGCCACAGACGAAAGGTCTAGCTGCTGCTCCACGAGAACAAGTCAAACAACTGTGGAGACCAACCAACACCACAATCGCGGACCACACTACCGCGGGCCCATGCCTGGCACCTTTAGGGACTCTGGCCCGAGCTCCCTAGAGTGAGGCACTGGTAACAGGACTAGTTGAGGACCAGTGACGTCTACTGTTGTCCGTACCCCCAACTACGAGCACGCTACAAGTGACAAAGTAATAAACTTACACAAGTCGCTATCCCACTATCGTCTTTTCCTCAGCCGGACGTACAACTCAAGCTAAGGAGTGAGGGTGTCCAGGACAGAGGACACAGACCTTGACGGTACAACACAAGTACTGGGACAAGCCCCAAGCACAAGCTTGACTCACACAGAACTTGGGGCACCCAACTGAAGTGGTAACCACGGTAGGCGTCGTACTACTTGCCATGCACACACAAACCACGTGCACACCGCACAAACCACGTGAAACCTCACATCAACCACGTGAACACCGTACACTGACCGCGTGAACAACACGCCAGTCACGTGTACCCCTTGCTAACCTTGAAAACAACACGCTTCCAGAGTGCAACAGGTGCCATTGCACCGCTCTTACTTGTCATACTCAATAAATGACAATTATCGGATAATTTTACCTTAGAAACCATGCACAACAAGACCTCTCGGCTGAGGTCGCGACATAGGATAATGTCGCCTTCAGAACACGATGCCACGATGTGTCGCCTTCACAACATGAACGCGACGGGTCGGCCTGTCGCGTTCAGAACGCGACAGAGGGCTCTGTCGCCTTCACAGGCGAAAATCCTAATCCGGGAGAAACTCCACGGATCACCACCCCAAACCACACAAACCATGCTTAATTCACATTTTGCATGGTTTAATGGATGCCCTAGCATGGTATTTACTGTTCTCAACATCAAAAACCAATCACACAAGCATCTCATGCAATTAAATGGTGTAAAATGGGTAGAATTCCCCTACCTTCGCGAAGAACACGAAGAACGACAAACCCTCGACGTTTCCCCCGCTCCACGTAAGGTCCTCGCGGCGAGAACACGCCAAAAACCACGCTCCCACGCCGAATTGCCCCAGAAAGCCCGCAACAGCCTCTCCCCCTGGTCAAACAGAGCGTGCTCAGCTCTGTCTGGCCAGCCAGGGTTTAAGAGCTGCCTGCGGTTAAGAACGTGATCAACCCCTCCGTCGTGACCTGTTCACGAAAGAAATGGACATCGCCTTCTTAAGGCTGACGTCCGCAAGTCGCCCAGCGCGCGACACGCGGTGCACATGCAGACGACAACCACCTCTGAGCGGCAACAAGAACGTGACATGCAGGACCGTCGCATTCAGAACGTGACATCCCTCCTTGTCGCGTTCACAAACAGTGAACGGGCTGGTGTCTTGGGCCCAGCCTGCCAGCCCACAAACACCCCAAACCTGCCCACACACCTGAAACACGTCACATTGGCCATACAGTGGCCACCACAACTACCAGACAAAGGATCCGTAAGGATTCGAAAGACGATCCACATGGATCCGAAAAACGCGCGACGTTACATTACTATCATCTAAAAAGAAATTTCGACCTCAAAATTCAAAACATAATTCAAGTAATTAAAACTTTAAACACCATAACAAGTACTATCATCTAAAAAGATTAAAAAACTTACTCTAATAGATAAGGACACACTTTAGCCATTTCCTCTGCTAACTCCCAGGTATCCTCTCCTCCCTGCCTATTTTTCCACCTGACTTTCACTAATTCAATTTCTTTATTTCTCAGCTTCTATGTTCTGTGACCTGTGATTTGTACTGGGTATTCTGGCGTTGACATATCTGGTTTCAAATCATCCTGCTGATAATTGACTATCTGTGCTGGATCTTCAATACATTTCCTCAACATAGACACATGAAACACACCATGGGCATCAGTGAAATTAGCTGGCAAATCAATTCTATAGGCTGTCTCCCCAATTCTTTCCAGTACTTGGAAGGGCCCCACATATCTTGGGCTCAACTTTCCCTTCTTACTAAACCTCAAAACACCTTTAGTAGGAGAAACCCTAAAAAAGACAAAGTCTCCAACTTCAAACTGAAGTGGCCTGCGACGATTATCTGCATAAGTTTTCTGTCGGCTCTGAGCTGTCTACAATTTTTCTTTGATAAATCTGACCATTTCGGTCATTTGCTGAATCAATTCAGGACCCATTACATGTCTCTCTCCCACTTCATGCCAATTTAATGGAGTTCTGCACAGCCTGCCATATAATGCTTCATACGGTGCCATTCCAATACTGGTATGATAACTGTTGTTATAAGCAAACTCGACCATGCCTAAATGGTGCTCCCAACTGCCTCCCAACACTAAGCAACAAGATCGTAACATGTTTTCAATTGTTTGTATTGTTCTTTCTGTCTGACCATCTGTTTGTGGGTGATAGGCTGAACTTTATCTCAATTCCGTACCAATTACTCTTTGTAAACTTCTCTAAAAACCAGAAGTAAACCTTGGATCCCTATTAGAAACAATTGTCTTCGGGATGCCATGCAACAGAACAATTCTGTCAACATAAATTCTTGCTAATCTGTCTACTGTCTAGGACATACTTACTGTCACTAATCTGCATACTTTAGTTAGCATGTCAATAAATACCTAGATTCCATTATGTCCTGTAGCTGTTCTTGGTAACCCTGCCACAAAATCCATAGCAATGTCGTCCCATTTCCACTGTGGAATGGGTAATGACTGTAGTAAACCTCCAGACTTCTGATGCTCTGCCTTTATTTGTTGATAAACTGTACATCTTGTAATAAATTCCATTATTTCTCTTCTTATGTGTGGCCACCAAAAGTGCTTTTTCAGATCTTGATACATTTTAGTGCTACCTGGATGAATTGTATACCTGGATTTATGTGCTTCTTTAAGAACTCATTGCTTAACTTCTCTTTCTGCAGGTACATATAACCTGCCTCTGAGCCTGACTACACAATTATCATCAATGGTAACATCTTCCATTTTCACAATTTCTGCTAAGCTTCCATCGGTTCTCTGTGCTTCAATAATCTGTGAATACAAAGATGGCTCTACAACACTACTGGCTAGTACTGCTCGCCGCTGACTGCTCGGAACATACAGTGAATTCTCTACTATTTCCTCATATAATTTCCATTCTTTTATCATCATATGACTCATGTATACTTTTCTGCTCAATGCATCAGCTACCACATTGGCCTTACCCGGATGGTAAGCCAAACTGAAATTATAATCTTTCAAATATTCTACCCATCTACGCTGACGGAGATTTAAATCTTTTTGAGAAAAGATATACTTTAAACTTTTGTGATCTGTAAATATTTTAAATCTTTCACCATAAAGGTAGTGTCTCCACATTTTTAAAGCAAAAACAACTACTGCTAACTCCAAATCATGCGTTGGGTAGTTCTCTTCTGCTGGCTTCAATTGCCTGGATGCATAAGCTATCACCTTACCATGTTGCATTAATATTGCTCCAAGCCCTCTTCTTGATGCATAAGTATAGACCACAAAACCACCACTGCCTACTGGTAATGTCAATATGGGAGCTGCTATAAGTCTCTTTTTCAATTCCATGAAACTTTTTTGGCATTCATTTGACCACACAAATGACACATCTTTTCTTGTTAATCTAGTCATGGGTGCTGCAATTATGGAGAAGTCCTTAATGAAACACCTGTAATAACCTACCAAGCTCAGGAAACTCCTAATTTCTATAATTGTCTTTAGCACTTCCCACTTCATAACTACTTCTACCTTAGCTGGATCTACTGTAACTCCTTCTTCTGAAATAACAGACCCAGAAACTGAATTTCCTTCAACCAAAACTCACACTTACTGAATTTAGCATACAATTGATTATCTCACAAAAGCTGCAATGTAAGCCTCAAATGAGTTGCATGCTCCTCTTCAGATGCTGAATAAACCAGTATGTCATCTATAAAAACCACTATAAACTGATCCAGATAGGGGTGAAAAATTCTGTTCATTAAATTCATAAACACTGCTGGTGCATTGGTTAGCCCAAATGGCATAACCACAAACTCATAATGCCCATACCTGGTTCTAAATACTATCTTATCAATATCTTCTTCCGTTATTCTTAACTGATGGTACCCTGATCTCAAGTCAATTTTGGAAAACACCTTAGCTGATTGGAGCTTATCAAATAGATCATCAATTCTCAGCAATGGATACTTATTCTTTATTGTAACATCATTCAATTTTATGTAGTCAATACACATTCTAAAGCTGCCATCCTTCTTTCTTACAAATAACACTGGAGCTCCCCACGGAGAATGACTTGGCCCGATGAATCCTTTTTCCAACAATTCCTGCAACTGTTTCTTTAATTCTTTCAATTCTGCTGGAGCCATTCTATATGGGGCCTTAGAAATTGGCATAGTTCCTAGTTGCAATTCAATCGTAAAGTCCACCTCTCTTTGTGGAGCTAAACTTGGCAAATCATCTGGAAACACATCCGCAAATTTCCTGACTACTGGAACTGCCTCTACCGATTTACTAGTCTCAACCAAGCTCACAAAAGCTAAATAAGCTACACATCCCGCATTTAACAATTTCCTAGCTTTATTTTCTGAAATTATAATCTTGGAGGTATAGAAAGGCATACCTTGAAATTCAAACACTACTCCACCGGGATGACAAAACCTGATTATCTTCTTTCTGCAATCTACCATAGCTCCATAGGCCTCAAGCCAATCCATACCCAGGATAATATCATAATCCTTCAATTGCAAAGCATATAATCTACCTGGCATCTGATTCCCTTGAATCACAATAGGGGCCTCATCTACATAACAGGAGGTGAGTATAAACTCACCCGAGGGAACCTCTACTACCAACTCACACAATTTCTCTTCTAGTGGATGTACCATACAATCCAAAAATTCCTCGGAAATAAAAGAATGAGAAACACCCGAATCAAATAAAACTCTTGCTGAAAAATCATAGATAGGTAGTATACCTTCTATCAAATTTGACGCCTCTGCCTGGGCTCGGGTGATAGCCATAACCCGGCCTCTACCTCACTGATGCGGTGCTCCCCTACCACGACCTGCTAGTGACTGATGGGGCTGTTGTTATTGTTGCTGCTGCTATACTCCTCTGCCATACCCATACTCTTGAGAATAGGGGCAATTGCGGATCAAATGCCCCGGCTGATTATAATTATAATACCTATACCTGGTGGAAGAATAGGCTGCCTGAAGGTACTCTGTTGTGACTCATCCACCTCTGGCCTGTAGCCACGCCCCTGCTGAAACATTTGTTTATGACCTCCTCTTCCTCTTCGACCTTGAAATACCTTCTTCAATTTTTGTCCCCATTTGCTAAAACCCGAGGAAGATGCTCCCGCTGGTGCCTTTCCTTTACTAATCCCCGTAGACTGCTGTGGTAGCCAGAAGCTACCTGAACCTGGCTCTCCTGCTTGCCGAGTCCGAATGGACCTTTTTAGTGTTGCTGCTCTCTGGGCTGCCTCCTCTACAGTCCTGCACATTAGCGGTATCACCGCATTCTGCAAATCTGCTCTCAAGCCTCGAATAAAATACTCAACCATCATAGCATTATCTGATACAACATAGGGTGCATATCGACTGAGTGCCATAAACCTCATCTGGTACTCTAGAACAGAAGAATTCCCTTGTTGAAGTGTCCGTAATTGCTCCCTTTTTGCCTGATGCACTTGCACTGGGAAGAAGGTGTCATTAAATACCTCAAGAAATTCTGACCAAGTGATGGTCTCCTCTGTCCTGCCCGCAAATGTAGTCTGCATCTTTAACCTCCACCATTCTTGAGCAAAACCCCTTAACTAATATGCAGCTAACACAACTCTATCTGCTGGTGGACACCTCATCGTCACAAATACTCTTTCAACTTCATGAATCCAGTGCTCCGCTGTGTCTGGATTCGGTCCTCCTGTATATGTTGGCAGCTGCAATCTCAAACATTTTTCAACCTGCATCATTGGTTCCTCTGCTGCCCTAACAGGCGGTGGCGGTGGTACAGGTACTGCGAAAGGTACCTCCACACCGGGTGGTGGTGAAACTGGCGCCATTGGTACGACCCCTCCTGCAACTGGTGGTACTACTGCTGGCGGTACCGGTGCCTACTGGTCCATTCTCATCCGAATCTCCGTGAGACTTTCCCATATCCTTTCTATCATGCACTGAGTAGACTCCTCAGGCTCATCTCCTCCACCACCCCAATCCCTCCTATCAGCCATCTCAAATTTCCTGTACAAACACATTCCAACCCACATACACGAAAGCAAATCATTACAAAACCAAGGCCAGCTACCAGTAGTAGACTAGTGTAGAAATAAGGCTATGTAATTTCCCAGTTCCTTTATATTTACACGGACCTTGCTCTGATACCAACTGTAACGGACCACGTTGTTCAAACCTGTTAACCCACTAACGAGCTTGACCCAACTCCGTCTCCCGCGATCGAGCCGTAGCCTCGCAAGGGATATCACACTTGTATCCGCGAAAACATAAACGAACTCACTGATATATATATATATATATATAAGAGTCACAATCTCACACATATTCATATTAGATTTACATAGCAACATTTCAACAAAAGTCAAAGGAAACTACACAAGCCTGGGGCATACCCTGAGGTACAACAGAAGAAAATATACACTGCTAGAGGCGTCGGCCCAACACCGCTGCGATGCGGCTCTGAACTGGAAGACGGAAGAGAAACCTCCTGCTCTCCTTCACTTGTAGGGAGTAGGGGTGAGCCTCGCAAGTCACTGGCTCAGTAGGGAAACTCCCCCAAAAACCGAGTAAACTAAACTCAAGCACGTAAGCAGAAAACTACGCCAACAATTTATAAAGTAAACTATGCAGGATATCAAAGCTGTAAATATCACTTACCACTTGTCGTTAACATGAACCAATTTAAATAAGTAAATGACAAAACCACAACTCGATGTACATGGTAAAGTAGAGACCGCCACACTCGAGCCATGTAAACTGGTTCGCGACACCAGCGACTGACTCAGACAAACCACACAGGTCTACCTCTCAGCCTCGTAGCCACGGACGAAAGGTCCAGCTGCCGCTCCACGAGAACAAGTCAAACAACTGTGGAGACCAATCAACACCACAACCGCGGACCACACTACCGCGGGCCCATGCCTGGCACCTTTAGGGACTCTGGCTTCAGCTCCCTAGAGTGAGGCACTGGTAACAGGACTAGTTGGGGACCAGTGACGTCTACTAGTGTCCATACCCCCAACTACGAAAGCAACAAACTCACACAAGTTGTTGTCCCACTGTCCTCTTTCCCTCAGCCAGACGTACAACTCAAGCTAAGGAGTGAGGGTGTCCAGGACAGACGACACAGACCTTGACGGTACAACACAAGTACTGGGACAAGCCCCGAGCACAAGCCTGGCTCACACAGAACCTGGGGCACCCAACTGAAGAGGCAACTACGGTAGGCATCGTACTACTTGCCACGCACACACAAACCACGTGCACACCGCACAAACCACGTGAAACCTCACGTCAATCACGTGAACACCGTACACTGACCGCATGAACAACACGCTAGTCACGTGTACCCCTTGCTAACCTTGAAAACAACATGCTCCCAGAGCCCAACAAGTGCCATTGCACCGCTCTTACTTGTCATACTCAATAAATAACAATTATCGGATAATTTTACCTTAGAAACCATGCACAACAAGACCTCTCGACTGAGGTCGCGACATAGGGTAACATCGCCTTCAAAATGCGACACCCCGATGTGTCGCCTTCACAACATGAACGCGACGGGTCGGCCTGTCGTGTTTAGAACGTGACAGGGGGCTCTGTCGCCTTCACAGGCAAAAACCCTAATATGGGAGGAACTCCATGGATCACCACCCCAAACCACACAAACCACGCTTAATTAACATTTTGCATGCTTTAATGGATACCCTAGCATGGTATCTACTGTTCTCAACATCAAAAACCAATCACACAAGCATCTCATGCAATTAAACGGTGTAAAATGGGCAGAATTCCCCTACCTTCGTGAAGAACGTGAAGAATGACAAACCCTCGGCGTTTCCCCCACTCCACGCAAGGTCCTCGCGGCGAGAACACGCCAAAAACCACGCTCCCACGCCAAATCACCCCAGAAAGCCTGCAACAGCCTATCCCCTTGGTCAAATAGAGCGTGCTCAGCTCTGTCTGGCCAGCCAGGGCTTAAGAGCTGCCTGCTGTTAAGAACGCGATGAATCCCACCGTCGCGACCTGTTCGCAACAGAACTGGACGTCGCCTTCTTAAGGCTGACGTCCGTAAGTCGCCCAGCATGCGACACGCGGTGCACATGCAGACGATAACTGCCTCTGAGCGGCAACAAGAACGCGACATGCTGGACTGTCGCGTTCAAAACACGACGTCCCTCCTTGTCGCGTTCACAAACAATGAACGGGCTGGTGTCTTGGGCCTAGCTTGCCAGCCCACAAACACCCCAAACCTGCCCACACACCTGAAACACGTTACATTGGCCATACACTGGCCACCACAACTACTAGACAAAGGATCCATAAGGATCCGAAAGATGATCCACATGGATCCGAAAAACGCGCGACATTACACATTAGATCCATGAACAGAACTGGAGCGTTCGTCAAATCGAAGGGTTAGACCAAGAATTCATAATGGCCATATCTCATCCTAAAAGCCATTTTAGAAGAATCCTCAGACTTGATCAGGAGTTGATGATAGCTAGAACGAAGATCTATCTTAGAAAACATAGAAGCACCCAATAATTGGTCAAACAAATCGTCAATACATGTGAAAGGATACTTATTCTTAACGGTCACCTGATTGAGCTTGCGGTAGTTGATGCACATCCTCACTGACCTGTTATTCTTCTTCACAAAAAGTACAGGCGCTCCCTAAGGTGACATGCTCAGCCGAATAAAACACTTGTCCAATAATTCTTGAAGCTTCCTCCACAACTCAACCAACTCCACCGGTGCCATATGATAAGGAGCAATCAATATAGGTGTAGTACCAGGTACAAATTCAATACCAACTCAATCTCTCTCTCAGGTGGCAAATCAGACAAATCACAGGAAACACATCACTGGACTTACTAACAATCTTGATATCTTCCACAGTTGGTGCATCCTTCAAATCAGTAGAAATCACAACACTTGCAAGAAAACCACTACAGCCCTTGATAAACATCCGAGCAGCCTTCAGAGCCGAAACCATGAACTTACCAGCCATGTTCTTGGGTAAAGGATGGGAGAACTCATCCTCACCTAGAATGCGGAAGATAATTCTCTTCTTCCTACAATCCAGAAGGGTGTAATGCTCTGCAAGCCAATATAATCCCAAAATGGCATCGTAGTCTCTCATCTTCTATAGATAGAAACTACCCGGCAAGTCTCGCTCCTTGATACATACATAGAGAGAAGGAAAACACTGCTTAGTCAACATGGCTCCCACAGTGTGTGTACCGACAAGGGAACATCCAAGTCCTCAGGAACCTCATCAAACTCCTTCATTAGGACCCTCACAAACTTCTCAGAGATAAAACTATGTGTAGCACCGGTATCAAATAAACCCGAGCATGCATACCCATAATCAAAACCATACCTTCTGTGATGTGCTCTGCCTACTCAACCTCGTCTCTCACTAAAGCAAAATACATGAGCCTGGGCTCTCGAACTCTCTGCTACTCTCTGCACTGGTTTGGCTACTACTGGTGTTGCTGCTACCGCAATCTGCTGTGCCATCTTCGGACAATCTCTAATCTTGTGGTTCTTGTCACCACACCTCAAACATCGTCCAGAAGATATCCAATAGACATCTCATCTATGGCGTTTCCCGCATTGGGAATATAATGGCTTCTCTGCAACTCTACCATCATCAGTGGTCGGTGTAGCCACTCTCACTGGTACCATTGCTCTGGGCTGGAAAACTGCAGTCTTCTTCCACTTATCTTGATGCTAAAATGCTGATCCAGACCTCTTCAAAGAAGTCTTCTTCTCTTCCAAATATACCTCCATCTCCACCTCTTGCATGCATGTAGCTGACAATGCCTCATCCATCGAACGATTCCCGAAAGCCACAAGTCTGGTCCTCAGTGACTGCTACAATCCCATCACAAACTTCTTCACTTTCCTCCACTCGTTAGCAACTATATGAGGTGCATACTTCGATAGCTCCGCGAATCTAGCCTTATATTCCAGCACACTCATCGATCCCTGGGTCAAAGTCAAGAACTCTTGCTCCATGCGGTCTTGTACATGCTCCAGAATGTACTTCTCCTTGAAAAGGGGTGCAAACTCCATCCATGCAATCTCAACAACATCATCTTCGAACTGTGTGCATAGTATAGATGACCACCATTTGTCGGCACACTTCTACAAAATAAAGCAATCAAACTTAAGTAAGCTCTTCAAGAACAATGTGAACTCTTCAAGGATCTCCTTTACCTATAGCATATATGAAGCCAAAGTCACTTGGTCCTTTTCCGCTCATCGTATAGCATGAAAGATCTTCTCCATCTCATGAAACCAGCTCTCCACTAAGAGTGGTTCTCTCTTCCCCTTAAACGAGAGTGGAGGCATCTGCTTGAACCACTCCTTCATCGATGAACCACCAAAAGCTTCCTCCTGTTGCACAAGTGCTTGCGCCTATGTCCAAGCCAAGTCTCTTAGTTCGAGACTTTAAACCAGTAACCTCCAAATTTACTCCTAGAAAGTATGAACTTGGGCCTACACTTGCGCCTACAAGGTAGCTGTCGTCTATGCCTGAGTCTGCATCGCATGCACAAGTCCTCACATCAGTGCCCTATAGTCCACCGGTGGTGGTGGTAAAGGTGTATCAGATTGAATCGGTGTCTGCTGAACTGGTGCCTGTTACTCACTAGCTGGCTCAACTCGACGGGCAGGACTTGCTCCTCTACCTCTACGAATAGCCATAGTCTGAAAAATAGACATTTATTATAATCAACTATCATACTAATAATCATGGACTTGTTTCTTTATATAGACTTAGGATTATGAATACATTGTTGACAATTCATTTATATATAGGCTCAACCTAGATATTGCTCTGATACCAATCTTCGTAATGCCCCTCTGAGACCTAGTACAATTGCACCAACTCACATCGAGTCCAAGGGGTAACACTACAGTGGAACATATCCAACGTAATCAGTTCAAGTTGAGTTATACATAAATAACGAGTTATATCAACAATTATCATAGTGGAACAATAGTTTTTCCATCAACATTTATATTGAAATACCAAGTCTAAGGCATAAAGAAAAAGACTAACATATTACATAAATAGCAAGTCCAGAAGTCCATAAAGTAAAGATAATACAATATTCGAATTACAAATTATTCTCACATACATAATCACTCAAACAACACTCTCAAACAACCACTAAGCCTCTACATCCTCATGCTCGGAGTTAGTGTGAACTAACTCTTCGGTGCCAAAATCATCAGCATCTCCTGAAAGGTTAATCAAGTGTGAGTTTACAAGACTCGGCTAAGCAACAAGGAAATACAGTTCTAAGATCTATCATATAGCTACATTAAAAAATGTTATACATATTCTAAACATTTAGCATTGTACATATAGATCATTCCTATTTATGCATTCTAAAGCATTTAACAATGGACATGCACATTTCATATATTGTAGCATGTAATATACATTTAACAAGTAAGGAAATCAATTAACAATATAAATATATGGCAACATATCTTATGAAATAAACCAAATATAACATGTTAATAATATAGAATTAAAGACATTAAAGACATTTACAATAGAACTATTGTCATATAACATTTGTAATTCATGTAATATTTATCATTTCATGTAGGCATTTTTCACATAATATGTAAACAGTTCATATCGTATGAAATAGTGGCATGTAACATGTAGGCATATCATGTAGCATGTAAACATATCATGTAGCATGTCAACAGTTTATATAATGTAATATGCCAAGACATATCCCCACCATCAATAGAGATCATGTAGTCATACATCATTCACTTATCACCTAGGCAAAATATTGATGAAGTCTTGGTTATTGCACAATACTGAGGGAAACCCTCCCCACCATTATTAGTAGAACATGTCTACTTCTAGGATTTTATACATTTGCTTAATAGCAATGTCTTATTGACTAATAGTACACATTTTACGATGGCATGCATTCATGCATTCAACATATATATATATATATATATATACAAATTCATGAACCCCATTCTTATTATTTCTAAAATCAAACTTAATGTACAATTAGTAACTTGTCATTATACTGTAACATCAAACTAGAAATCAAAACTCTCTTCCCATGTATTTATTTTATCATTTACATGATGGCATATATGTCTAAACATGATCAGAAAATCCTAACAATGTGTACAATCCCTAGAAACCCATGAAATTTTGACAGTAATTCAGATCTTATACGAACAACATCTACACCAAATTTCATGATTTAATGAAATTGGAAATTATTTATGTCATTTATTTATCATATTCACACAACTTGTTAAGGAAATAAAATGTCTTAAACCTTACTGCACACAACTGTACCAATTCCTAAACATGATGTCCTCTAATATGATCCAACCATAGTGATAAACCTGAAATATCATTATCATGACAGAATTTGCAGAATCAAGCATTTTGATTTTTATTTACACTATTAGCAAGAACCTTTAAGATAATTCCCATAGATCTTTAAAGAGAATCATCATGGTTTCTATAACAAAAGAATCTATCTATATAATGTAATCAGTGAAAAGAAACCAAAATCCAATACTAAACAATCAGGACATAAGCATTTAAATCAAGACCGTTTAAAACAAAACCTGATGAACTAAACGACAGAGAAGGCTGTCGTTTACTAGAAGTAAATGGCGGCCACTTCCATCATTTATTCAATTAGTGGTGGTACATAGCGTTGTTAATATATAAGTAGACGGCAACCTCGACCGTCGTCTACTATAGGTAGACGACGCTCGACTATGCCATCAAGTTCATAAAACTAGAACCTCCAGAAAATTTGCATGAAATGACATAGATTTAACCCATTAAATTTGACCCTAAACATGGATCTAAAAATCTAGAAAAATAATAAATCTATAGAATCTACGACCCTAAACTATTCCCCTATGTTACTTGCCTCTAAATCTCCTTCTGGAGTAGCGAATAAGGTGTTGAAGAAGCAACAAGGTAGTCCTTCCTCGCCATCTAGGTCCACCCGATCTAACCTCTACAACGCAATCCTCAATTAGAATCCCTTCTTACCATGAACCTCCAAGCCCCCTCTATGCCTGGGTCACCACAATCTACAAGGACCGCAGCCAGAAACCTCTCTCTCGACACTCTTTTCTCTCAAGAAAGCTTAGACCAAAAACTCCCCTAAAATGCCAAATCGGGGTCTTTTAAAGGCCACAATCGGTTCACAACCGTTAATCCTAGCCCTTGGATTCAAAACGACGCGATCTACTAGATAAACATCAAAAGAAATGGTCGACTATTTTGCTCTATAATGATAGCCGCAATAACTGGCGAGTCCAGTTAATGACAACATAGGTTATCGTTAAACTTGGGGTAAACAACATTCGATCTTGCCATTAACACGCTTGATTGAAGAAACCTAAAAATAAAAGAATTTAAATGTCAAAGATCTATGTCGTCTATAGTGGGTAGACGATAATCTATATTGTCTTCTACAATACTGAAAGGCAGTGAACTATGTAGTTAAGTTCACAAAAGCTAAAATTTACAGAAATGCACAATAACTTATATAAATCACAGAAAATAAGCAAACATGAATCTAGGGCACTACAATTTGATTTATGCACCAATCGAAGTCTAATTTTGACTCATGATCAGTCAAAGTCTTGTGCGATGGGAGAAAATGACCCTTGTTCTAGATGTTTAGTAATCGATTGATTTTAATACCAACCGGAAGGTGACTTTTGGGGGTTCGTAAAAAGTACCAATACTTAGGCATGGCCCAGGTACGGTGGGTCTATTCTTCTTATAGACAAAGTCAACATTAGGTATGGGTGGAAGTATGGCCCAGGTATGATAGATCTTTGACTATCTGTCTTCTTATACTAACTTTGATTAAATAAAAGGTGGTCTAATGACACAAAAGCCTTATTAATACCTTATATGACTCTCACTTGACCATCCCAAAACTCCTCTAGGCATTTTTGGCCGTGCGAAGGAAAGCTTGGAGCTGAAAGTTGGAGAAACCTCTTAAAGCATGAGGGACGATTCTATTGCTTGGGATCTTGAAGTTCTTCCTCCTACCTCTACTTCGACTTGTAGGAACCTAATATTTCGAGAGCAACTAAGATAGGTAATCTCGGGCACCAACATAATATGCCATATACTGTCTGAAAATTCTTTAAGGCTACCGTCCTTTGCTTCTGGAATGACCTATATTGTGTGTATAAGGAGTGTTAAACATCATCTTACTGTAGTACAGAGTAAGCCTTCTGTTTTCCCTCTTGATTCCTAACCCCTATTTATTTTGATACAGATTTTGTAGCGTATCGACCGTTCGGATCATGGCTTAATGGTTATGGAGGCCCATGTGTGGCCCATCAGTGTGTGTAGCAGGTGTTCGCGCAGGTTTTAGGGGTGTTGTGGGCCGACAGCTTGGGCCCAAAGTGCCCACCTGTTCACTGTCTGTGAATGCGACAGTGAGGAGCGTCGCATTCTGAATGTGACGGCCCTAGGTGTCGCGTTCATGGAACCGTCGTTTTGAGTCCTCGTCTGCATGCGTGCCGCGTGTCGCATGCTGGAGGCTTGCTGACGTCAGGAGTGGGAAGGCGACGGCCAGAACCGTGGCGTTTTTAAGAAGGTTTGGCCAAACAGAGCTGCAGTGCGCTCTGCTCGGCTAGGTGGTTTTGCAGCAGGGCGCTGAGGGCGATTCGACTTGCTGGGTGTTGGTTAGGCGTGTTTTAGCCACGAGGATGTAGCGTGGAGTGGGGGAAACACCGTGTGGGTTTTGTTCCTTGCGTTCTTCACAGAGATAGGGAGATTCCACCTCGTTT
Source organism: Colocasia esculenta (assembly GCA_014218235.1). Classification (NCBI taxonomy): domain Eukaryota; kingdom Viridiplantae; phylum Streptophyta; class Magnoliopsida; order Alismatales; family Araceae; genus Colocasia; species Colocasia esculenta. The sequence continues at coordinate 9,805,787 of CM024766.1, read as the reverse complement.
CGATCCGTGGATTGTGTGCGTGGCGTGTTTAACACATTATATGCTTTACAAACTATAGATACCATGCTAGGGCATACATTAAAGCATGAAAAATGGATAAAAACACCAGTTTACAAGGTTTGTGGGGGAGATCCAGCGAAGGGTTCCCGGATTAGGGTTTTGCCTATGAAGGTGATGGACCAGGTTGTCGCGTTCTGAACGCGACAGCCCGACCCGTCGTGTTCTGCTTCAGAACACAGACTATCGGGGCGTTGTGATTAGAAGGCGACATGGGACCCTGTCACGTTAACAGGTCTGAGGGGTTTTATTTCTGTCCTTGCTAGCATGGTTATCCGATTATCGTGAATTGTTGTGAATGGTAATGGTAAGTGGTGTATTGGCATTTATAGCGCTCCAGGGAGCGTGTTGTGTGTGGTTAGTGTGGTGTTCATGCGGTTGATGTGGGGTTTCACGTGATTTGTGCGGTGTGCACGTGGTTTGTGTGTGTGTGTCGAGTAGTACGATGCCTACCGTGGTTACCTCTTCAATTGGGAGCCTCAGGTTTTGTGTGAGCCAGGCAAGTGTGTGTGCTTGGGGCTTGTCCCGGTACTTGTGTACCGTCGAGGTCTGTGTCATCTTCCTGGACACCCTCACTCTTGTGTAGAGTAGTACGTTTGGCTGAGGGAAAGACGATAGTGGGACAACGACTTGTGAGAGTTTGTGTTTTGTCGCTTGTAGCGCGCTTGTGGTTGGGGGTTACAGACACCAGTAGACGTACTGGGCCCCAGCTAGTCCTGTTTTCCAGTGCCTCACTTTAGGGAGCTCGTGTCGGAGTCCCTAAAGGTGCCAGGCATGGGCCTGTGGCAGTGGTCCGCAGGAGTGGCACTGGTTGGACTCCACAGTTTCTTGTCTTGTTCTAGTGGAGTGGCAGCTGGACCTTTCGTCCGTGGCTATGAGACTGAGAGGTAGCCTTTTGTGGTTTGTCCAGGTCAGTAGCTGGTGTCGCGAACCAGTTTTCATGGCTCGAGTGTGGCGTTTACCTACTTTAGCACGTACACCTAGTTGTGGTTTGTCGTTTATTTATTAAAGCTATTTTTATCTATGACATGTAGTAAGTAGGGTTTACAGCTTTAATATCCTGTTTAGATAGTTCTATAAAATGTAAGTGTAACTTCCTACTATTGTTATTTGTGAATTTGGTTTGCTCGATTCCTAAGGGAGTTTCCCTACTGAGCCAGTGACTGGTGAGGCTCACCCCTACTCCTTTCAGGTGAGGGAGAGCAGGAGGCTTCTCACCCTTCGTCTAGTTCCGAGCTGCACCGTAGCGGAGCAGGGTCTGCACCTCCAGTAGTGTAATTTTCTTTCTTTGTACACCTCAGGGTATGCCCCAGGTTGCTGTTGTAGTTGTGTCTGGTTATAGTTGAGAAATGGCTATGTAAATTCCTTGTGAATATTTGTGAGATGGCAATCTTATAATATATTTCAGCAGTTTTCTTTATATTTCTACAAACTTGTGTGAATGATATCCCTTGCAAGGCTTCGGTTCGTTCGTGGGAGGCGGAGTCGGATCAGGCACATTATTAGGTTAATTGGTCTGGACGACGAGGACCGCTACAGATTTCAGCCATAGAGTCATCTATGTAGAATTTCCAGCAACCTCTCATTACTACTTTGTTCTATCTATACCTTGAAGATCACTTTCTGCTGTAATCTTGGGCATATATTGGCTATCCGTAAAGCCAGTTGAGCCTTCTAGAACTATTTCCTTTTTTGGTTTGTCTAGAGAATGCTAGGGTAAGGTTGTCTAGTATCTTAAAAACTATCAAACTAAATATGAAAGCTTTAAGTATAGGGAGTTTATGCTAAATGTTCTTAAATTATCATTGATTGATTTTCTTACCATGTGATTATGGAAATTCTACCTTTATAATCTGCTTACCTTGAAATATTGGAACTCCTGTCATAAATATGAATGAACCCATGCTAATTTTGTTATGGTCATCTGGTCACCAGTCATGATTTCAATCATTGTCTTCTGTTCATTTTTCTCTTCACTTCTAGAAACCCAAAGTAGTATTGCACCTATGAAACTGAACTAAAAGTATGCCATTTTGCTATCCTTTTGTCTCCTTGAACATCCCATTCGTGCTATCTTGCTTTGAACCTTATTCTTGATATGATCTTGCTACTATTTCTGTTATGGCATTCTTGAACTCTTGAATGTGCACTTATGGCATCCATTTGTACTGTTCTATCATGTCTAACACATCTGGGTATTGTGACACTATTGGACTAAAATGCATACTATTTAGGGTACGGAGAGTGCTGGGGCTCCAATCTAGTCCTAAGTGAAGAGAGCACCTAAAAATACCTGCAAGGGCTATTGACTATGTTGGCTTTTTGCCCTAGATCTGCACTGTTTTGATTTGGCTAGACATTTGTTCTATTACTGTTTGGTATTGTAGGTTGGTTAATTCAAACATTTGTTCTATTACTATTTGGTACTGAAGTTTGGTTAATCCAACCATCTGCTCTATTACTGTTTGATACTGAAGGTTTTTTTAATTCAAACCTCCAATTATGTTTTGGTAAATCTGAATATCTGAAATCCTTTGACTGACTACGAATATGCTAGCCTTGTGAAAGGCACAATTTGATCCATATTTGATATGACTATTTGAAGTTCTTATATTTTCAATTGTTCCTTGAAATTATGAATCTATTATCTTGCTACCATCTTGTTATTATGACATCCTACTAGCACCTTGTTGTAAACCTTTTGCACTTGTGATTAGTTTGTTAATACTCGTTCCTACTTGAGTAAAATGATAATAATTTATATCATTATCTGCATATTGATCTATAAATCCTACTGGACGTAAACTCATTAAAATTTCTAACATTTTTGGATCAGAATGAGGTGCCGAATGGTCTTGTTTGTCGAGCATGAAGTTCTCTTAGAGATGCATCCCAGACTCTAGTTAGTTAAGAGAGAATGGACATTCTGTAATCCCTTACATTTGTGAGGATTAAATAGATTAGCAAGTTAAGTTTTATTTTAGTATTGGTGATTGTAAGCATACATGTTTATTTTGAATAAAGAAAAGAATTATTTAATTCATGAGTCATTGGAATTTTTGGATGGTCAATTTATGTTAAAAATGTGAGCTTTCCTGTAATGGACATTGTTTCAATAAGGGAGCAGTCCTCACTGCAATTGTAAAGTAGTAGCCAATCATTTTTGCCTTGTCTATCGACATGTGTCTTTCGACACATTGCTTCACATGTCGACACCTAGGTTTGGGTCTGTTGACCTAAACTGTTCCTGAGGCTTTCCTAGAAGCTTACTTCTGGGGATGCATTCAACGATCGATCTGAGAGTTAGGGTCGGTCCACCTAAGCTGCCTACGATCACTGAATTGCTATTTATTTGGATATTGGAGAGTGTTTTCTCTTGTGTTTATGTTTGGAAATTGAGGATGTAATAGTCATATGATGATGATTAATGGAGGACTTTTGAGTATGGAATTGTAGACTTCTTTTATTGATATTTTTATTTTGGCTTCCGTATATGCACGTTTGTCACATCCATAGATTTAATTCCGCTGCCTAAATCTCGGGGTGTGACAGAAGTGGTATTAGAGCTACAGCTTTTTGATTCTAGGTTATATCTAAGACTAGACCTATTAGAAGGCATCAAAGCCTGAAGTTTTAGACCTAAGTTGTAAGATCATGTGGAGAGGATCTAGGATCTTAGGCAACTTGTGTCTAGCATTAAGTTGTCTCTTATTAGCCCAGTGAGTTGGGTAGAGCCTGGTTTATTCCCTAAGTTCTAGGTAATCAAGAATAATAGGTTGATTATTATTAGAACCCTCGGATTGTGTCAAGGATCTCATACCACCTGGTGAGATTTGGTAGAGCCATGGGCTAAGTCGGGAATTTCATTTAATAACTACCTATAAGTTTACAAGTCATTGACCAAAGGCAAAGAGAAACTAACAATCATGATAAATTATTTTGAAGAAACTTAAACTTGGGTTATGGCTATAGGCCTACACCACTGGTAGACAGAGAGAGGTTGGTCCAAGGACTAACTGATGTACTACCATAAGCAGCTCCACTACTAGAGAACACCCTTGGAACTGCTCAAGGAGATATACATGAGAAGAGAATGTCTAGAGATGACAAGGGAATTGTACTTTTGTGAGGAAACAAGCTATATGCTAAGTTCAATACGTGAAACTTTTAGATGTGGCAGGTTCATTTTCTTGGTCATGTTATATTTGGCGATGGGAATTGCTATGGATCCAGCAAAGGTGCATGCTGTTCTAGAGTGGGAGACTTAGACATTGTCCTCAGCGATTCATAGTTTCTTGGGGTTAGTTGGTTACTACCAGTATTTCATCGAGGGATTTGCAACCATTGTAGTGGCATTGACCAAGCTGACCAAGAAGGGAGTCAAGTTAGAGTGCTCCAAGGAGTGCGAGTGGAGCTTTCAAGAGTTGAAGGCTAGACTTACGTTGACACTTGTCTTAGTCTTGCCCAGCAGTGTAGATGGGTTTGCTATCTCTTTAGATGCTTCAACGATTGGCCTTGGCTATGTTCTGATGCAGAATGTTAAGGTAGTCACCTATGCTTCTCGGAAATTAAAGGAGCATGAGCGCAACTATCCAACCCATAACTTGGAGCTTGTGGCTATGTGTATAATTTAAAGATCTTGAGGCACTACCTCTATGGAGTCAAGTTTGAGGTGTTCATTTAGATCACAAGAGTCTCAAGTTCCTATTCTTGTGGAAGGAGCTTAATCTACATTAGAGGAGGTGGATATAGTTCCTAAATGATTATGACTTTGAGCTGAACTATCATGCAGGCAAGGCGAGCATCATGGTAGATGCAATCAGCAGGAAGGGGACATTGATTTAGAGAGAGTGGAAGATGCTTTAGGATGTGACTTGTGTTATGGAAGTGATTTGAGTCTTAGTTGTCAGACGTTCATGGCCCAATTGTCTATCAGATCTATTGTGCTAGACAATGTTATGGACAGGCAGAAAGACGAACTTCAACTACAAGAGATGTTTGGCAAGTTAGGTATTGCTCATGATGAGGATGGCATAATCAAGTTTCAACATAGGGTGTGTGCCAGACGTTACTAATGTGTGGAAGTAGGTGCTTGAGAAAGCACATAGGTCAAAGTTCTCGATTCATTCAGGTAGTGGCAAGATGTACTAAGATCTGAAGTGGTCCTTCTGGTGGCAAGACATGAAGAAGGACATACTAGAGTTCGTGGTGAGGTGCTTGGTGTGTCAGTAGGTCAAGGCTGAGAACAAGAGACCTTCAGGCTTGATGCAGAAGATTGATATTCCTCTGTAAAAGTGAGGAACAATCACCATGGACTTTGTCTCTAGTTTGCCTAGGTTGGCTAGAGGCAATGACTTGATTTAGGTAAATGTAGATTGGTTCTCTAAGTCTGTGCATTTTCTATTGATGAAGAAGATATAGTCTGTAGAGAGTTTGAGCAGGCTCTATGTGAACAATGTTGTAAAGTTGCATGCGATTCCAAGGTCGATTATTTCTAATTGGAATCCTAAGTTCACATATTAGGTATGGCAAAGTTTGAATGAGGCTTTCAGATCGCAACTCAAACTTAGTGTAGCATTCTATTCATAAACTAATGGTTAGTCCGTGAGGACGATCTAAACATTTGAGGACATTTGGAGCATGTGTCTATATTGGAAGGGAAACTAAGAGTGACATTTTCCCCTAGTGGAGTTTGCATTAAACAACAGTTATCATGCAAGTATAGGTATGGCTCCCTTTAAGATGTTGTACATTAGGCCCTGTAGACTCGTTGTATTAGGAGGAGTCTAACGACATGTAGTTGGTTGGACTTGGGATCATACATGAGACTTCTAGTAATATTTAGTAGACCAAGTAGAGGTTGAGTCCAAGATGAGTAGAAGGGCTATGACAACAACATAAGGAAGGATCTAGCATTTGAGGTTGGCAAGCACGTTGGGCTGTGGATGACGAAATATCTCTACTTGTCTTGAAGAATATGAGAGAGAAACGGGAAAAAGAAAGATAAAACGCCAAGAACACCTTCTCCTTGGTGTTGGGGACGATGGGAGCTTGATGAGAAGAGTCTCTAGAGGTCTCTTTTCATGGTGGTATCCTTCCTCTATCCCATAGAGTCTAAGGATGTGTTTAAAAGAGAGAGAGAGAGAGAGAGAGAGAGAGAGTCCAAGTTGTGGGAGAGTTGGAAAGTCTATTTTGAGTTTGGATGGATTTGGGGGCTCCCTAGGGATAAGGATAGGAGATTTGGGTCATAATCCAACTCAAAGAGACTTTGGATAGGCTTTAGGATGGAAGGAGAGGCCGAAAATCATGTAAAAACATGTTTAGGGGCATGGTTCTGTCGCGACGGGTCGTGGGGTCGCATTCTTGTCGTGACCATGCACCTGGTCGCGACAACAAGACAGTGTGCATAGGGTCCATGAAATAGGCCATAACTCTCTCCCCAAACATCGGATTGACAAGCCGTTTGTTGTATTGGATTAGACTTAGAGAGCTACAAAATGATGGTGTTATATGCCCAACTTAGATTAGAAAATATGAGCTCTCAAAATGAAGACATATTCAGAGGATAGGATAGATTGCATAGTTTTGATGTTTCAAGTGTATCTTGGCCATGGGCTTAAGATTGGGCTTGAAATGGAGGGTGAATGGGAGATGGGCCAAAGGACTCCAAAGTGATGACCAATTTGGGACATCAATGATATGAACAAGAAATGTGTTCAACTTATAGGCCAAAAATGGGTGTCTACATATTGCCCCTCTTTGATGCCCACTTTGCAGGGGAGCTAAGCGGAAAGAGAGCAGAGTGCAATGAAATGGAATGAAGTGAGGTTGAAGTGTGGTGTATTGAAAAATGGGCATCAAGGTAAAAGACACCCATCATAACCAATAAGTGATAGAAATTCTCAGGAAGACTCCGGACTAGCCACAAGGAAGAGCGAGCATGGACAACTCATATTTGGAACGATAGAAAAAGGAAAGCAAAAGAAGGATGATCAACCTCTTGATTAAGAGGTACCCTAGCCTATTAGCCTGTAGGTTTCATCTTTGGAGAACATGTGCGTGCCAGGTCGGTCACGATGACTCAAGGCCTGGGAGCGGTTCGCAACCAAGACAGATCAAGGGGAATATTTAAGCTGATTTGGATGAATGGAGGGAGAAAGTTCCAGACAGGAGCTGTATTGGCCAACTGGACCATGTGACTAGCTCAAAGAAGATCTTCAAATTGTGAGTGGAATAAGATTTCTTATTCAAGCATTAAGCGTGATTGACCATCACCAGGGAAGCAACCTTTCGATAGATCATGAGGCATGAAGCTCAAAGTCCTACATGATGCATGTTGGGCTAAAATAAAAAGAAATCATCAAATTAATACGCAAAGAAAGGATGAAAATACTAAATACTTAAAGATAATATTGCTAAGCTGAATAAGAATGGGTTAAGAAACTGCATGCAACCGCAGTGCAGGCCTGAATCCATTGTTCCTAAACTTATCTAACCCAACGGCCTAACCAATGATCAGCAATGTGCACCAAGATCATCACTGTTTTTGTTGAAGGGGAACTCAGATCCCAGAACGCATTGAAAACTAGTCGGTCCTTGAGATGATATAGTAGCATAAGTGCCATATAGTAATGCAAGGGAGAAGGGATAGGGTCATACCTGTACTTACATGTTGAGCGCAAATCTTGCCATTTTATGGAATTTATTGTTCTCTGATTTTTTTGATCTTTTTTTGTGTAAATGAAGCAATAAACAAAGCACAAAACAAGTTAACAACAACAAGCGTACACAACTTAGTCACCTACATGATTGAAACAAAGCACTGAAGAACCGTCAGGTTCACACATAGAGAGTCCTCTCATAGAGTCATTGAGATGAGGGAGAATACATATGGGACTTGGGAAGGACTTGGTGGGATAATAAGCTTGAAATTCAAATCATGGGTGGGACTGAGGAGGAGAGACAGATCATAAAGATGATGTGAGAAAGACTTAGACAAAAGCAATGAAGAAATTGTCAGATTTGAGTGAACAACGCTGTAGAGCCTAAGTACTTCCACACTGTGAGTGGTTGATCAGATCTTCTCATTTTTATAATTTTAATTGGAAACATCTGTTTTTTTTAGTTTTGAAATTATTTGACTTTTTTGGATTTTTGATAATATTTTTTTTTGGATTTTTGGTAATATTGTTTTTTTTTTTGGATTTTTTAGAGAACATCTATTTTTGGAATGTTTTGAAAATATATAATTTTTTTGGGATTTTGAATAATGCCTAAAGTCGAAGTTAGCCTTTCCTAAAAATGACACGTGAGACGGAAGTACTCACCCTTGCTACTACAGCACTAAAGCAAGATCAAACTACTAGCCAGGGGTCCCCATTCATTCCCCTTTCATTAAAGACCGCACTAAGGTCAAATGTGCATTGAGAAGCTGGCGCCCTGAAGATGACTGCTCCTACCTTGTGGTGTAGCTACAAAGGCCATACCGGGAGATATCAAGCCTTATAGGGAGAAAGAGAAGAGAGTTTGGGGATAAGCCTAGTGCAGGTTTTAAAGGACAAATCAAGTTTAGCTTCCTTCCATGGCACGCCCCTTAAAGATTCAGTATGTTGTGCAGAGACTTTATGTCATTTCATATTTTTTTTCTTCCCTATTCCTTACTTGGGGCATGCATACGACCGGGCTCAAGGCGTCCCGTGGGGAACTGTACTTCCACTATTTGCCATGTATTCCTCAATTTTCTTTCATTTGTTCTGCTTCTCTTTTTATTTTGCTTTTCTTTTGCAGGCTTGATTGACCATCCCTATTTAAGATTTCCTCTCATCGAGATGTGCTTAGGTTGGTCGCCTTGCCCAGATAGCCTTTTTTTTTTCCCTACACTTCGACCGAGTAAAGAAGAGAACAACTTTTGCACCTCCTAGATATGGCCTAAGTAGCAACGGTGCTTGCTACAAGAACCGACTATGGTTCCCATGTGAGTGTGTGATAATGTGATCCTTGCTTAGAGTAACTTTTAACGACAGGGGAAGGAATGTCGGACTCCTGGTGTGAAGTAATATCTAGCTTGAGTGCTGTAGAAGCAAAATAAACCTAAGACTGACTCGACCACTCTTGTTGTGAACTGAGATGACACTATTTGATGTTTTCTTTATTTTCAAACAAATATTTGCATGGTTATTTGGTGCACAATGCAAACCCTTTATTGAAAGAACGACCTGCATTAGTCTTTGAACTTTGACTTTAGTTGATGGCTCACTTGCAGAAGAGAGCGAAAAGTGGTGATAAAAATTGAGTCAGCTCAACACAAAGCAAGAGGGAGACAAGACTACATCAAAGTGTGGGCTAAGAATCCTCAAACAAGAAAGGATTTACAAGGAAGTGAAGAAAGTGCGAATGAGGATTGAAACCTTGGAAACAGTGAGAGAAAGGGTCAGGACCCTGAGCAGGTACTGAAGGAGGAATCGAGTTAGGCCTGGGATCAGGAGGGGTTAGAGGAAGGAACTGTAGAATAGAGTGGAGGATCTAAAGGATTAGAAGGGGAAGTGGAAGGAGGAGAATTAGGACCAAGATCAGACGTCCCAAGAGGATGTGAATCCGGCCTACAATCAAGTGGCTCAAGTAGTAGGAAGAGTTAGAAAGGCATCCTGAGCACAAGGAAGATGGTAAGGTGACTCAAGTGGATGTGGAAAGAAATCCTGAGAACCTAGAGAGTGATCGAGAGGCTTAGAAGGAAGAGGAAGAGGGAATACTAAGCACCAGAAAGAAGGTCAGGTGACTCGGATGGATGAAGGGGTGTAAAGAGATCTTGAGAACCTGGAGGGTGATCAGGTGGCTCAGGTGGAAGAGGTAGAGAGGAGTCCTGAGTGCCCAGAAGATGATTGGGCGGCTCAGGTGGAGGAGAAAAGTGAGGGTCCAAAGACCTTGGAGGAGTGGAAGAGGAAGGATGTGGCAACAACCCATGATTGTGAGATCGAGCGTCTCCTCTTGGAGCAAGATTGACCAGGATGAGTAGCATTGAAAGATCAAGTTCAGAAGTTGCGAAGACATTAAGATCAACAATTTTCTTGTAGAGCTTCTATCTTGATCTCAACCTTCTTCACTTCTTGGAAGATGCCCTTACATGTCGCAACTACTTTGTTCTCATAGATAGACATGATTGCTTCTTCTTGGCATGTCTCCTTAGATAACGGGCCCAAGTAGTAGATGGCTTCGCTCTCCTCTGCAGCCACATGGCTCTCTCATCAATTGTCATGACTGACATGTGTACACTTGCCCTTTAGTTATCATTTGCATGCCCAACCTCTATGGATACCCATGGAGGAATGCCATAAATAGGCTCCTTTGCTAAGAGGGTTTCCCTTGACAAGTGGACAGTGCAGATCCATGGGAATTTGATGCGCGGCACCATAAGCTTGAGATTTGGCATTTTGACTTGATAGTCTGGCATGACGACCAACTCCCTTGATAGTTGAAAACTTGAGACTTTTGGGAGTTTGATGGGTGGCACTAGCACAGCCAACCGACTGATAGGTTGAGGCAAATTGCAAAGGACTCTTGGCAAAACCTTGTGTTCTTGGTGGCATAGCAACTTGCCCCTGCTTGGGTTGAAGTAGAGCATGAAGAGCTTTGGGAACAGACTTAGAAGCTCTTGGCAGCTTCATTTCTTGCCCATTGAATGCAACTTTTAATAGAACTAGGGGCACAGTCTATTGCCCCTTGCATGGCAGTATCAACTCAACAAAGGCCTCAGATGGGCTTGGAAGTGCAGCCACATGCCCCTTGAGTGGAAGCTCCAGTAAAGATGTGGTGGGTATAGTGTCGAGAGCCTCAACCAAAGGTCGCCATGACTAACCTTTGAGCATTGACTTCATGACGGCCTTGGCAGCAGTGTGAGATAGGACAACATTTGTAGAGAACCCCTTCTTTAGTCCAGACATTTGTAGTATAACTTAGCGAGGGTGATGAGGGCATCAATGGTAGCATCTCCAATGAGTAGTGTAATGGCTACCATCCCCGCTTTAGATCTGACTGGCACTAGTGCTTGGGAACTCCTCTTGACAATCATCTCATGAGGGGACGAAAGCTCATTCTTCCGAAATGTGCCCAAGATAAGGACATAGACCGACATGTAGCTAATGTAGTTGTGAGGGTTGAAACGCATGACCAGGACTGGGGTAACTTTGCTTGGACTGTCTTGCTCACAGGAAGTAGACTCGAGGCATGCCCCTAGTGGTTCACACTCTCTCCGTTGGGTGGTGATGGTGGGTTGTATGGTGGTGGAAGGTTTGTCAAAGGTGGAGGGTTCAGAATGAGGTGATTGGGTGATGGCAAGGATAGGTTCAGGCATAGAGAGCTCTTCTTCCAACTCAGAGATAGGCGAGTTAGTATTAAGCTCGGAAGTTGAAAGATCTTGCTCTGGCTCGGGGGTGAGTAGAGCTTGCTCGAACCTTGGCACTGTGGTGGTGGCTTGCTCAGGCACGGATGGTCATGGCATAGAGATGGTGGCAATCGGTAAGGATGGAGGGGGAGGTGAGGGATCAGTGGGTTGTGGCGTTGTTGGAGACGATCAACGGTGCACCGACACAATACGTCGAGCTGACAACTTGTCATCATGGTGCGATGCGACATCAAGGGTAGGTGTGGTAGTGCTGGCCTGAGCAAGGGTTGGTGGAGGAGGTTGTTGAGGTGGTGATGGAGCAGGTAGTGCACTTGGGGGGTATGCAAAGAGATGACTCTGACCTTGAACTGATGGAGATGACTATCTCATTGCTTGCTATCTTAGTTGTGGTTGCTTGGGCGGTTGTTCCGATACCTGTGAGGGGGGGGGGGGCTGTTCTGCTACCTGTGATGGAGAGGTATGCTGCCCCTGGCCTTCTGTTCTTCTATTTTCTTGACAGTGTAGGATGAGCCTATGCATTTCAACCCAATGTATCTTGTGCTCTAGTTCATAGACTACATCCTGGCATTCACAACAGTTTGCGATTGTATGCCCTAGTTGGCGATGATATAGGTAGTATTCTGATCGGTCCACAGTCATGTCCCAGTTTGGCTTTTCTAAAGGGAGTTGCAATGCATTGACAAACATCAAGGCTATGAAGATATCAGAGAGGGATTCTGGCAACGGATGATAGTGGGCTCGTTTTAGGCCAAGTGGATATTGTGATGGATAGGTAGTGGGTGGCATGGTGCGGTGGCACGGGCAAGGTGGTTGTTCTTGTGGAAGTGGAGGGAGTTGGCTATATGGAGGTGGAGGTGTATAGTGGTTAGTGGAGTGGGTAGGAGTGGGATGGTGGATGGCATCAACTTGGGCACGGGTTTGGACTCCCTCATAGGTGGGCCCTTGAATGTGCAACTAGGTTGTTGGGCCTCAAATAAGGATGGCATGGGGGAGTCAATGAGTTGGGTTTTAACAAAGTGAGCCTGACTATATAGCTGTTGCATGGAAATGATGTTGTTCATAGCAAAATGTGGTGGTACATGTGTGTTGCATTGGCAATGATGAGCTTGATCTTCTCTTCATCTAGGATATGCATCACGTCACTGGTCAGCATAAGTCGCAAACTCTTCATCAAGCTTCATCTACATAGCCACTAGATCGGCCATCGAATACTCGGGCCCGACCCAGTCTTGGTATTGTTGTATGAATCTGATCTTCAGGACTTCAAAGTCCTCGACTTTATTGGGAGGCAGTGAATATAACCACTCCAAATTGGGCCCATCTAATGACCACCTAAAAGGATAAGTCAATAAGCGGCGATCATGTTGATAGGACACCGACTCATAGAGGAACTTCTTCAGATGGATGTAAGGGTCTGCAGCTCTACTATATTTGCGATAAATAGAGAACTGAGAGAGTGGAGGGATCCAGAGACTATGGAAATCAGGGAGTGTATCATTAAAGGATGGTTTAGGATTTAACTACCTTCGCCAGTCCCTAAGCTCTCGCTTCATGGACTCAGACTCGGACTGGAAGTCTTGAGCCGAGGTGGATTGTGGATAGCGAGGGCCAGCTTGGGCATGGGAAAGAAGTTGAGAATGAAGGTCCAACTTAGATTGAGGGTAATGGGCTGGTTGCAATGAGGTGGGCTGAACAGAAAGGTAGCTTGATCCAGGAGTGGTGGCACAAGAGGGAATAGATCGAGTAGAGTGATGTGGACCTGTTGGGCTCAACATAGGAAATGATTGTGGATCACAGACAAATGGCAGCTTGTAGGCCTGGTCGGGGCCCATCCTGGAGGGGAGGCATTCTGATTGGACAACCTGGCAAGAAGAGAAGGGTGACAAAGTAGACCAACCCTGGGTCGAGCTGAATTTTGACAAGTCCCACAAGGGAAGGAGTCCTCGCGTGATGAGGAGGTAGGTGGATAAGTGAAATGGTAAGGTGCCATGAGAGGATAAAAGGACCTAATAAAATACAAATACAACACAAATAGAGTCCTAATCACACAAGAAGTAAGGTAAGGAGGGAAGTCTCAAGCAGCCACACAATTTAACATGATGCACGTTGCTTTTAGGATTTCTCTTGGCCTTTTAATGAATGAATTAATTAGAGTTCACTCGGCAAGAGGATTCTTATTGGGTGTGGACTCTAGTACTTCCATGTGACTATGGGCATGATACAACTCACAAAGATGATCCTATGCTAGGGGGCACCAGGTACAACTAGCCTGGCGGCTGCAACGTGTGTACGACAATGACGACTTACGGAGGCCCTCGATAGTAGGCCATAGTCAGCCCACGCATACTCGCAGGTGAGAGGGTCTCCACTACCAAGGAGAAGCCCTAACGACACGTGAAGAGTATGCATGAACCTAGGTGCACTGCGATGCATGCAAATTCTAGCCCATAAACTAACAAAACAAAGATGAAAACAACACTAAAACATCAAATTCTATGAAGAGATAGACATATTAGAATCATGGAACATGAAAAATAATTGGAAAACCCAAATGAAACCAACTTGGTATGACGTCCCTAAAGCGTATCCTCCTGAAGTACCGCGTCTTTGCCAAAGCCCAAAACAACAACAAAAATTAAACAAAAAATGAAGGGAAAATAGAAAACTAAAAAAACTACACACACACCAAGCAAGGGGAAGGCGCAAACAACAATGTGATGGGCAATAGAAGTCCCAACGTGATCGCCAAAAGGTGTAATCACAGGGATGTAACCATTCTACATCGGGGGTATTATTGGTATCACAAAGAAATAGGGAAATATGGACATGTGTGATCGCCACCAAGATATTTGCCAAGAGATATCTATAAGAGTAGGGATAAATACCTTGGAAAACGATGAGGATGACCTGAGAACGGAGACGTGTCAGTCGAAGATGACGCGTGTCCTGGATTGTGATCGCGTGAGCACTCAGATGTGCAGGAGATATGGGAAGCTTCTTCCTCTTTCGTCAGCTGGCCAAGGATGAAGGGCCTCATGCTTTTCTTGCTGTTTGTGCCTACAATACAAAAGGAGATGTACAAAGAGAGAAAGAAAACCTGATTAGAACTAGAGAAGTGTAGAAATCTGTCCCCTTTGAAGAATAAACGTGAATATGGGATAGAACTCACTGGGAAGGGTTGATAAAACCCTGGTGGGCTAAGATTAGGTGTGTGTGTGTGATGTATGAATGTGTTTAAAGCTAGGAGATGAGAGAGAGGGTGCACCTATGTCCCATGCATGTAAAAAAAAAATGGGAAAAGAAAGAAAAAAATGATAACTCAAAGCACAAAGATTGGATCGAGGTGATTCCTATTCGTGTGGTTAGAGGAGCATGTCGAAAATAACTTTGATGAAGATCCTAAGATCTAGAATGCCCTAGTTCAAGCTGTAGAGAGGCCGCACTCACTGCTGGTCTAGATCACGATATGAGAGAGAAGGTCAATAACAAATTGGTATTTTTAAGCACAGATCTTCATTTGATATGATTCTAGTTGGATCTCGTAGAGGAAGTTGTGGGGAACAACTTTAATGAAGAAATCTTGAAGAGATATGCTCTCGTTTGGGCTGTGGAAGGCATGATAATCCGACTGGTCTGGGAGGATATAAGAGAGAAATGGGAGAATAATTTTTTGTAACTTTAATCACAGACCACCAATCGACATGCTTCTACTTCAAGGATGAAGTTGATGTTGAGAGGAATAACTTTGATGAAGACACCTTGGGCTGAAGACATCTAGTTTGGGCTGTGGATGGAGAAATATCACTACTTGTCTTGAAGAATATGAGAGAGAAATGGGAGAGAGAAGAATAAAATGCCAAGAACAACTTCTCCTCGGTGTTGGGGACGATGGGAGCTTGATGAGAAGAGTCTCTAGAGATCTCTTTTTGTGGTGGTATCCTTCCTCTATCCCATAGAGTCCTAGGATGTGTTTAAGAGAGAGAGAGAGAGAGAGAGAGAGAGAGAGTCCAATCTCAAGTTAGAGAGAGAGTTCAAGTTGTGGGAGAGTTGGAGAGTGTATCTTAAGTTTGGATGGACTTGGGGGTTCCCTAGGGATAAGGATAGGAGTTTTGGTCATAATCCAACTCAAAGAGACTTTGGATAGACTCTAGGATGGAAGGAGAGACCAAAAATCATGTAGAAACGTGGGCCGCATTCTTGTCGTGACCATACACCCTGTCGCGATAGCAAGACAGTGCGCGTAGGGTCCATGAAATGGGCCATAACTCTCTCCACAGACATCAGATTGATGCGTCATTTATTGCGCTGGATTTTAGACTCAGATATCTAAAAAATAATGGTATATGCCCGATTTGGATTAGAAATGAGGAAGTTATGAGCTCTCAAATTGAAAGCATGTTCAGAGGATAGGACAGATTGCACAGTTTTGATGTTTCAAGTGTATCTTGGCCATGGGCTTGAGATTGAGCTTGAAATTGAGGGTGAATGGGCTCATGATGGGCCAAAGAAGGACTCCAAAGTGATGACCAATTTGGAACATCAATAATATGAACAAGAAATGTGCACAACTTATAGGCCAAAAATTGGGTGTCTATAGTAACGTACAACAATAATCAGTTATTTTGTATGTGTCAGATATTCATAATATATTCAATGACATAACTTTATAATATATGTTCCAAAAGTTAAATATTGTTCACGATTTGTTTACTTGTTAAAGTACTATAAAGTACATTTCTTTTATTGTCTTACATATAACCATATTGCCTATTGAAAGTATCATGACATGCATTTATTGCATATTTCAAATTTTGAAAAGCACTTTACACGTGTCAATCTCCTGGATCTGAAACACTTTGTTTACTGTTTATTCTAACATCACAGTCAAAATGACTGGTCTGTCTAGATAGAAATATCTTTTTGCATGACCATTTAATGCACACAACGTACTGTACGAGGTTTACACCAAATAAGGAACCGTGGACTAGAAAAAAGCAACGTCTGCATACTTCTAATCTTGTATCATGCAAAGACCGAACAGATAGCTTCTGCATGATGTGTCTAACATACACTTGTGTGTGTGTAACGTTCGGAAACTGGATTTCATGTATAAATCCCAGAGCTATGTAATATTATGTAGACAAGAAGAAAAGAGAGAAAAACTGAGAAAAATGTACTCTGAGAACTGAAGAGAAAAAAGAGGGCGCCATAAAGATATTCTTAACTACAACATTCAAGTCGCCCAACTTTTTCCAAGCATACTACTCATCTGCTCATTGAAGAAGTCTTCACCTGGAGTAAAGGAAGCTTGTTGCTGCTTAGCTACTCATAATTCGAGAAGCCATCTTCACTGAACATTGAATGTCCAACCATTCTATTGCATGCTACTTCTTTTACAGGGCTCTTTATTGCTCTTTAACTATGTGTCGTATTTGTCTATCTGTGGACACCTTCTTAGGCACCTCTTACTCTTGTTAAATAGTATTTCCACCTTGGGTAGAAGGTGAAGGCCTAGAGCTTAGGCGTGCTATTTCCACATTGGGTAGAAGGTGAAGGCTTGGAGCTCAGGCGTGCTATTCCACCTTGGATAGAAGGTGAAGGCCTAGAGTTCAAGCGTGTTGTTCCACCTGGGTATGGTGAAGACCTGTGAGATCAGGTGTAGTGACCAGCTAGAGGTCAATTTCTGGTGGGCTTGTTCCTCCATTGACGGAGAAGACCTGAGTTGTTCAGGTGTGAGTGTGGTCCCACATGAGGTCAGTATCCAGGGGTGTATTTGCTTGGCTGTGTTTTATATGGTTAGTGGAAATCTCAAGGTGATTTCCCTTGAAGACTGGATGTAGGTGTTGAGAGGATCAACACCAAACCAGGATAAATAGTTGTGTTTTGTGTGCTTGTGTGTTTGTATCGTACTCCTACTGTAGTCGTTTGCATCTCTAATCACTTCATCTAGTTACTGCATGCTAACAAATCTTATTTGTGAAGTCTTCTATTTAGTTAGATATACTATACAACTTGCTAAATCAACTAATATATTTAAATACCTTGATTAAGACCTATCGACCCCCATCTAGGTCTCTATAGCTTGGACAACAAGTGGCATTAGAGCCATATCTTTCATATTTTGAGGTCTTATGACCAGAGATAAAAGATTTAAGCTATGGACGTCACTCATGGTGAAGGTCACTCTATTAACATACCACCTCTTTTTGATGGAACAAATTTTGCTTACTGAAAAACTCATATGGAAGTGTTTCTGCAGGGTCAAAGTTATGACCTATGGAATGTTATCGCAGAGGTAGATGTGAAAGTCACCCTCAAAGAAGAAATATCAGTGTTCTCCAAGGAAGACAAAGAGAAATTGTCCTTGAACGCTAGAGCAAGAAACATTCTCTATTGTGCCATCTCATGGAAATAATTCAGCCATGCTTCTGCCTATAATATTGCCAAAGACATACGGGGTAAGCTCACTCTAACCCACAAAGGCACAAGTAAGTCAAAGAAACAAAAGTAGAAATTTTAATCTCTAAGTTAAAAAAAATCAAAATAGCGTATGGAGAAACCATCTTAGAAATGTATGGAAGATTCATAGACATCATGAAATATTTGGTAGCACTAGGTAAAACTCTCCCCACCTATGATATCATTAGAAATTTACTTCTATAACATCGTCACCATTCAGATCGTGGTTTGACTAGTTTGTGGGCCAATGTGTGGCCAATATGTAGTGTTTGGAGTTTTTACAGGTCGTGTGGGTGCCGTGGGTTAAATATTTAGGCCCAATGTGCCCTCTGGTTCACTGTTTGTGAGCGCGGCATAGGTGTGTGTTGCATTCTTAATGCGACAGACCCGAGCGTCACATTCTCATTGTTGCCATTCGGAGTGTTTTGGCTGCATGCTCGATGCGTGGCTTATGCAGGGCGGCTACGTGGTGACAACGTTGAGAAGGCGACGGCCTAGACTGTTGTGTTCTTGTCTTGATAGCCAGTTGCATCGCATTCTTAACTGTGAGGAGTTAAGAACATTAGGTCGGCCAAACAGAGTAGAGGAAGCTCTGTTCATCTAGGAGGAGGTTTTGCCACTAGATTTGGGGCAATTCTGGCGTGTGGTGCATGGTTTGACAGCTCTCGACGCGAGGACATTGCCTGGAGGGTGGGAAACAACGATTTATGGTTCTTCTTCACATTCTTTGCATAGGTAGGGAGGTTTTGCTCATTTTCTTATTGTGATAGATATAATTGTCATGTTTGGTGCATGAAACGAATTCTACTTGATAGATGACATGTGAGTGTATCTGTTAGAATAGTTGTAATTGCTTTATAGGGTTGTTTACTAGCATTTTATGGGGTTTCTGGAAGTGGTTGTTCCGGATTGGGTCTTTGTATGTGAAGGCGACAGCCTGGGGTGTCGCGTTTAGAATGCGACAGCTCGACCAATTGCATTCACGTTTAGAAAGCACCATATCAGGGCATCGCGTTCTGAACATGACAGAGTACCCTGTCACCTTCTAGTTTTCGAGGGCTGTAAGTGTATTCTGATTTATGTGAGTGTCATGTTATGTGGTTTTATGTATTTAGAGTATTGTTGTGGTGCTTTGGCATGTGTCGAGATTAAAGGATGTCGCGGCTGCATGGTTTGTGCGTAGGTGGCGAGTTGGGTAGTACGACGCCTTCTGTGGTTATCTCTCAAGTCAGGTACCCTAGGTTCTCTGTGAGCCAGGCACGTTAGTGCGCGGGGTTTGTTCCGGTACTATGTGTACCGTCAGGGTTTATGTCATCTTCTTGGACACCTTCACTCATCTATCGAGTTGTACGTCCGGCTAAGGGAAAGACGACAGTGGGGCAGCGACTTGTGGTGTGTTGGTTCTTCGTTTGGTCGCTTGTAGCACGCTCGTGGTTGGGGGAAGGACACCGATAGATATGCTGGTCCCTAGCTAGTCCCATGTTGCACAACCTCACTCTAAGAGTTTTAGAACTCTTAGAGGTGTGTCTGGCGTGGGTCTACAGAGTGTGTCACTACATGTGTGGTGTTGGTTGGTCTTCACAGCTTGTTGGCACTATAGAGGTGGAGCGCAGTTGGACCTTTCATCCATGGCTGCGAGACTGAGAGGTAGTCCTGTGTGGATTGTCCAGGTCAGTAGCTAGTGTCGCGAACTAGATTTCGTAACCCGAGTGTGGCGTTACCCTTCTCTAGGTCATACACTTGAGTGTGGTTCACCATTTATTTATATATGTTTACTCCATATTATTAGTATAGAATTGTTTATTTAATTAAAGTTGTAGCACCATGCTTAGACATCTTTGTTAATTGTTTAATTTAAATCTTTACTCCTTCTTCTCGTGAAATTGTTGTTGTTTCGATTTTTAAGGGAGTTTTCCTAGCAAGCTAGTGACTCATGAGGATCACCCCTACTCCTTTCAGGTGAAGTAGAGTAGGAGAGTTCCCATATCTCGTCTAGTTCGGAGCCGCACAGTAGTAGAGTTGGGCCTACACCACCAGTAGTATAATTTTACTTTCTATTGTACCTCGGGGTATGCCCCATGCAGTTGTACCTTGGCTATGTAAACTTCATGTATATATGTGTGAGATTGTATAATAAATGCGACCTTATGTGTGTTTAATTGGTTTCTTTTATGTTATCACGAACTTGAGTAATGGTATCTCTTGTGAGGCTTCAGCCTGTTCGCGGGAGGCAGAGTCAGATCAGGCTTGTTATTAGGATAACGGGTCTGAGCGACGATGACTGTTACAGTTGGTATTAGAGTAAGGTCCGTGTGAATATAAAGGAATTGGGAGACCTACATAGCCATGATCTCTACTACAGTCCACTGCTGGTATTTAGCCCTAGTTTTGTATTGACTTGCTAGTGTGTTGTATGGTTTGGAATGATGTATGTGAAAAACTAGAAATGGATGATAGAAGAGAGTGGGGAGGTGGAGGAGATGAATCGGAAGAGTCTATTCATCAGTTGATTGAGAGGTTATGGGAAAGTATTATAGAGATTTAGACAAGGTTGGATTAGCAGGTACCGATTCAACTAGCGGCGATAGCACCTCAGGTTGTAAAGGAGGCAGTATCAGTGGCAACACCCCCACCACCACTAGGAGTTGAGGTACCACTCATTGTGCCTGTACCCCCGGCAGTACTAGCACGTCCAGTTAGTACGGAAGAGCCTGTAGTGTTAGTAGAGAGGTTTTTGGGGTTATAGCCACCCACCTATTCAGGACGTCTGAATCCATATACAGTAGAGCATTGGGTGCATGAGATTGAGATGTTTTTTGTTACGATGAGGTGTCTGTAGGTAGATAGAGTGATTTTGGCTACATATCACTTGCATGGTTTGCACAAGAATGGTGGAGATTGAAGATGCAGAGGGTATTTGTAGGAAGGACTAAAGATTCCATCACTTAACTAGAGTTTTTGGGAGTGTTCAAGGATACTTTCTTTCCTATCCAGATCCAGCAAGAAAAAAGGGAACAGTTTAGAACATTGCAGCAAGGAAATTTTTTAGTTTTGGAGTATTAGGAGTGGTTTATGGCGTTGAGCAGGTATGCAGCGTATGTGGTTATAGTTAATGCAATGATGGTGGAGTATTTCATTCGAGGTTTGCGACCAAAGTTGTAGGATACAGTGATTCCCCTCATGTGCAAAATAGTGGCGGAAGCGACTCAGCGAGCAGCTATTTTGGAGAGGACTGTGTAGGCCAAGCAGACAGGGGAGTCAGGTAGTTTTCGTCTTCCACAGCGTTCTCCAGGTGTTAGTAAGAACAAGGCACCATCGGTAACATCTTCATCAGGGTTTCCTAAGTGGGGTTCCAAGTTGAAGAAGATATTCAGAGGTCGAGGAGGTGGAAGATAGCAGGCATTTTAGCAGGGTCGAGGTTTTAGGCCAGAGCTAGAGGAGTCCCAGTAGAGTACAGCTAAATCGACCGTGTTTCTTCCAGGCTACAAGTGTTATAATTATGGTCAGCCAGGACATTTAATCAGGAATTGTCCTTATCCTAGGGAGTACAGTTATGGTAGAGTAGCACCACAGCAGCAACAACAAGTTTAGCAGCCACCGACAGATCGGGGTAGAGGTCTGCCT
The DNA here is from genome assembly GCA_014218235.1 of Colocasia esculenta. NCBI lineage: Eukaryota > Viridiplantae > Streptophyta > Magnoliopsida > Alismatales > Araceae > Colocasia > Colocasia esculenta. The sequence continues at coordinate 9,784,249 of CM024766.1, read as the reverse complement.
TTCCAGAGAGGTCGAGGATGAGTTATGGCCATCACCAGAGCATAGGCGAGGCATCTAATTTAATTGAAGGTATACTATATATCTTTGAATTTTGTGCAAGAGTGTTGATAGATCTAGATGCATCACATTCTTTTATTTGTGAAGAATTTATGGATAGTATAGTTCATCCATTAGAAAAGAAGCAATGTGAGTTGATTGTGGAAGTCCCTTCAAGTGGTTATATATTTACCTCTAGTTATTTAGATGAAGTTCCAATTGCGATTCAAGAAAATCAGTTGCCAGTCAGATTGTATGCTTCACAGTTGAAAGAATATGATATGATTTTGGGAATGAATTGGTTAGAAGCCTATGGGGCAATAGTGGATTGTAGGAAGAAGAGAGTCAAATTTTGTTATCTCAGTGGGGAAATATTTGAATATCAAGGTATACCATTTTTCACCCCCAAATTTATTATTTCTGCACTTAGAGCTAGAAGGTTAATCAATGCAAGATGTGTAGCATATTTAGCTTCAGTAAGTTTAGTTGGGTGCGATAAGTCTGTGGAGATGGTTGTAGTAGTTAGAGAATTTGCAGATGTGTTTCCAGATGATTTTCCAGGGTTAGCTCCACACAGAGAGGTAGATTTTGCAGTGGAATTGCAGCTGGGTAGTATGCCAATCACAAAGGTACCATATAGGATGACACCAACTGAATTGAAAGAATTGAAGAAGTAGTTGCAAGAATTGTTAGAAAAATGTTTCATCAGGCCCAGTCATTCACCGTGGGGTGCTCCAGTGTTGTTTGTTAGAAAGAAATATGGCAACCTTAGAACGTGTATAGATTATTGTCAGCTGAACAAGGAATAAGTATCCACCTCCAAGAATAGATGATTTGCTTGATCAATTGCAGTCAGCTAAGGTATTTTCTAAGATTGATTTGAGGTCAGGGTATCACCAATTGAGAATTCAGGAGGAGGATATTGATAAAACATCTTTTAGGATGAGGTATGGTCATTATGAGTTCATGGTTATGCCATTTGGATTGACAAATGCACCATCAGCTTTTATGAATTTGATGAACAAGATATTCCACCCATATTTAGATAAATTCATTGTGGTATTTATAGATGATATATTGTGGTATTCAACATCAGAGGAGGAGCATGCAACACATTTAAGGATCACTTTGTAGACTTTGCAGGAGCATCAGTTGTATGCCAAATTCAGTAAGTGTGAGTTTTGGTTGCAGGAAATTTAATTTCTGGATCATGTAATTTCTAGAAAAGGAATAGCAGTGGATCTAGCCAAAGTTAAAGCAGTTATGAAATGGGAAGAGTCAAAGACAATATAAAAAATCAGAAGTTTTCTAGGTTTGGCAGGATATTGCAGGCGTTTCATTCAGGATTTCCTTAAAATTGCAGCCCCTATGACAAAGTTAACTAGGAAGGGAGTGCCATTTGTGTGGTCAGCAGATTGTCATCGGAGTTTCATGGAATTGAAGAAAAGACTTACTTCAGCACCAATATTGGACTTACAGTCAGGCAGTGGAGGATTTGTGTTATAAACATATGCTTCTAAGAGAGGGCTCGGGGCAGTGTTGATGCAATATGGGAAGGTTGTAGCACATGCATCTAGGCGGTTGTCATGAAGAGACTTATCTAGCACATGATTTGGAATTTGCGGTAGTGGTATTTGCTTTAAAGTTATGGAGGCATTATTTGTATGGGAAAAGGTGTGAAATTTTCACAGATTATAAGAGTCTAAAGTATATTTTCTCTCAAAAATATTTGAATCTTAGGTAGCACAGATGGATGGAATATTTGAAAGATTATGATTTCAGTTTGGCATATCACCTAGGTAAGGCTAATGTAGTTGTAGATGCATTAAGCAGGAAAGTGGTTTTGTGTCAGATAATTATAAAGAGTGAAAGTGTGAGACCGTCGAACTTGTTCATATTATATTTTATGCATGTGGTATTTACTTGATTATGTACATAGTGTGTATTAACTTTGTGCATAATATAAATATTTAATTACTAATGTGCATGTTGTATTTAATTATTCTGTGTATATGGTATGTAATTATGCTGTGTACAAATATATATATTATATATATATATATATATATATATATGTTTATTCAGTACATATGATATCTATTTATTTTATGTACACATCAAATTGTTTATGGTGTATAATGTATGCAGTTAATGTGTGAATACATGTTTGTTAATTTTCTGTGTTCTGGCCGAAATACTAGTTAACGTCAACATACATTGACATTAATTGCATGTTGACAACAACATGTGTGTTGTTGACTGCATGGCCAGGTGAGGTTGACATCCAGATCGATGGACGCTGATTCCTTGTTAACGGCAGCAGTGTGGCCGTTTATTTTCCAGTTTTGTTACGATTTCAGATCTCGAAACGGCTGCGTTTTTCCCGGTTCTTGTTTAGGAAACCTAGTTCTAATGGTAGGAAACTTAACCTAATGCATACCCTGACCCCTTTAGCCTATAAAACACTTAGCTTTTGGTGAGATTAGGTCTTTTTGGCCTTAAGAGAAAACTAGGGTATTCTGTGGAGAAACCTGATCTTTGCAAGCTTGATCCGACGGATTTGGGTGGTCTTCTGGCGATCTGCATCGACTGGGAGAAACTCCAAGGATTGGGGAAGCATCCTCGACCCCTGAGATCCATCTTCATCGGCTAACAGACCGGATTCAGGAGGAGATTTGTGCACCTTCTTGGCTTGGCCGAGGAGAGCTTCTTCATCTAGATTAAACCATTGTAGATTTTGTTCAAGGCAAGTGATCTAGGGATTTCATCCCTACCCATGTCCTTTAGGTCCTAGGCATTTTTACAAAATTTTCTCGTGTCCTGGAATCTCAAATTCCCCTTGTGTATTGCATTCGGTCTACACTTCTGCAGACAAGATATTGACGGCCACTTGTGTGCCGTCAAGATCCAGAGTTGGCGGCAACATAGTGTGTCATTAACCCCGATTGGCGGCACCCTCTTTGACGCCAAGTTCTTCAGGTTTTACAGAATGACTGTTTTGACCTGTGTGTTGTGTTTGTCAGATTTCTGGATATATGTGTATACTGTAAAATTTGTGACTGGCCAGGTACAAACTGTAGGTCATATCATGGGGATTTGTAAATTTTCTGAAAATGATATAAATTAGGGTAATTTCTGTAATTTGAAAATGAGCATGATCTACTTGTCTTTAATTCAAAATAAATTGATTTGTTGCAAGTTAGGGTTCCATAAATTTTATATGATCATATGATTACTGTCTTCAGGTTTTGGAATTGTTAGGTATGATTGTATTGATGTGGACCATGTTTTAATGGATTTCTTGATAAATCTGCATGAGAACTCTTTTAATTGTTAAAAATTAGTTTACGGTTCCAAAAAATTTGAAAGTTTAGGTGTGTGATATATAACCTGTGTGAAGCCTGTGACAAAAATCTCATGCTTGTTTTGACAATAGTAGGTGTTGTTATTAGTTTAACAAGGGAAATTAACCATGTTAAGCATGTAAATTTTAAATCGTGTGAACTCAGTGATTAGCAGCATGATTAGGGTTATGTTTTGATTTAATTATCACTGTGAAACAGAAACATCATGCTCTGTAAACTGAAACATGTGTAATTATGTTAAAGTGCATGTAAATGAGTTAAAGCGTGTATGTAAATGAACGAGACATGTGATAATGTGTAAAATTTATCCGATATTGACGCTGCTACCATGGAGAGCTGTGGAGCCATATTGTAGTAAAGTCCCTATGGGAAGGCCCAATGTGTATGTGTTATCCTAAGGGCATTAGGATGAAATCTTGGAGGTGGACAAGTACCACTGGTTAGGGTGGAGAGGGCTTCTCCTGGTCTGCGCAGTACCTAGATTCGTCACTGCATTGCCTAGGTGGCAGGTATGTGTTATGTGTATGTGTGTCCTTCTTATGGTGGTTAGGACTATGTGTCATGGCAAATTAAGTGTAAAAAGTGTAAAATGTGAACAATGTGTAAAGTGACATGTGAATGTGGCACGTGGTAAGTGCAAGTCATGTGACATGTGAATGTGCATGTGAAAACTATATGAAAACTATGTGAAATCATGTGTAAGTGAAAGTGAATATAAATGTGAGAGTAAATGCATGCAAAAACAAAGGTAAAAGCACATATGTTCATGTCATACATGTGTTAATATGATTTATGTTAATTGCAATATCATGATTAGTATCATGTTGTATAGTTTAATATAATCCATGTGCTAGTGTCATGTGAATATGATAATTTTACATTAAAACAACAAGCTAAATATGTGAAAAAGTGTTATATTTGCATGCGAAATTGGTTAGATATCATGCTAGGAGTGTTATTTACCACGTACATAATTCCATGATCAAACAACGTATAATTGTGAAATTATTTGAATAATGTTTGAAACCTTGAATCATGTTAGACATAATGTGTAGGAAGCATGCTATAGGTCATTCATGGATATTTGCTTATTTTAAGGATAAGATTGATATACATTGTGACTTGCAACATGAACTGAGTTAATTATCATGTATAGAAAGTATGTATAGGTTGTTTATATTTATTTGTCAAAGTGATATGATGAATGTACCATGTATTTCCTTATGGTTTAAAAGACTAGCATGTGTATGTGATATGTGTATGGATGATATCTTTAGTTTGCTTGCTGGGTCTTTTTAGAAGACTCATACTTGCTTCGGCGTACAGGTGAGACAGGTGTTCTCGTACTTGAGGAAGCCATAGGGAGGAGCGACACCGAGCATGAAGAGTAGCTGCTTGTGGAGATTGCCAAATAGTTTGCTTTATTTCATAGTATGTAATAATGTTATTCATATGGACGATGTTATGGACGAAGTTCATTTCTAATTGTAATAATGTGGACATTATTATTTCTTTCATTTTTATATAGACTATGGAATGTGTGGATGATGATAGAATAAGAATTACATTTTATTTCCACTATATTTTCATTATTATTCATGTACATATCAACCTATTATATAGTGTTGGGTAAATATCCCACTGTGACGGCGTTCTTTGTACCGACGTGGATTGGTATAATCGTATCGGTATAAAGAGGGTCGTTACAAAGATGGTATTAGAGCCTAAGGTTGAGATTATACATGAATAAACCATCATCTTTACGATATTGCAAAGTCTTTATAGAATTTTTCCATATATGTAGAAAATATCTAATGATGAATGAAAGATAGTTAAGAAAATGGTTAGGATTTAATAACTTAGATTCCAACTAAGTTAATTGTTTTGCGGGCTATGATGAGCCATGGTAAGCGTGTTGCTTGGGCTAGGGATTATGAGCAGAGGAGCAAGGTAAAGAGGTTCGTGATAAGGTTCAAACCATCATTGAGAGATAGACTTTTAGAGTCTGACCCCTGCAATTTGGACGAGGCTCTCAGTGCAGTGAGCGGGCATATGAGTAAGATGAAGTTGTACTAGGAAGATCAGCAATCGGCTATTGTACCAGCAGAATCAGCACCCCAATTAGTAGTTTCTACAGCTAACGAGAAGCCCGAATGTGTGTATTGTGGCAAGCGTCATGGAGGAAACTTGTGTTGGAAAAAGGCAGGAAGATGTCTAAAATGTGGCAGCAAAGACCATCGAATCAGAGAGTGTCCGAAGCTCAAGAAGTTAGTTCCACGAGGTGTTCCAGCAACAGCAACAATGAAGTCAGCAGTAAGACCACAAACACCGGCCAGGGAGAATGTGTTAGCCAGAGACGCCAACGATGTCACCACAGATACTTGATCCGATCTTCGAGGACGAAGATCCCTTTTCAAGGGGGGAGAGTGTGAGACCCTCGAATTTTGTTCATATTATATTTTGTGCATATGGTATTTACTTGTTTATATACATAGTGTGTATTAATTTTGTGCATAATATAAATATTTAATTACTAATGTGCATATTGTATTTAATTATTCTGTGTATATGGTATGTAATTATGTTGTGTACAAATATATATATATATATATATATATATGTTTATTCAGTACATATGATATCTATTTATTTTATGTACACATCAAATTGTTTATGGTGTATAATGTATGCAGTTAATGTGTGAATACATGTTTGTTAATTTTCTGTGTTTTGGCCGAAATACCAATTAACGTCAACATACATTGATGTTAATTGCATGTTAACAACAACATGTGTGCTGTTGACTGCATGGCCAGGTGAGGTTGACGTCTAGATCGATGGACGCTGACTCCTTGTTAACGACAGCAGTGTGGCCGTTTATTTTCCAGTTTTGTTACGATTTCAGATCTCGAAATGGCTGCGTTTTTCCCAGTTCTTGTTTAGGAAACCTAGCTCTAATGGTAGGAAACTTAACCTAATGCGTACCCTGACCCCTTTAGCCTATAAAACACTTAGCTTTTGGCGAGATTAGGTATTTTTGGCCTTACGAGAAAACTAGGGTTTTCTGTGGAGAAACTTGATCTTTGCAAGCTTGATCCGACGGATTTGGGTGGTCTTCTGGTGATTTGCATCGACTGGGAGAAACTCCAAGGATTGGGGAAGCATCCTCGACCCCTGAGATCCATCTTCATCGGCTAACAGACCGGATTCAGGAGAAGATTTGTGCACCTTCTTGGCTTGGCCGAGGAGAGCTTCTTCATCTAGATTAAACCATTGTAGATTTTGTTCAAGGCAAGTGATCTAGGGATTTCATCCCTACCCATGTCCTTTAGGTCCTAGGCATTTTTACAAAATTTTCTCGTGTCCTGGAATCTCAAATTCCCCTTGTGTATTGCATTCAGTCTGCACTTCTGCAGATAGGATATTGACGGCCACTTGTGTGCCGTCAAGATCCAGAGTTGGCGGCAACATAGTGTGCCGTTAACCCCGATTGGCGGCACCCCCTTTGACGCAAGTTCTTCAGGTTTTACAGAATGACTATTTTGATCACTGTGTTGTGTTTGTCAGATTTCTGGATATATGTGTATGCTGTAAAATTTGTGACTGGTCAGGTACAAACTGTAGGTCATATCATGGGGATTTGTAAATTTTCTGAACATGATATAAATTAGGGTAATTTCTGTAATTTGAAAATGAGCATGATCTACTTGTCTTTAACTCTAAATAAATTGATTTGTTGCAAGTTAGGGTTCCATAAATTTTATATGATCATATGATTACTGTCTTCAGGTTTTGGAACTGTTAGGTGTGATTGTATTGATGTGGACCATGTTTTAATGGATTTCTTGATAAATCTGCATGAGAACTCTTTTAATTGTTAAAAATTAGTTTACGGTTTCGAAAAATTTGAAAGTTTAGGTGTGTGATATATAACCTGTGTGAAGCCTGTGATAAAAATCTCATGCTGTTTTGACAATAGTAGGTGTTGTTATTAGTTTAACAAGGGAAATTAACCATGTTAAGCATGTAAATTTTAAATCGTGTGAACTCAGTGATTAGCAGCATGATTAGGGTTATGTTTTGATTTAATTATCATTGTGAAACAGAAGCATCATGCTCTGTAAATTGAAACATGTGTAATTATGTTAAAGTGAATGTAAATGAGTTAAAGTGTGTATGTAAATGAATGAAACATGTGATAATGTGTAAAATTTAGCCGATATTGACATTGCTACCATGGAGGCCTGTGGAGCCATACTGTAGTAAAGTCCCTATGGGAAGGCCCAATGTGTATGTGTTATCCTAAGGGCATTAGGATGAAATCTTGGAGGTGGACAAGTACCACTGGTTAGGGTAGAGAGGGCTTCTCCTGGTCTGCGCAGTACCTAGATTCGTCACTGCATTGCCTAGGTGGCAGGTATGTGTTATGTGTATGTGTGTCCTTCTTATGGTGGTTAGGACTATGTGTCACGACAAATTAAGTACAAAAGTGTAAAATGTGAACAATGTGTAAAGTGACATGTGAATGTGGCACGTGGTAAATGCAAGTGATGTGACATGTGAATGTGCAAGTGAAAACTATATGAAAACTATGTGAAATCATGTGTAAGTGAAAGTGAATATAAATGTGAGAGTAAATGCATGCAAAAACAAAGGTAAAAGCGCATATGTTCATGTCATACATGTGTTAGTATGATTTATGTTAATTGCAATATCATGATTAGTATCATGTTGTATAGTTTAATATAATCCATGTGCTAGTGTCATGTGAATATGATAATTTTACATTAAAACAGCAAGCTAAATGTGTGAAAAAGTGTTATATTTGCATGCGAAATTGGTTAGATATCATGCTAGGAGTGTTATTTACCATGTACATAATTCCATGATCAAACAACGTATAATTGTGAAATGATTTGAATAAAGTTTGAAACCTTGAAACATGTTAGACATAATGTGTAGGAAGCATGCTATAGGTCATTCATGGATATTTGCTTATATTAATGATAAGATTGATATACATTGTGACTTGCAACATGAATTGAGTTAATTATCATATATAGAAAGCATGTATAGGTTGTTTTATGTTTATTTGTTAAAGTGATATGAAGCATGTACCATGTATTTCCTTATGGTTTAAAAGACTAGCATGTGTATGTGATATGTGTATGGATGATATCTTTAGTTTGCTTGCTGGGTCTTTTTATAAGACTCATACTTGCTACGGCGTATAGGTGAGACTGGTGTTCTCGTACTTGAGGAAGCCATAGGGAGGAGCGACACTGAGCGTGAAGAGTAGCTGCTTATGGAGATTGCCAAATAGTTTGCTTTATTTCATAGTATGTAATAATGTTATTCATATGGACGATGTTATGGAGAATGTAGTTCATTTGGAATTGTAATAATGTGGACATTATTATTTCTTTCATTGCTATATAGACTGTGGAATGTGTGGATGATGATGGTCAAGTTCCACCCCTCTCTGTCGACTGAATTGCTTGCATCTTTAGGTCATTTGTTGCAGGATTGAGAGGATACCGATTCCATAGCTCGGATTCTGCTCCCCGCGTAATAATAGATGGGGAAAACGAAGCTTAGCGCCCTTACTCCAGTGCTATAGGGAGTTTGACGTATGCAATGCAATGCACATGTCCGGACATTTGTTATGCTGTTGGACTCGTCAGTAGATATCAGGCAAACCCAGGACTGGCTCATTGGCGAGCTGTCAAGAGGATTCTACGAGACTTGCGTGGAACCTAAGATTATATGCTATGCTTCCGAGGAGCAGATCTGAGGCTGCGGGGCTATACAGATGCTGATTGGGGAAGTGATCCAGATGAGATAAAATCTACGTCAGGATATGTGTTTCTTCTCGGAGGTGGAGCGTTGCACCTGGAGTAGCAAGAAACAGAAGTGTGTTGTGCTTTCCACGATGGAATAGGAGTATATTGCTTGTTCTGCTACCGTCCAAGAGGTTGTTTGGCTGTGGAGATTCTTAGAGAGCCTAAAGATTGTCCGACATGCTAGTGAGCCAGTGACAGTGTTCACAGATAGCATGTCGGCGATTGCGTACGCAAAGGATCCCAAATACCACGGCCGGATGAAGCACATTGACATCCGATACCATTATCTACGAGACATGACTGCACGCAAGGAGGTCATCTTGACACATCTTCCCACTGAAAAGATGGTGGCTGATCCGATGACTAAGCCCATTGCACGTGATAGGTTCCGTGCACATGTCAGTACGATGGGATTGTGTAGGCCGTGATTTGTGTCATAGATTTGACTTCATTCACATAGTGGATTTGTACTTGGATATACATATATTTATATAATATTTGTCCTTTTATGCTATAATAATTCTTAGATTATGCTATGATTGGACAACAAATGCATGATACGTATCTATGCATTATGAAGATGCATTAACAGGCATAGGCTGGCCACTCACACGGCAGCCGCCCTAACGCTCGGGAAGCGTGTAGGATGAGAGTCACACTATTGAGGGTGTGTAATCGCCTCAGTTTGAAACTGAGATGAGGTTCAAGGAACCGAACATGGTTTGTCTGATCCCACGAATCTTGTTGCCTGTTTAGCCAGATGTGAGACATTAGACAAGCGCTTTTGCGGCAGCTATGAGCGCTAGTGATGGCGATTGTGCTAAATGTTTGTCATGCAACACGTGCTAATCGACCGAAACACCTACATGAGTAAGCGGATGGATCCCTACTCCCTTACTGTGTGAGCAAATACTGGCTGTAGGTGGCCCTTGTACCCTTATTACCAAAGACTGTATTCTGAAGCTCAGATTTGATGCAGCTACTTTAGCATGTCTCCTGGGGATCATGATCTTTCGGTCCTTCTTGGATCATGTGACGGAAAGCGGTCATTTTGAAACTAAAATAAGACGAGGCTTGGGAAGGCTTCTTAGAGTCACATCCGTGTTGAAATGAAGCGCTTCAGTGGGAGTAGAGTACGTTCTTCAGTAAATACTCATGAGGGATTAGGAGGTACTCACTCAGATGTGATTAAGTGAAGCCTAGGGTAAGTGAGAGTTCTTGCAGGTTTATAATGTGTTGAGCCATGTTAGCTTGATGGAGGCTTAATATGGTTCACTCTTCATCGAACTCCTATAAGGTCGCACACTTTGTTTCCGTGTATGACGATGAATAGTGAAGTGGGAGGATGAATGAGATGTTAGAGGTTACTGGCACCCACTCGGACGAGTGGGAGATGTTAGATATTGAGCGTCCTCGTGGATATTGGCTTGGGTGGGATCAAGGGTTGCCAAGTGTTGCACCCTTTCACACCACAAGGGTTGCACCTCTTCACCTATGGCAACCACCACCTAGGCAACCACCTTTACACCCCTAGCACCCTTTTGGAAAGGGTGCATCCTCTCTTATATAAGAAGCAACAGGGGTTGTTCAGCGAACGGGAAGCAAAGTCTCCATACCATAGAAGGCTTCGCAGCTATTATATATAATGAGCAAGCTCGTATTTAGCATGAACAGAATCACCTTTGTTCCGAAGGCCTAGCGAGTTAAGCGCAAGCGCCTTTTTTTTAATGGTCAAAGGCGTTTTCTTTCCCCGGACCGACGACTCGGTTGTTCAGTACTGCTAACTATTATAGGAGGATGCCGTCCCCCCGGGACTACCAGTAGCTTCGGTTGTTGAATATAGTGCAAGTTAGGTTGTGGTCGTATTGGCTGCAAGCGGAACGTAGGCGCTGTAGGTGTGTGTTTGTTGACCATACACTCTCGCGTCGTGTAATGTCGTATGTATGATAGAGGTGGTGTGGTGATTGATCTCAAGGCTAATAGTTATCCCAAGGCCGCAGGTGAATGAATTAAGCGTTGATCATACCCGGATAGAGGTGTTTCCTCAGCAGCCAACAGCAGTCTGTTCTCGCCTATCGATAGATAGCAGGTTGCTTCCAAGCTAAAACCATTTGAAACTGAATTGCTTTTTCTTTTTTTTTTTTTAGAGTGGTCTCCCCTGTAATAAAAAGTAGAGGGAGCTTTGCTGCTGGAAGAGAGAAGGCGCTTGCGGCAAAGGATTGACAAGTCTAATGGGAGAAGAATTGCTGACACGTTAACTGCATCTTCAATTATAAAAGATAACCCAACCCCCGGGCACCGAAAGACGCTAGACGCGGCAAGCGAGATAAAGAAAGCAGCTGGACTGGACTGCCTTGCCGCGGGGGAGTCTTTCTCAATGATAGACTGTTTTTGTTTGGGCAAGACAAGAAAGGAACTCGTCCTTTGACACCAAGGGAGAAGAGCAGATTGCTGGCGATGACTTGGTGAAGTGAAGGGAATGAGAGAAGGTTCGAGAACCTATAGACTCTAAAACAACACGACTTCTCTCGTTGGTTCCGACCGAATAGAGCCCTTTAAGCGAGAGGGAAGAAGGCGTGTTGCGTAACAAGGGCAAGATGAAAGGCGGGGGGCGGTCGGGATCAAGCTTTCAAGGAATGGACGGGCGTACGCTTAATAGTGAATGCAGACCCCCCTGACTGAACGCATGAGCCGAGAGAATTATATTTTATTTATGCTGTATTTTCATTGTTATTCATGTACATATCAACCTATTGTATAGGGTTGGGTAAATATCCCACTGTGACAGCATTCTTTGTACTGACAGAAAGTTATATGTGGATATAGCAGAGAATTCCCTATTTATTCTAAATAATCAGTAGCGAGCGGTATTGGCCTGTAGTGCAGTGGAACCAGCATTATATTGGCAGATAGCGAAAGCCCAAAGAATAGATGAGAACTTAGCTGAGATTGTGAAGATGGAAAATGTTACTATTGATAATGAATGTGTGATTAGGCTCAGAGGCCGATTGTATGTTCTAGCAGAAGTAGAGATAAAACAAAAGGTATTGGAGGAAATGCACAGGTCCAGATATTCAATTCACCCAGGCAATACAAAGATTTATCAAGATTTAAAGAAGCATTTTTGGTGGCCAAATATGAAGAAGGAAATAACAAAATTTAAAGCAAGATGTTTGATTTGTCAGCAAGTGAAAGCAGAGCGTCAGAGACCGGGAGGATTGTTGTAGCCATTGCCGATGCCACAATGGAAATGGGATGATATTGCCATGAATTTTATGGTAGGATTGCCCAGAACAACATCATGTCATAATGGAATTTGGGTTTTTGTTGATCGATTGACAAAGGTATGCAGGTTATTAGCCGTGAGCATGTCTTGGATAGTTGATAGATTGGCTAGAATGTATGTGGACAGAATAATACCATTGCATAGCTTTCCAGTGACTACAGTTTCAGATAGAGATTCAAGATTCACATTTGGTTTCTGAAGAAGTTTACAGCGGGTAATTAGCACTGAGTTAAGGTGCAATTCAGCTTATCATACACAAACAGATGGGTAAATAGAAAGATCAATTCAAACAATAGAAGATATGTTGCGAGCTTGTTGTTTGGCATGGGGAGGCAGTTGGGAGCATCACTTAGTAATGGTGGAGTTCGCTTACATCAACAGTTATTATGCAAGCATTAGAATGGCACCATATGAAGCTTTATATGGAAGACCATGTAGGACACCTTTGAATTGGCATGAGGTAGGAGAAAGGCAGATTATGGGACCAGAATTAATTCATCAATGTTCAGAAATGGTTATGTTTATAAATGAAAAACTTCAGACAACTCAAAGTCTTCAGAAAAGTTATGCAGATACAAGGTGTAGGCCATTGCAATTTGAAGTCAGGGATTATGTGTTCTTGAGGGGTTTCTCCCACACAAGAAGGGTAAATTGAGTCCAAGGTATATTGAGTCCAAGGTATGTGGGTCCATTTCAAATTTTAGAAAGGATTGGAGAAACAACTTATAGAATAGAGCTCCCAATAGATTGTACAGATGCACATGATGTATTCCATGTCTCTATGTTGAGAAAATATATTTAGGATCCTTCATAAATAGTCTACTACACCAGAGATGATTGAAGCCAGACATGTCTATGCCAGAATATCTAGTTCAGATCACAGGAAGATGAATACAAAAGTTGAGAAACAAAGAGATTGAATTAGTGAAAATTATATGAGAAAACAGGTAGGGGGGAGAAGATACTTGGGAATTAGTAGAAGAAATGATGAAAGTGTATCCATACTTGTTTGAGTAAGCTTTTAATTCTTTTTAGGTGATAGTTCCATGCATGATTATTTGTGAATGTATATTAAGATTTCTTTCTAAATTTTGAGGGCAAAATTTCTTTTTAGGTGATAGTAATGTAATGTCGTGACTGTTCGGATCGTGGTTTGACTAGTTTGTGGGAAAATGTGTGGCCAATAGGTAGTGTTTGGAGTTTTTACAGGTTGTGTGGGTGTCGTGGGCCAAATATCCAGGCCCAATGTGCCCTCTAGTTCACTGTCTATGAAGGTGATGTAGGTGTGTGTCACGTTCTTCACACGAGAGACCCGGACATCGTGTTCTCATTGCCGCCATTTGGGGTGTTTTGGCCGCATGCTCGACATATGGCGCATGTAGGGCGGCTGCATGGCATCAGCGTTGATAAGGCAATGGCCTAGACCGTCGCTTTCTTGTCGCGACAACCAAGTGCGTTGCGTTTTAAATGTGAGGAGTTAAGAACCTTAGGTTGGTCATACAGAGTAGAGGAAGCTCTGTTTGGCCAGGAGGTGGTTTTGCCACCAGATTTGGGGCGATTCGAGCATGTGGTGCGTGGTTTGGTATGCTCTCGACGTGAGGACGTTGCCCAGAGGGTGGGAAACACCAATTTGTGGTTGTTCTTCGCGTTCTTTGCATAGGTAGGGAGTTCAGCTCATTTTATTATTGCGATTGATATAATCATCGTGTTTGATGCATGAAAGAAATTATACTTGATAGATGGCATGTTAGTGTAACTGTTAGAATGGTTGTAATTGCTTTATAGGTTTGTTTACTAGCATTTTATAGGGTCTTTAGAAGTGGTAGTTCTGGATTGGGGCTCTGTCTATGAAGGCGATGGCCTGGGGTGTTGTGTTTAGAATGTGACAGCCCAACATGTTTAGAATGCACCGTATCGAGGCGTCGCGTTCTGAACGCGACAGAGTACGCCGTCACCTTCTGGTTTCCGAGGGCTGTAAGTGTATTCTGGTTTATGTGTGTGTCATGTTATGTGGTTTTATGTATTTAGAGTATTATGGATGTGCTTTGGCACGTGTCAAGATTAAAGGATGTCACAACTGCATGGTTTGTGTGTACGTGGCGAGTTGGGTAATACGATGCCTTCCATGTTAACCTCTCGAGTCGGGTACCCCAGGTTATCTATGAGCCATGGACGTTAGTGCTCGGGGTTTTTCCTAGTATTGTGTGTACTATTAGGGTTTGTGTCATCTTCCTGGACACCCTCACTCATCTATCGAGTTGTACATTTGACTGAGGGAAAGTCGACAGTGGGGCAGTGACTTGTGGTGTGTTGGTTCTCAGTTCGCTCGCTTGTAGCGTGCTTATGGTTGGGGGATGGACACATGTAGATGTATTGGTCCCTAGCTAGTCTCTTGTTCCACAGCCTCACTCTAAGAGTTCCATAACTCTTAGAGGTGTGTCAAGCATAGGTCTGCAGCGTGTGTCACTATAGGTGTGGTATTGGTTGGTCTCCACAGCTTATTGGCACTGTAGAGGTGGAGTGGAAGCTGGACCATTCATCTATGGTTGCAAGACTAAGAGATAGTTCTGTGTGGTTTGTTCGTATCAGTAGCTGGTGTCGCGAAGCAGATTTTGTGACCCGAGTGTGGCGTTATCCTTCTGTAGCTTGAAAACTTGAGCATGGTTTACCGTTTATTTATTTATGTTTAATCCAACTTATTAGTATAGAATTGTTTATTTAATTACAGTTCTAGCACCATGCTTAGGCAGCTTTGTTAATTGTTTAATTTAATTCTTTACTCTTGCTTCTCATGAGATTGTTGTTATTTTGGATTTTGAGGGAGTTTTCCTACTGAGCCAGTAACGCGTGAGGCTCACCCCTACTTCTTTCAGGTGAAGGAGAATATGAGAGTTTCTGTCCGTCGTCTAGTTCGGAGCCGCACTGTAGCTGAGTTGGACATGCGCCACCAACAGTGTAATTTTACTTTCTATTGTACCTTGGGGTATGCCCCAGGCTATTGTACCTTGTTCTTTGACTTTAATTGGTTTCTTTTATATTCTCACGGACTTGAGCTGTGAGACCCCCGAATTTTATTCATTTTATATTCTATGTATGTGATGTTTACTTGTTCTTGCATATATGGTGTGTATTAAATTCGTGCATGTTATAATTATTTAATTACTCATGTGCATGTGTATGTATATATAATACTTTTCTGAATATAAGTGCTTAACTAATTTTGTACATATAGTATTTACTTAAAACCTATGTATATTGAATTTAAACAATGTTATGCGTATAATATGTAAATATTGCTATACATTTGTAGGTATATATGAGTTTAATTTTGTGCATGTAATATATTTAAATGTACATGCATTATCTAATGGTTGAGGTGCATATTGTATTTATATGTTCATGCATATTGTATTTAGTTATTCCATGCATATTATATGTAACTATGATGCATAAATATATATATATATATATATATATATATATATAATATATATATATATGTTCACCTTGTGCAAATGATAATTATCTATTATGGATATGTTAAATTGTTTATAGTGTGTATGGTACTTAAATAATACTGTGCATAGTGTATATATATATATATATATCAAAATATTATAAGCATGTTATATTTGTTAAAATTCATGCATAATGCATGTATTTATGTTGTGTATGTATATATATGTATGTTATTTCATGCATGTTATCTTTAAATAAGATTAGTACAAATTATATTTAAATAAATAGTGTGTTATGCATGAAGTTTATATGGTGAATGCATGTTTATTTATTTCAGTGCACATTTAGTTGGTTGTGATGTAATTGTATATTTATTTTCATGTATGCCTCTGTTCTGGCCGAAATCCCTATTGGCGGCAACATGCCTGCCGCTGACCTGGCCAGAAGAGTTGGCGTCCAGATCGATGGACGCCAACCTTCCTGTGAGCAGCACCATGGGTGGATGCCAACTACCTATTGGCGGCACCAGATATGGACGCCAAGTTCCCAGCTGTATGACGGTTTCAAATTTGGTAACGCTCGCGTTTCTCGCTGTTCCAATTTAGGAAACCCATCTAAGTCGTAGGAGACCTACCCTAGTGCGTACCCCAAACCCTTGAGCTTATAAAACTCTCTTTCAGCCGAATTGAGTCTTTTGGTTCCTTGTGGAAAAACCCTAGAAACCTGTGTGGAACTTGATCTTGAGAGGCTTGGATTTGGCGATTGGGTGTGACTCCTGGCGTTCTTCTTCGACTAGAAGATACTCCATACATAGAGGAAGGCTTCCCCGACCTTGGTGTGCAGACTACATCGACACAGATCAAGCTCGGGAGAAGATTTGAAGGGCTCCTTGGCTTGGCCGAGGAGGGCTTCTCCGACAAATAATTTCATTTAGCAAATTTGTAAGAGGCAAGTTATCGACAAATCTCATTCCTGTACATGTCCCCTAAGTCCAAGGGATTTTTATGGATTTTTATTCGAGTCCTGGAACCTCCAAATTCCCCTTGCATGTGTGTGCTGTCTGCATGATCTGCTAACAGGAGATTGGCAGCCACATTCTGTGCCGCCAAGATCCTGTGTTGGCGGCAGGATGCTGTGCCGTTGGCACAGTAGGCGGCCCACAGTGTGCCGCCAAGTTCCTTAGAGTTTTAAAGAAACTACTGTTTGATCTCTTTAAGGTGTTTATGTGACTTCCGGGTATGTGTGCATGCTGTAAATTTTATGTGTGGTCAAATGTGATTAGTAGGTCATGTCATGAGGATATTTTGAATTTATGTATGTAGTATTAATTATTGAAATTACTGCATTACTGAGAGAATCATGATTTGTCAATGTTAAATCATGGATAATTAGATTTGTTGCATGTTAGGGTTTTAGAAATTTTATATGATCATATGATTATTGTTTCTATGTATTTGATCTATTAAGCACGACTGGTTGGTTGTAAATCATGTGTTACTGAAATTCTTGATAAATAGGCCTTGAACTTTTCTTAATTAGTAAAATTATATTTACTATCTAGAAAAATCTGGAAAATTAAGCATGTGATATATTTACTGTTTGAAATATGTTATAAAAATTTCATGTTGTTTTAATAACAATAGGTACTGTTATGGTTTTAAATGAGAAAATGACCATATTGAGCATGTTAGGTTTAATTATGTGCAAATCAAGGGTTAACAGCATGTTAATATTCTGTTTTGAGTTTTTTGTCACTGTTAAACAGTAAGAGTGAATACTGTAAAGTGAAATGTAAATATTATGTAAAGTGCATGTGAAAAAGGATTAAAGTATGTATATAAATATGAGTAAAAATGTGACGAAGTATGATAATGTGCTTAATGTAAAATTTGGCCGAGATTGACACTGCTACCATAGAGGTCTGAGAGCTGTACCATAGAATAGTCCCTATGGAAGGCTCAACATTGTGAAAAATATCATAAGGGCATTAGGATGAAATCTTGGAGGTGGACAAGTACCACTGGTTAGGGTGAAGAGGGCTTCTATCAGTTCCGCGCAGTTACCTAGATTTGTCACCGCATTGCCTAGGTGACGAATATGTGATGTGTGAATGTGATGTGCTATGTGCCATGTGATATGTGTGTGTGTGCCCTCTAGATGGTAGTTAGGACTATATGTCACGACAACTCAAGTGATAAAATGTGAATAAAGTGTAAAGTGTAAAATGTGAATGTGGCACGCAGTTAGTGCAAATGTTGTGACATGTGATAAGTGAAAGTGCAAGTGAAATATATGTGAAAAGTGTGTGAAACCCTATAAAAGTGAAAGTGAATGTGAGTGAGAGAGTAAATGCATGTGAAAAACTAAGGTAAAAATGTGTATATTTATATCATTTATATGTTGATATGTTGATGTAACATCATGTTTAGTATCATGTTATATAGGTTAATAACTTCCATGTGTAGTGTATATGAACATGTGTAAGTAAATATGTAAATTATGCAATGAGAAAGATGAACATTGGAATTGGTAATGAATAAGATAGCATGTGAATAAAGGTAAACCCATATGAATGTGTTTAATTCAAGTCAAACAACAAATAAAGATATGTATATGATTGTTAAATGCATGTGAAAATGATTAGAATCCATGCTAGGTATGCTATTTACTTTATGCTTAAAGTATGTATGGTTGCAAAAGGGTGTGAATGAAATTTAAATTTTGTAGTATGTGGAATTAAAGATGTAGAGAGCATGTTATAAGTTTTCTTATACTTAGTTGTTTAAGATATATAAAACAAGTTCCATGTTTATCCATAAGTGCAAGTAAATGACAATGAGAGAGTAAGTACATGTGAAAACAAAGATAAGAGTGCATTTGTTCATGTAATACATGCATTAATTGATTAATGTTAATTATGAAAGAATATCTAAATTCCATGATAGACATTATCCACTCAGTACATAGTTCCATGCTTAAATTGCATACAGTTGCCAACCAACTTGAATTGTTTTAAACCTTTAATTCATGTTCCATAAAATGTGATATCATGTGTAATTATGCATTATATACATTAAAACAGCAAGCTAAATGAGTGTTAAAATGCGAAAAGAGCATATGAAATTAGTTAGATACCATGCTAGGAGTGTTCATTATCTTGTACATAACCTTATGTTTTAAATTGGTAGAATTGTGCAATGATATAATCAGTATTTGAATCATGTATCATAGGATCTATTATGTGTAGAAAACACGTATAGGTGTATGTTTATTATCCATGATTTAATATGAGCTTGTGTTAGTTAGGAACGTGTTTGGGTGAATTATGTGTAGTTGATCATAAAAAGCATGTGCCATGTAAATTGTTATAGTTAAAATGATAACATGTGTTTCCTTATTGTTGGTAGCTTAGTGTGTATGTGATATGTGTAAGATTGAAAATTTAGATTGCTTGCTGGGTCTTTTCGACTCATACTTGCTTCGGCGTACAGGTGTGACAGGTATTCCCGTACCTGAGGAGAGTGTAGTGAAGGTCGACGGCACATTCGAGGAGTAGTTTCTTGTGGAGACCTTAGTATTTCCTTTATTTTTATAGTATGATAATGTCATTCATATGGACAATTAATTGTATAAATGTGGACTCTGTTATTTTATTTTACTATATAGACTGTGGAATGGTGTGATGATGATGGAATAAAATGAGTTAGTTCTTTTATTTCCGTTGTACTCATATGCTATTCATGTACATATCAACCTATCGTTTAGTGTTGGGTTACTATCCCACTGTGACGGCATTCTTTGTACCGATGGGGATTGGTATAATCGTACCGGTATGAGGAGGGTCGTTACATAAGCAAAGGTATCACTTGCGAGACTTCGGCCTATTCGCGAGAGGTGGAATCGGATCAGGCTCACTATGAGGTTAACGAGTTTGAGCGACGAGGACTACTACAACTTCATTCTCTTCCTGCCTTGTGGACAACTATTGAAGAAGTAAAAGATCTGAAATGACTATCTATATAAGAGTTGATTGGATCACTTTTGGGCACATGAGTGTCACATGAGTCAACAAGATGAAGGAACATCTAAAAGAAAAATAAATGACCTTCAAGCTAGTAACGAAGAAAGCTGGTCAGAAGAAGAATCAGGCCAAACATCTTCGAATGAAGAAGATGAACTGACCATGTTATCCGGAAGGCTTTAACAAATTCTACAAAGGAAGAAGAACAAGTTCCCTACATCAAGACTTGGCAGGAAAAGGCTCAATAAGGAAGAACTCCTGACAAAAAACTAGCGGATTGTTATGAGTGCAAGCAACTAGGACATTTGATGTTTGACTATCCAAAACTAAAAAGAAAGAATGTTACTACAAAATAAGGGAAGAAGCACCATTCACAAATATAAATGACAATCAAGACGAAAGGCAATGGTAGCCCGAGAAGATGAAGATTTGAGCAACCATCCGACACCGAATCAGAAGGAGAAGAAGACAAGGAAGACTTGCCTTGATGGCAAACAATGATCAGGTATTATTTGACTCTTATAATTCATTTGTTGATAATGATGACAATTATACTTTGGAAGATGCCTTTAAAGAACTGTTTGAAAATTTTAAAAAGGCTCACAGAGAGCTAAAGAACTTAAAAGATGAATATGCAAAAAGGCTTGAAGAAAATAATCAATTAACTGATTAGGTAAGTAATCGCACAGAAGAAAATAATCAATTAAATAAGAAAGTAGAAGTTCTTACAAAAGAATGCAATTGGACAAAAGCTGATAAATTAACTGCAGAATATAATCAGTTAGAACTTAATAAAAGTATGATAACAAATGAACCTAAAACATACAGGGAAGTTGGAGAATCATTTGGAACAAAGAAAGTTCAAAAAAATGACAACAATGAAATTTACCAATTAATGCTTGAAAATAACCGATTAAAAAATAGTGTTAACAAATTTTCCATAGGAAAGAAGACTTTAAGTATGATATTAGAAAGTCAGACATGTAATCAAAAGAAAAGGGGAATAGGATATACTCACCCTATAAGAAAATATAATACATCATCAACTTTATCCAACACCAAAATTTGTTAAAGAACAAATTAATGAAAATGACCCTTGTTAAAGCTGTGGAAAACTTGGGCATGATAAGTGGAACTATCCTAAAAGGTTTAAGAAATGGGTTGTGAAGAGGACACAGAATAACAACAACACTAACCATGAAGGGCCCATGAAAGATTAGTACCTAAAAATCTCAAGAAAGTTCCTTGTAGGTTGGTGCTGGAGCAACCAGAACCCAATGGTATCTGGACAGCGGGTGCTCTAGGAACATGTCGGGTGACCATCAAGCGTTTGTCTCCTTATCATCTAAAGAAGGCAATACTATAATTTATGGTGATAATGGCAAATGAAAATCGACAGGAATTGGATCAATTGGAGCTTAAGGGATCAAACTAATTGACCAAGTTTTGTACGTAAAAGGACTCAAGCATCACCTGATTAGCATAAGTCAATTGTGCGACAAGGTCATGGCATTCAGTTCAAGACTGACAAATGCATCATCACTCATCCTCGTTCAAAGGAAATTATGTTCACTGCTAGAAGAGAACACAACATGTATGTGATTGATTTGGATGAACTGAAGCAGCAAGATGTATGTCTATCTGTACAAAAGGAAGATGCCACATATGTATGGCATAGAAGGCTTGGACATGCCAGTCAAGGCATCCTCCAGAAGCTCTACAAATATCAGGTAGTGGAAGGATTACCCAAGCTCAAATTCAGAAACAAGTATGCATGCAGTCCATGCATTAAGGGAAAGAAAGTGAGTAGTTTTCAAAGCAAACTTGTGGTAACAACACAACAACCACTAGAGGTACTCCATGTGGACCTATTTGGTCCAATGAAGACAACTAGTCTTGGTGGTAAAAATTCTGGCTACGTTATTGTTGACTATTTAAGGTTTACATGGATTCAATTTCTTAAGAACAAGTCAGAAACTTTTGAATCATTCATAAGCTTCAACAAAAGGTTCAAAGAGAGGGAAAGTTCAAGATTGTCAGCATAAGAAGTCATCGTAGAGGAAAAATTCAGAACCATGAATTTTAAGAATTTTGTAACAAAGAAGGAATCGAGCATAACTTTTCTACGCCTAGAACACTACAGCAAAATAGGGTAGTAGAAAGGAAGAACCACACTCTCATGGATATGGAAAGGATAATGCTTACAGAATATTCCTTATCAAGATACTTCTAGGCTGAGGCAATTAGTATAGCATGTTATATCATTAATCGAGTCATGATCAGACCAATCTTCAAGAAGATGCCATATGAACTCTATAGAAATAAGAAGCCTAACATCAGTCATTTAAGGCCATTTGGATGCAAATGGTTTATACTAAGAATGGAAAAGATGATCTGAGCAAATTGGATCCTAAAAGTGATGAAGGTATACTCATCGCACCTGTTTCTAAACCCAAAGGTTATCGTGTCTTCAATAGCAAAACTTTACTTGTAGAACAAACTTTCATATTGTATTTGATGAAACTAACCCCTGGAAAAGGAAGAGTTTCTTGTGAAAATGACATTGCAGATGAACCATGCATAGAAGGATCAGAAAATAACTTGGAAAATCCACCTATCGAAAAGCTACAAATAACAGATCAACCAAATCCACAATTGCCAAAGAAAATGAGGTTCACCAAGGATCATCCAAAAGACAATATCATTGGTGATCCACTTAGCAAGGTTGTCTAAGACTATTTATTGTCATTATTTAGCACTTGTTCCACACTTTGAACCAAAATCTGTCAGTGATGCCTTAAAAAATGAATTTTGGATAGTCACCATGCAAGAGGAACTTAACCAGTTCCAAAGAAACCAAGTATGAGAACTTGTAACTAGACCCTATGAACATCCAATTATTGACACCAAATGGGTGTTCAGGAATAAAATGGATGAATCAGGGAACATAATAGGAAATAAGGCTCGATTGGTTGCTAAAGACTATTCACAGGAAGAAGGCATAGACTATGAAAACTATACTCCTATAGCTAGATTAGAAGCAATAAGAACTTTGCTTGCTATCGCTTGTGCATTGAATTCTAAATTATTTTAAATGGATGTCAAAAGTGATTACTTAAATGGTTTTATTAAAGAACATGCTTTCATTGAGCAACCTAGAGGTTTCAAAGATCCTAAATTTCCAAATCATGTCTATTTATTTCATAAAGCTTTGTATGTACTCAAACAAGCTCCTAGAGCTTGGTATGGCAGATTAAGTAGTTTTTTTATCGACCATAATTTTGAACGTGGAGAGGTTATAGCACATTATTTATTAAACATCATAATAGTAATTTTATAATAGTTCAAATATATGTGGATGACATTATTTTTGGTGCTACTGACTGTAATCACGGGGATGTACGCCCCTCTAAGACACAAAGAGCATGCGATATATATAGAATGAAGCAATGTGATCGCCACCAAGAAGATTGCCTAAAAAAATACTCCTAAAGCATGGGCTAATCAACTTTGAAAAGGAAAGAGAAGGCCACTTACTTGTGAATGCATCGCCGATGTGTGACATGATAGCAACCTTGTCACGACCGCACAATCGGTCGCGACATGGATGTCTCGACCGGGTCCCTCGACGCCTTCTCAATAGTGCGGGAGATGATGGCGAACCTCCTTGCCTTCCTCCGGCCGACCAGAGAGAGCTCCTCGTCTACTCTTCTTAGGGTACCTGCAAAACCAAGAAACAAGAAAGAAAACCCGATTAAACAACTTTTAAGTGAAGTATCTACACAACATAGAAGGAAAGCATGGAGGGAACACACCTGGGGTGTTTGGGAAACCCCTTTTAGGTGTTGGGAAGACTAGGAGGGAATATGCATGGAGAGGAATCATGGAAGAGGCGAGGGAAAGACCCTAACTAGCATGTATACATGCACAAAATGCAGAAAATAAAGTAAAAATCAAAATGGAATGAATACTACCCTATTTGATGTGATTCTAATTGAAGCTTGTAGAGAAAGGCATAAGGAACAACTTTCATGAAGAAGCCTCGAAGAGATCTGGCCTGGTCTAGGCTGTGGAAAGAACGATAATTTTGGATGTGCAGATCTCGATATGAGAGAGAAGGTGAAGAATAATCTGCTGGTCGATGAAGACACTCCAAGCACATCTGGCTTGGTTGGATTTCCACAAGCCGTGCAAGCACTACTGATCCTGGGGCGATATGAGAGAGAAAGAGGAAAGAGAAAGGAATGAAATGGGAAGAACAACTTCTCCTCTGTGTTGGGGGCGATGGGGCTTCGTGAGAGAGCCTCTAGATACCTCTCCTCATGGTGGTAGCCTTCCTCTATCCAATAGAGAGTCCTAAGATGTGTTTAAGAGAAAGAGAGAGTCCAATCCTGAGTTAGATAGAGGGTCCAAGTTGTGGGAGAGTTGGAGAGTCTATCTTGAGTTTGGATGGACTTGAGGGCTCCCTAGAGATAAGGATAGGAGGTTTGGTTCATAATCCAACTCAAAGGGATTTTGGATAGGCTCTAGGAGGAAGAAGAGCCGAAAATCACGTAAAAAGTAACGGGCCGTAGCTCTCTCCACATACAACGTATTGACGAGCCGTTTGTTACGTTGGATTCTAGAATCAGAAGGCTACAAATTATGGTATGATATGTTTGTTTGGATTACAAATGAGGAAATTATGAGCTCTCAAGTGAAGGCATGTTAGAGGATATGACAGATTGCACAGTTTTTGATGTTTCGAGTGGATCTTGGCCATGGGCTTGAGATTGGGCTTGAAATTGAGGGTGATTGGGCTCATGATGGGCCAAATAAGGACTCCAAAGTGATGAACAATTTGATACATCAATGATATGAATAAGAAATGTGCTCAACTTATAGGTCAAAAAGATATGTCTATAGATTGTCCCTCCTTGATGCCCGCTTTGCAAGAGAGCGAGTGGAAGGAGAGCGAAGTGTAATGAAATGAAATGGAGCGAGGATGTAGTGGAGTGGATTGAAAAGTGGGCATGAAGGTAAAGAGACACCCGTCGCAACCAATAAGTGATATAATTTTTTAGGAAGACTTTAAACTAACCTCATGGAAGAACGAGCACGGATGGCTCCTGTCTGGAATGACAGAAAAAGGAAAGTAAATAAAGATGATCAACCTTATGATTAAGAGGTACCCTAGCCGGTTGGCCTGCAAGTTTCATCTTGGAAGAACATATGCGTGCCGGCGGGTCACGATGACTCAAGGCCTGGGAGCGGTTCGCAACCAAGACGGATCAAGGGAATATTTAGCTGATTTGATGAATGGAGGGAGAAAGTTCCGGACAGGAGCCGTACTGGCCAACTGGACCAAGGGACTAGCTCAAAAAGACCTTCAAATTGTTAGTGGAATAGGATTTATTGCTCAAGAAACTTAAGCTTGATTGACCATCACCAGGAAGCAACCTTTGAAATTAAAAAGGAGAAATGAATTGAGAATAATAAATTCAATAAAACCAAATACTAAAAACGTACGTGTCATTATCGTATGTGAGAAAGACAAGCTTAAGATATAATAAAACCCATAGTTAGTCTTCTAATGAGACAAGACAATTAGTGGATAATTGTTGGGCCAACCAAACACTATTAGCCCAAAGAATAAGAACCCAACAAGAAAAATCCCCAAAATTCGTAACCCTAATTGTGCAGAAAATAGAAAGGGGTAATTTG
The DNA here is from genome assembly GCA_014218235.1 of Colocasia esculenta. Classification (NCBI taxonomy): domain Eukaryota; kingdom Viridiplantae; phylum Streptophyta; class Magnoliopsida; order Alismatales; family Araceae; genus Colocasia; species Colocasia esculenta. The sequence goes on along the minus strand of CM024766.1, from coordinate 9,758,536 downwards.
GGTTAAATCAAAGGCAATTAGACATACATAGCAACCCAAATTTGTGTCTAACCATACTAGGATGTTTCCTAATAGATTACAAACTCTAATTGGATGGGAATTCCTCAAACAAGGAAGGGTTCATGCTAAAACCGCAACCCTTATTTCCTAGATACATTAGGACTCTTAGAAACCCTAGATCTTTAAATACTCTCCCTAAAACACTTGGGGACGAGTTTACCATAAGCTGGAGTCGTGAGGAGCAGAGCTTGCACACCAGAGGAGGAGGAGATCGCCCCCAACCAGAGCCATCTTCCCCTACTATCGTTCTACATTGACCTGCAGAAGGCTCTTCTTTACGTCGATCAAAGGTAGGTTACCTTGGGCCAACTTGACCAAATCACATACCAAGGTAAATATCATCGAGTCTACTTTCATATGCACTTGTTTTCACCAATTTTCATCAAGCATGCATGGTGTGTTAAGCGTTTTTCAAGAGTCGTGCATGAATAGGGCTTTTAGTGTTCATATCTATTTTAACGCATCCCGAGGCCAAATCATGTGAAACCAAAACCATAGTTCTCTTCTAGTCATCGTACCCAACATCTTTCATGTTCACACTTTTGTTCCAGGAGCCCTAGATCCTGAGTTATAAGCATTACATGCATGGCTATACAGCTTTTACTGTTTTCGGGTTGAACCCTAAATCGCGACCAGACCAGACGTTGCGTTTTAGGCACTGGTATCACGACAGGGTAACCGTCGTGATTACCTTGAAGGTGACAACTAAGAACCGTCGCATTTTACTCCTGTTTGACAGGATCCGACACCATCAACTGTGTGCCACATCATTTTCAATGCGTGTCAATAATGCAACCACATGTGTTGTCGCTTTTATGTTATCTTCCTGCCATTGGTTTTTGTGTCTTTTACGTGTTTATGAGACTTTGCATGAACACGTCAACATTAACCATCTCGTTTATGTTTTGCATGTCTTGAACGTAACCGACTTTTCCATCACGATTTGAACACGATCGGTATACTCGTCGCGATTCATACGGTCGATTGTTTACCTATGTAAATAGTGACGATAAATCCGTCGTGTATTTGAAAGCCTAACCGAGACCTGTTTTACTCAGTCTAGAGTGTAAGACTTACATGTTATGATCATAGTTGGTGTGTACAGTCTGTCTAGTGGCTTAAAAGTTGTTCATCCATGTAAAAGCTATAATCACATGTAAGTTTATTCTATGTGTTCTTAATTCCATGATCTTTCTAGCTTGAGATTGCCATGATCATCTTGATGTTCTTACTTGCTCTTAACTGAATGTTGATCCTAATTAACTGCGGAAACCGTGTGATGAAATCTTGATAGTAATGCTTTATCTCATGTCGTCATGTTACTTGCTTTCCACGTGTTTTTAAACCGATGGATTGTGGATTGAGACACGTCTACACTACCTCTTGCACATATAGGCAGCCCCTTCTTGAGGGATTGGAAACTCTCGACCGGTCATTCTGTATCGGCAGACTAGTGACCTTTCCTCTGAGACCTCCGTAAATCTCCGTGCTCCGTGGATTCCCTCATGGAGACCGAGTTGGTTGTACCTTTGAAGTTCCCTGGAGATAGCGTGCACTTCCTCTCTCATCTTGTTCTCATGAGTGTGATTTATAATCATGGACTTAAGCCATTAATGTAAAGATTTAACTAAAAGTGTAAATTGCGCCGTTATGTTGCTGAAATTATCTCTTGACTATTGCTATCATGAAATCATGTTCATATGACTTGCTATTTATTGACATCATTATCATGAATATGACGTTACAATTGCTTATATCTTGAAACTCCTATTATTGGCCATGAAGGACTGTGGGTATCTACATTTGAAATTAAGTGAGATGTTGATCGGGCACGGCGAGTGTCCAAGGGCTCCAGTCTAGCCCCAATGATGGCGAGTCATAAATATACTGTTAACCTTGGGGTATAATGATTACTGGCATTGCATCTGCGTTGGGAGTACTTGCGCGTTGAATGTTAGATACAATAACCTTGAATGTTAGATACAATAACCACATATACGTGTCCTAGTGTGCATTCCAAGGTGGCATAGATCCTTAGTGCACACTAGTGTCTTCGTGCTTGATTAAGTGTTACCTGATCGTGCTCGTGCGTGCTTGCTTTCTTGAGTGATATGGTCATCCTGCGTTCTCGTAATTACATGACATCCTACGTTCTTGCAATTAAGTGATATCTTGCGTACTTGTTACATACCACTCTATTGATAGTTCTTGCTCGTTATTTCGTTCTAGATCTTATTCAATCTATCTTGCTCACATACCATGTTTAATGAGCTTTATCGTACATGCATATCTTAATAATCATACTTGCCTAGTTCTTAAAACATTAATCACTTATATCATTGCTCGCACATTGAGATATAATGTAGTTCGTTTGGATCTGTTAACCCAATAACGAACCTGACACGACTCCGCCTCCCGCGATCGGGCCGAAGCCTCGCAAGGGATACCATTCACAAGTCCATAGCAATATAAAGGAAACAACTCAAATATGTATAAGATTGACAATCTCATAAATATTTGCATGAAATGTACATAGCCAATACTCAACAGTAACCAGAATACAACAGAAACCTGGGGCATACCCCGAGGTGTACAACAGTAAGAAAATTACATTGTCGGTGGTGCAGACCCTCCGCTACGACGCGGCTCAGAGCTAGACGATGGGTGTGAGGTCTCCTACTCTCCCTCACCCTGAAAGGGGTAGGGTGAGCCTCTCGAGTCACTGGCTCAATAGGGAAATTCCCTAAAAATTGAGCAAAACAACACAAGTATAAAGCAGAGACTACGCTAAACAATTTATAGAACTAACTAGCAGAATGTAAGCTGTAAATACCACTTACTGCTTGCCGCTTAATAAACAACAATAATAAATAAACGGCAAACCCAACTAGGCGTACGTGCTAAAGTAGGAAAACGCCACACTCGAGTCACGTAGACTGGCTCGCGACACCAGCAACTGACTTGGATAAACCACACAGGACTACCTCTCAGTCTTGCAGCCACGGATGTAAGGTCCAGCTGCCGCTCCACCAAACACAAGCCAAGAAACTATGGAGACCAACTAACTACCACACCTGCGAGCCACAGTGCCGCAGGCCCATGCCTGGCACCTTTAGGGACTCTGGCCCAAGCTCCATAAAGTGAGGCACTGGAAAATAGGACTAGCTGGGGCCCAGTACATCTACTGGTATCTGCCTCTCCCAACTACGAGCGTGCTACAAGCGAAAAAACACAAACTCTCTCTAGTCGCTGTCCCACTGCTGTCTTTCCCTCAGCTGTATGTGCTACTCAACGCAAGAGTGAGGGTGCCCAGGAAGATGACAAGACCTCGTCGGTACCCAGTACCGAAACAAGCCCCAAGCACACACACATGCCTGGCTCACACAAAACCTGGGGCTCCCAACTGAAGAGGTATCCATGGTAGGCGTCATACTACTCGCCACGCGCACACAAATCACATGAACACCGCACAAACCACGTGAAACCTCACATCAACCGCGTGAACACCATGCACACACAACACGCAACACGCTCCTCGAGCGCCACAGGTGCCCACGCACCACTTGCCATAGCCATGCTGTACAATTTTCGATAATCGAATGAAAACATACACATGTATGCACACAAACAGCACTCTCGGCTGTTGTCGCGACGGGGTCGTAGGTCGCCTACTGGTCGCGACACCCCGATATGTCACGTTAAGAAACCTTAACGCAATAGGTCGGCCTGTCGTAACCTAGTCGCGACGGACAGGTCTGTCACCTTCACAGGCGCAAACCCTAACCCAGAATCCCTCTTCCGGATCACCCCCAAAACCCCTACAACCTAGTGTTTCCATCCCTTTTACATGCTTTAATGTGTGCCCTAGCATGATATCTATTGTTTGGAAAGCACATAATGCGTTAAACACGCCACACACACAATTCACGGATCAAAAAACAGGGAATCTCCCTACCTTCCCGTAGAACGCAAGGTACGAATCCCACACGGCGTTCCTCCCGCTACACGTAGTGTCCTCGCAGCGAGAGCAGGCCCAACAACGCCCCAACAGCTTGAATCGCCCAAGAATTCCGTAGAAAAACTTTCCTGACCGAGTAGAGCTTGCAAAGGCTCTGTTCGGCAGAAACCTATTTAAAAACACAGCTCGGTTGGGAATGCGACCCAGTCCCCCGTTGCGATCTGATCTCAACTCAGGAGGCTATCACCTTCCCATTCATGATGTCAGCCTGCCCCGCCCCCGCGCCCGACACGCGGCGTGCATGCAGACGACGACTCAAACAACGGCTCCATTATCGCGACGCCATGGACCGTCGCGTTAAGAATGCGACGCCACTCATTGTCGCGTTCATAAACAGTGAACCAGTGAGTGCTCCAGGCCCAAACTGCCGGCCCACGAAGCCTTACAACCTGCGAGAACACCTGCTACACATGTCATCGGCCACACATTGGCCTCCACAAGCACGACACAAGGATCCGAACGGTCGAAACGTTACATTACTATCACCTAAAAGAAATTTCGTCCTCGAAATTTAAAGCAGAAACCGAATACCAAAAACCTTTAATTCAACTAGCATGGTACTATCACCTAAAAGAATTAAAAGCTTACTCAAACAAGTATGGATACGCTTTCCTCATTTCTTCCACCAACTCCCATGTATCCTCTCCGCCCTGTCTATTTTCCCATCTGACTTTTACTAGCTCAATCTCTTTATTTCTGAGCTTCTGGGTTCTGCGGCCTCTAATCTGCACTGGATACTCCGACATTGTCATATCTAGCTTTAAGTCATCCCTTTGAAAACTGACCACTTGAGATGGATCTTTGATATATTTTCTGAGCATTGAGAAGTGAAACACGTCATGAGCATCTGTAAAATCTGCTGGCAGATCTAACCTGTAAGCTGTCTCTCCCATTCTTTCTTTTTTTTGAAACGGTCCAACATACCTTGGGCTCAACTTGCCTTTCTTGCTGAATTTGATCACGCCCTTGGTAGGAGAAACCTTCAGAAACACATAATCATCAACTTCAAACTGTAAAGGTCTGCGTCTGGTGTCTACATAACTTTTCTGATGACTTTGTGCTGTGTGAAGCTTTTCTTGAATAAATTTCACTGTTTCTGCACACTGTTGAATCAACTCTGGACCCATGACCTACCTCTCTTCTACCTCATGCCCATTTAACGGTGATCTGCACGGTCTGCCATATAAAGTTTCATATGGTTCCATCCTAATAATTGCATGATAATTGTTGTTATATGCAAACTCGACCAAGCCCGAGTGACGCTCCCAAATACCTCCCCATACTAGACATCAAGCTCTTAACATGTCTTCAAGTGTTTGGATTGTTCTTTCTGTTTGTCCATCTGTCTGCAGGTGATATGCGGAACTATATCTCAATTCTGTGCCGACAACCCTCTGCAAACTCCTCCAAAAACCTGAAGTGAACCGGGGATCTCGGTCTGAAACTATAGTGACTGGAATCCCATGCAACGGTACAATTCTTTCTACATACATCTTGGCTAGTCTGTCTACTAACCATGACATGCTGACTGGCAGCAATCTGCAAACCTTGGTTAATCTGTCCACAAAGACCCAAATAGCATTATGACTTGATGACTTGGGCAAACCAACTATGAAATCCATTGCAATATCATCCCATTTCCACTGCGGAATGGGTAACGGCTGCAATAATCCTCCTAGCTTCTGGTGCTCTGCCTTGGTTTGCTGACATACTGCACATCTTTCTATGAACTCTGCAATTTCTCTCTTCATATGTGGCCACCAGAAATGCTTCTTCATGTCTTGATACATTGTTGTACTGCCTGGATGGATAGTGTATCTTGATCTGTGAGCTTCTTCCAAGACTTTCTGTTTAATCTCTGCATCAGCTGGCACATATAATCGGCCTTTGAGTCTGACCACATTCTCATTCCCAAAAGTCACCTCTTCCATTCTTACAATGTCAGCTAAACTGCTATCTGCTCTCTGCACCTCCACTATCTGCCAATATAGAGAAGGTTCCACTGCACTAGTTGCTAATATTGCTCTTCGATGGTTGCTCGGCACATACAATGAATTTTCTACCACATCTTCATATAATTTCCATTCTTAACTGCTTTTTTGCTCAGTGCATCTGCTACCACATTTGCTCTACCTAGATTATAGGCTAAACTGAAATCACAATCCTTTAGATATTCCATCCATCTACGCTGCCTTAAATTCAGATCTTTTTGAGAAAATATATATTTTAAACTCTTATGATCAGTAAAAATTTCAAACCTTTCACCATATAAATAATGCCGCCAGATCTTCAATGCAAACACAACTGCTGCCAGTTCTAAATCATGGGTTGGATATTTCTCTTCATGTTTCCTTAGCTGTCTAGAGGCATAAGCTATCACCTTGCTATGCTGCATCAAAACTGCATCCAAACCCCTCTTGGATGCATCAGTAAACAAAACAAACCTGCCACTGCGAACAGAATCTCCAATAATGGTGCTGAAGTCACCTCTTCTTCAGTTCTGCAAAACTACACCTACACTCTGAAGACCACACAAAAGGAACCCCTTTCTTGTCAATTTTGTCATAGGAGCTGCTATCTTGGAGAATCTTGAATAAATCTTCGATAATAACCCGCAAGACCCAGAAAACTTCTAATTTCTGACACAGCCCTCGGTTTCCTCCCATTTCATTACCGCTTCTACCTTAGCTAGATCCACTGCAATACCTTCTCCTGATATTCTATGACCCAGGAACTGAATCTCTTTCAGCCAAAATTCACACTTACTGAACTTGGCAAATAATTGATGATCCCTTAATGTCTGCAAAGTAATCTGCAAGTGTGCTGCATGCTCCTCTTCTGATGCTGAATATACTAGAATATCATCAATAAAAACTACTATAAACTGATCCAGATACGGGTGAAATATTCTATTCATTAGATTCATAAAAGAGGTTGGCACATTCATCAATCCAAATGGCATTACCACGAACTCATAATGTCCATATCTGGTCCAAAAAGCTGTCTTATCAATGTCTTCTTCTCTAATCCGCAACTGATGATATCCTGACCTCAAATCTATCTTAGAGAACACCTTAGCTGATTGAAGTTGGTCAGACAGATCATCTATTCTAGGGAGTGGATACTTATTCTTAATAGTGACTTTGTTCAGCTGCCTGTAATCTATACATATCCTCAGACTACCATCATTCTTCCTGACAAACAACACTGGCGCTCCCTCCCCTGGTGATTGACTGGGCCTGATAAACCCTTCCTCTAACAGCTCTTGCAATTGCTTCTTCATTCTTTCAACTCTACTGGTGCCATTCTATATGGTGCTTTTGATATCGGCATACTGCCTAGTTGTAGCTTACTGTGAATTCTACCTCTCATGCGGAGCCACCCTGGCAATTCCTCTGGGAAAAACATCCGCAACTCCCTAACTACTGGCACTGAGTCTACAGACTTACTAGACTCAACTAATCTAACAGAGGCAAGGTACGCTACACATCCCGCATTATCAACCTTTCTAGCTCTAAGTGCAAAATAATAAACTTGGAGTGTAAAAGGGCATACCTTGAAATCAAATACTACTTCTCCGAGCCTGCAAACCTGACCCTCTTCTTTCTACAATCAACTAATGCCCCATAAGCTTCTAGCCATCCATTCCCAATATCACATCATAATCTTTCAATGTCATGCCTACAATCTCGCTGGCATCTGATTTCCATGGATTACTATCGGAACATCTTCTAGAAAGCTAGAAGTCAGCATATACCTCCTGAGGGGATCTCTACAACAACTCACATGGCTTTTACTCTAAGGTATGAATCATGCTATCCATAAAATCTTCAGAAATAAATGAATGGGAAGCAACAGATCAATTAACACTCTAGCAGTAAATCAAAGAAAGGCAATATACCTTCTATGAGATTGGATGCCTCTACCTGTGCTTTGGTAACTGCCATCACTCGGCCCCGACCTCCTCTCTGATAGGGTGCACCTCTACCTCGCTTTGCTTTTTGCTGGAAAGGTTGCTGCTGCTGAGTCCCTCTACCATAACTCTGCCCCTCGAGGATATGGACAATCCCTCGCTAGATGCCCTGGCTGCCATAGTTTGTAACACCTGAAAGTCGGGTACCGTAGGCTGTCCTGTCGTACTCTGCTGGGACTCTCCTCTGGAACCGGTGGCCTATGGCCACGACCCTGCTGAAAATCTCCCTGCCTGAAACCCTGCTGTCTGCCTCCACCTCGACTTCCTCCTCCTCGGAAGAACTTTCTTTATCTGCTTACCCCACTTTGCTAAACCTAATGACGAGAAGCTCCAGAAGGTGCCTTTCCTTTGCTAATTCATACTGACTGCTGCATTAGCCGAAGCTACCCGAACCACCTGACTGCTCCCTTCCTGGCCCAACATCCTCTCCAGTATTACTGCTCGCTGCTGCTGCCTCCTCCACTGTCCTGCACATAAGGGAATCACCGCATCCTACAGCTCTGCCCGCAAACCTCTAATGAAGTACTCCACCATCATGGTATTGTCTATCACCACATATAGGGAGTACCTACTCAATGCCATAAATCTCATCTGATACTCTAACACCGATAGATTCCCCTGTTGCAATGTTCTAAACTGCTCTCTCTTCATCTGCTAAATCTACACCGGAAAGAAAGTATCATTGAAGACTATAAAAAATCTTGCCAGGTAATGGTATTCTTTGCTCTGCCTGCAAAAACCGTTTGCATCTTCAGCCTCCACCATTTCTGTGCAAATCCTCGTAACTGATAGGTGGCTAGGATCACCCTGTCTGTTGACGAACACCTCATCGTCACAAACACCCTCTCAACCTCATGCACCCAGTGCTCTTCCGTATCTGGGTTGGGGCCTCCTAAGAACGTAGGGGCTGCAGCCTCAGAAACCTCTCTACTAGCACCGTGGGGTCCTCTACACCAACTGGCTGTACTAGTACGGGGAGTACAGGTACGTAGGGTGGTACCTCAACTCCTGGTGGTGGTGCTACTGGCACTGGCTACTCTACAACTGGTGGTACTGCTGCCGCTGGCTGTACCAGTGCCTGCTAGTCAATCCTCATCCGTATATCTGTCAAGCTTTCCCAAATTCTTTCTATCATCCTCTGCGTAGGATGCTCCCCAGGCTCCTCTACACCACACCTCCCCAATCCCTTCTATCTGCCATTTCTAATCCTGCACAAACATCATTCTGGCAACACAACATATAATAAATCAATAGAAAACCAGGGTCACTACCAGCAGTGGGTTAGAGTAGAGAAATCGCTATACAATCTTGATTCCTTTATATTTACATGGGCCTTGCTCTGATACCAACTGTAGTGGTCCTTGTCATTCGGATCAGTTAACCCAATAACGAACCTGACATGACTCTGCCTCCCGCGATCGGGCCGAAGCCTCGCAAGGGATACCATTCACAAGTCCGTAGCAATATAAAGGAAACAACTCAAATATGTATAAGATTGATAATCTCACAAATATTTGCATGAAAAGTACATAGCCAATACTCAACAGTAACCAGACTACAATAGAAACCTGGGTCATACCCCGATGTGTACAACAGTAAGAAAATTACACTATCGGTGGTGCAGACCCTTCGCTACGACGCGGCTCAGAGCTAGACGACAGGTGTGAGGTCTCCTGCTCTCCCTCACCTGAAAGGGGGTAGGGGTGAGCCTCTCGAGTCACTGGATCAGTAGGGAAATTCTCCTAAAAACTGAGCAAAACAACACAAGTAATAAAGCAGGAGACTACACTAACAATTTATAGAACTAACTAGCAGGATCTAAAGCTGTAAATACCACTTACCGCTTGCCTCTTGATAGAAACAACAATAATAAATAAATGGAAAACCCAACTAGGCGTACGTGCTAAAGTAGGAAAATGCCACACTCGAGTCACGCAGACTGGCTCGCGACACCAGTAACTGACCCGGACAAACCACACAGAACTACCTCTCAGTCTCGCAGCCATAGACGTAAGGTCCACTGCCGCTCCACCAAACACAAGCCAAGAAACTGTGGAGACCAACTAACCACCACACCTGCGGGCCACACTGCCGCAGGCCCAAGCCTGGCACCTTTAAGGACTCTGGCCCAAGCTCCCCAAAGTGAGGCACTAGAAAACAGGACTAGCTGGGGCCCAGTACGTCTACTGGTGTCCGCCTCCCCCAACTACGAGCGCGCTACAAGTGACAAAACACAAACTCTCTCTAGTCGCTGTCCCACTACTGTCTTTCCCTCAGCCGGACGTGCTACTCAACGCAAGAGTGAGGGTATCCAGGAAGACGACAAGACCTCGTCGTACCCAGTACCGGGACAGGCCGAGCACACACACGTGCCTACTCACAAAACCTGGGGCTCCCAACTGAAGAGGAATCCACGGTAGGCGTGCCTGGCTCACACAAAACCTGGGGCTCCCAACTGAAGAGGAATCCACGGTAGGCCGTACTACACGCCACGCACACACAAATCACGTGAACACCGCACAAACCACGTGAAACCTCACGTCAACCGCGTGAACACCACGCACACACAATACGCAACACGCTCATCGAGCGCCACAGGTGCCCATGCACCACTTTCCATAGCCATGCTGTACAATTCCTGATAATCAGATGAAAACATACACATGTATGCACACAAACAGCACTCTCGGCTACTGTCGTGACAGGGTCGTAGGTCGCCTACTGGTCGCGACACCCCGATATGTCGCGTTAAGAAACCTTAACGCGATAGGTCGGCCTATCGTGACCTAGTCGCGATAGATAGGTCTGTCGCCTTCACAGGAGCAAACCCTAACCCGGAATCCCTCTTCTGGATCACCCCCAAAACCCCTACAAACTAGTGTTTCTATCCCTTTTACATGCTTTAATGTGTGCCCTAGCATGATATCTATTGTTTGGAAAGCACATAACGCGTTAAACACGCCACACACACAATTCACGGATCAAAACACGTGGAATCTCCCTACCTTTGTGAAGAACACGAGGTACGAATCCCACACAGTGTTCCTCTGCTACACGTAGTGTCCTCGCGGCGAGAACATGCCCAACAATGCCCCAACAGCTTGAATCACCCAAGAATTCCGCAGCAAAACCTTCTTGACCGAGCAGAGCTTGCAAAGGCTCTGTTCGGTAGAAACCTATTTAAAAATGCAGCTCGGTTGGGAACGCGACCCAGTCCCCCGTCGCAACCTGATCGCGACGCAGGAGGCTGTCGCCTTCCCATTCATGATGTCAGCCTGCCCCGCCCCGCGCGTGACACGCGGCGCGCATGCAGACGACGACTCAAACAACGGTTCCATTATCGCGATGCCATGGACCCTCGCGTTAAGAACATGACGCCCCTCATTGTCGCATTCATAAACAGTGAACCAGTGAGTGCTCCAGGACTAAACTGCCGGCCCACGAAGCCTCACAACCTGCGAGAACACCTGCTACACACGTCATCGGCCACACATTGGCCTCCACAAGCACGACACAAGGATACGAACGGTCAGAACGTTACATATAAATCCTACTGGGCTAGTTTGCTCATTCCCTACTTTTAACCTTCTAGGTGACTGCGACTTGCAAGAAGGAGAAGAAGGTCAGGACCTTGATGGGATTGCGTCCGAGTGATGAGCGTTCCAATCTAGCATCTACCCTTAGTTATTTGAGAGTAGATTGATGTAGTAGGAAGTGAGGTTATATGTAATTTTCCTTTATTGAGTCTTATTTCTGTAGTTCAACAATGATAGAACATGTATTAGTTCCATTTTGAAATAATACAAAGTGTTGAGATTTGAATACAAACTTAGTTGAATTCATTATTTGGGCCCTATTATTTTGCATGTGTTGTTACACATCTAGTGCTCGCTAGCTAGAGGCTTATTTGCCGACTGCTCACGTCTCGGAATATCAACTCTAATTCTCCGTATATTTCTACTGCGTAGTTCTCAGGACGTGACATACATGTTGGGCTAAAATAAAAGAAATCATCAAATTAATATGCAAAGAAAGGAGAAAATAGAAAATACTTAAGGATATATTGCTAAGCTGAATAAGAATGGGTCAAGAATGTCACTTCCCGAGAATTACGCAGCGGATGTTAATAATGCGGAATAATTCGAGTCGATATCCCGAGACATGAACAGTCGAAAAATAAGCCTCTAGCTAGCACGCACTAATTGTATAACACATACATCATCATAGGGCCCAAATATTCACTCAACTAATCTTGTATTCAAATCTCAACTCATTGTATTCTAAATGGAAACTATTATAGGACTAAGACTCAATAAAAAGGAAAAGTACATGTATTCCTCACTTCCTACTACGTGAATCTAACACTCAAAGCAAACTACTATAACTAGACTCATAATTAGGACACTCATCACTCGGATGCATTCCCATCCTCGACTTGCTCCTCTTCTTGAACATCATAGTCACCTAGATTGGGTAAAAGTAGGGGATGAGCAAACTAGCCCAGTAGGATTTATATCTCAATGTGCGGGCAATGATATAAGTGATTAACAATTTAGAACTAGGTAAGCACGATGAATGTCATGATATGCATGTACGAATAAACTCATTAAAACAGATACATGAACAAGCTAGATAAAGAGATCATGATAGAACAAGATCTAGAAGGATATAACAAGATAGAACTAGCATAAATCACTTTGTACAAGCACGCAAGATTTCACTTGATGCCAAGAACGCAAGATATCACTAATTACATTAAATACAGGATGGCCATATCACGCAAGCAAGCAAGCAAGAACTCACGAGCACGATCACGTAACACTAATTTTGCACGTAGACACTAATGTACACCAAGAAAAGATCCATCAAGACTGTACACTAGGACACGTGTATGTGGTTATTGTATCTATCATTCAACACGCACGCACGACTCCCAGTGCAGATGCAATGCCAGTAATCATTATACCCCATGGTTAATAGTATATTTATGACTCTCCGTCATTGGGGCTAGACTGGAGCCCTTGGACACTCGCCGTACCCGGTCAGCATCTCACTTAAATTTTAAATGTAGATACCCACAGTCATTAATAATGGCCAATGAGAGTTTCAATAAGTAAGCATATGTAATGTCATGTTCATGATGATGATGAGAACAAGTAATAGGTAATTGAACATGATTTCATGATAGCAATGGTCAAGAGATGAATTTGGCAGCATAACGGTACAATTTATACTTTAATTCAATCTTTACATTAATGGCTTTAGTCTAGATTGTAAATCACACTCACGAGAACAAGATGAGAGAGGAAGTGCACGCTATCTCCAGGGAACTTCAATAGTACAACCAACTCGTCAGCCATGTGGGAATCCATGGTCAGAGGAGATTTACGGAGGCCTTGGAGAAAAGGTCGCTAGTCTTATCGATTCGAAATGACCGATAGAGAGCTTCCTGCAAATCCCCAAGAAAGGGCTACCTAGATGTGTAAGTGTGTAGTGATGTACGCGTGTCAATTCACAATCCATCGGTCTCAAACTCGCGGAAAGCACTTAACATGATGGCATGCAATGAACAATGCATTTAACTACACATGGATTTGCAAGATTTTAAGATAATAATTATCATTTTAATCAAGCTAGAACAGTAACAAGAGCGAATCACAAGTTTCATGAATGATCACATCATTAAGAAAATAATTAGAATACTGTTCATGTAATTATAGTTTTTAAATGGGTTAATCACTTTTAAGCCATTAAACAGACATCATGAGATGATTAGAACCATGACTTGCATGAAACATGCAGGAAACAGGGGTGCGATTCATGCAATGCTTATTTCTTCTAAACTAGAGCTTTTCGGACAAAAGTCTCAACATGCAAGTTGTAGGTAACATGGAATAGATGCAGACTATGATTTTTAAATAATTTTAAACGACCCCGAGATGCGCAATAAATCAACACGAACGTAAAAAGTCTTAGACATGAGCGACTTTGGCAAAATGCCTATAATGCAAGATGTACTCATTGGAATTCGATGAAATCAGTGGGACACAAAAGTTAACTTGATGATCTACACATTAGAATAGGATTTGTTAAGGTTTGGCCCGAGAAAACCTACCTTCTGGGTCGAAGAAGTCCCAATTTTCCAGAAAACCCGCGTTCAGACCACTTGGAGGAGAACGCTTACTTCACTCGATCTACTGAGTGAAAAATAGTAAAACCAGTGGGGTTAGGAACTAGACTCGACCCTCTTTCCAAGGGTATATGCCTTGGAAGGTTTGGTTAGGGTTTGACCTACCTTTGGTCGACTTCAAGATGACTATCTATGCAGGTTGCAGCAGACGCAACGGGGAAGAAGAACGGTTTGGTGTGGGCGATCTCCTGCTCCCCCAGCCGCCAAGAACTCCTCCACACGACCCCAACAAGATGTAAACTCATCCCGAAGGCTTTGGTGGAGAGTATTTAAGCATCTATGTGTTTTAGGAGTCCTAATACAATAAGGAAAGAAGAGTTGCGGAATTGGCTTATTAGTTTCCTAATTTGAGGATTTCTTCCTCCATTAGAGTGTGTGAGGCTTTAGGAAACCTCCATGGGTGGGTTGGCACGAATTTGGGTTGCCAAGAGTGCATGATTTCATCCCAATTAAACCCTAATTACCACTTTCCAATTTCAACTTATTTATGGTTACGAATTTTCATGCATTTTCTTGCTTCATTTGATTTTTGGGCCAAATGTTGTCCATTGGCCCAATTATGATAATGGGTCATCAATATATAATGTTGGAAGTCTCCCCAACTTTTTTTTAATTTATGGTTGCATCGTATTTTCGTGTTAACAGTTTTTCGACTTGTTTCTCAATTTGGATAATCGGTCACAATAACTCTTAAACCTAGCCAAAATGATTTTTATTGACCCAAATTTCTTGATGGGTCATTAGAAGATATTATTTGAAGTCCGTATATAATTTTTATTTAATTTTCTGACTCATCCAAGTACGTGTGATAATGATTTTTCGACTTATTCATGAATTACGATAATAAGTCGCAAAACACTTTGAACTTGGCTAATCTGATTTTTCTTGGCTCAATTTTCTTTGTGGAACATTTAGTAATAATGTGTGAGGTTGATTTATAATTTTTACGAAATTTTTCGATGTGTTTTAGCACATACGATAATGCTACGTATGTTTAAATATTCTGATATTATGGAAATTATTTATTTTTATTTATTTGAGTATTTATGTAGTTAAAATTTCCGGTGCTACAAAGAAACTTCCTGCAACCACAATGCAAGCCTGAATCCATCATTCCCAGCGTTATTCAAACCCAACGGCCTATCCAAGCACCTAGATCATCACTGTTTTTGTTGAAGAGGGACTCAGATCCCAGAACAGATCGAGAACCAGCCGATCCTTGAAGCAATATAGTAATGTAGGTACCATATAGTAAGATGCATAGGTAGAGTTAGAGATACTTAACTGAACTTACCTGTGAAGTGCAAAGCTCGTTGTTTTTTTCTTGGGTTTTGTTTTTTTTGAATTTTTTGGTCTTTTTTG
Source organism: Colocasia esculenta (assembly GCA_014218235.1). Classification (NCBI taxonomy): domain Eukaryota; kingdom Viridiplantae; phylum Streptophyta; class Magnoliopsida; order Alismatales; family Araceae; genus Colocasia; species Colocasia esculenta. The sequence goes on along the minus strand of CM024766.1, from coordinate 9,742,933 downwards.
TGTAAATAAAGCAATAAACAAAGCACGAAAGAAAACTAAACAAGTTCACTTCAACAAGCATGACAACTTGGTCACCCACATAGTTGAAACAAAGTACTGAAGAACTGCTAGGTTCACATATGGAGAGTCTTCTCATTGAGTCATGGAGATGAGTGAGAATACGTATGGGACTTAGGAAGGACTTAGTGAAATAATAAGCTTGAAATTCAAATCATGGGTAGGACTGAAGAGGAGAGACGGATCATAAAGATGATGTGAGTAAGACTCAGACAAAAGCAATGAAGAAATTGTGAGATTTGAGTGAACAATGTTGGAGAGCCAAAGTACTTCCGTACTGTGATGGTTGATCAGATCTAGTCATTTTTATTATTTTAGTTTGAAAACATCTGATTTTCTTGAGTTATGAAATTACTTGATTTTTTTTATATTTGTCAATATCTATTTTTTTTAGATTTTTGGCAATATCTGATTTTTTGGTGATTTTTGGACAATATCCATTTTTTGGATTTTTTTTTGAAAATATCTTTTTTTTTAGATTTGAATAATGCCTAAAACCAACGTTAGCCATTCCTAAAAAAGACACATGAGATGGAAGGTACTTACCCTTGCTACTACAACATTAAAGCAAGATCAAACTACTGGCCAGGGTCCTCATTTATTCCCCTTTCATTAAAGACCGCACTAAAGGTCAGATGTGCATTGAGAAGTTGGCGCCCTGAAGATGGCTGCCCCTACTTTGTGGTGCCACTACAAAAGTGTAAGGCCCTAGATTTTATGCTATGTTATTTGTTGTTTGTGTGTTTTGAATTTCTGGCTGAAACGCATCTTGACGACAACAGAGAGTGCCGCCAACTGTTTTGACGACAGACATGTGTGTCGTTAACTAGGAGTTAACGACCACCTTAATGTCGTCTACCATGATGCTTTAAGAAGTTAACGGCATAATCGATTGCCGTCAACTTAATATTGACGGCAACCGCATTAACGTTAAGCTCTTCATGTGTGTTTGGGTTTCCTGCTCTGATTCAGCTCCGATCTCTTCAGGGATAAGCATGGAATGTCGATTTGGGTTGAGTTTCCATTTCCTACGATGAAAATGACCCAAACCCCCATAATTATTCATCATTTCCATGGAGAGAGAACCTTTCACTCAACTAGGGTGTTGGGTGTTTGGAGAGAGAAAAAGGTTGAGTCTTTGTGGTGAGAGATCCGGTGAACCAGAGGTTGCATCAATGTTTTATGGTTAGAGGAAGGCTCTTCATATCGTGGAGAGGCTCCTGCATCATGGGGAGATCACCTTCTAAGGCGTAGAGGTCGAATCAAGCCAGAGAGGATCGCCTTTTTGGCTTGGCGGAGGAGGGCTTCATCACCTGAATTCGATCTCCAGGGAGTTTTTGAGAGGCAAGTAACTTAGGAGTTTCAACCATGTACCTATCACTTAGGGTTTTATGATTTTTACGAAATTTTGTATCGTGTCTTGGACCCCCAAATTCTCATTTTTCTTGTTTTTGATCTGCACTTTTTACAGATAGGAGGTTGATGACACCCCTTTTCATCAAGTCCCTGGTTTGATGGCACTTGACATTGACATCAACCATGTTGACGGCAAAGCCCTTGCCGTTAAGTTCTTTAGTTTTTTAGAAAGATTGTTTTAAATGCATGTGAATTCTGGATTTTTGGGTGCAAGTGGACTTTAGGGTTTTTATCATGATCTATACATACTGTGGAGTAGTTGATGAAATTTGGGTATTTTTTCTGATGATTTTCGTGAATTGTTAGAATTTCTGTTAAGGTTAAATTTACATTTTATGTCAGATTTAATTCGGGAAAAATAGGTATGATATAAATTTCTATCTTAGTATTTTTTTGTGAATTTAGGGTACCTGTGAACATGTTTCCAGACTGCTAGATTCTACAATTTCATGTTAAACTTATTTTAGTGAGCCATCATGTTAATTTCCTGAAAACTATTTTAAATGTTAAAAATAAGTATAATATTCCAAAAATTCTGAAAAAAAAATAGTCGTCTAGTATGTTTCATATAAATGATCTGTGGTTAAAATTTGAGCATGTTCTGACATTCATGATTACTGTTTCTAGTTACAAGCCTTTAATAACTATGTTAAGCATGATTAGTTAAAAGTGGTGATTTTCTGATGATTAGTGCCATGATTAGGTTATGTTAAGTATGTATTAGTACTGTTAGATAGTAATGATGATATTTGTAACCTGAGATATATGATTATGTTATAAGCATGTGAATACGTTATTAAACATAAGATAATTATATGCTAAATAAGTGATTAATGTGATAAAGTGATTAATGTGCCGAATTGACACTGCTACCATAGAAAGCTATGGAGCTTTATTGTAGAAAAGTCCCTATGGGAAGGCTTAATGTGTATGTGATATCTTGTGGGCATCAGGATGAAATCTTAGAGGTGGACAAGTACCACTAGATAGGGTGGAGAGTGCTTCTCCCGGTTCTGTGCAGTTTACCAAGATTCGACACTGTGCTGCCTAGGTGACAGGTATGTGATGTGTGTGATAGTGTCCTTCCTTATGGTGGTTTGGACTATGTGTCATGGCGAAAGTATGTGAAACAAGTGTGAAAATAAGTGTGAATGTGCAATGTGATCATGTGAAAGTGATGTGTTAGTGAGCCCCAATGTGAAATAATGTGAAACCATGTGAATGTGTTATATTCATGCCAAAACAGCAAGCAAAGAGTAAGTAATTATGATATATGAATGTGTTTAATGAGAAAATATCATGTTAGTATCATGAGTAGGTATGTGCTTGATTTAATTATGGAAATATGTGAAACTGTATCATATCTATGAATTTTGTTAATCACTACATGTTATATCAAATCCACGTGTAGTTAGTATGTTAAAGCATGTTTATTTAGTACTAGCGAATAGCCATGTGAATCATGAGATAGTTTACTTAATGCATTGTACCTATGTAGAGTGTATGTGATAAGTGTATGGATGTGATCAATGAGTTGCTTTCTGAGTCTCTTGCGTAGACTCATACTTACTTAAATATACAGGTGAGGCAAGTATTCCAAAGATTGAGAAGGAGATAGGGAGGAGCGACTCCGAGCATGAGGAGTAGTTGAGATTTAGAGAGCTATCCTTATAGCTTGTACTTTTCTTTTCTTAGTACGTGAGACATGATTGTATTATGGACTGGATTTGGTTATTTGTGGACTTGTCATTATTACTTTATTACTATATAGGTTGTGGTATGTGCGTGATGATGGAATAAGAATTACTTTTATTTCTGCTATATTTTCCTTCTATATTTGTATACATCTCTACCTACTGTGTTGTGTTGGGTACATGTCCCACTGTGACGACATGCTTTATATCAATGTGAGTTGGTATAATCATACCAGTATAAAGAGGGTCATTACAAAAAGCCATACCCGGGAGATGGTCCATCCTTATAGAGAGAAAGAGAAGAAAATTTGAGAATAAGTCTAGTGTACGTTTTAAAGGACAAATCAGGTTTAGCTTCCTTCTACGACACAGCCCTTAGAGATTCGGACTGTTGCACCGGGACTTTTGGTCTATTACTTATATATATATATATTTTTTTTTTTCTTGCATGTTTTTTGCTTGAGGCATGCGTACGACCGGGCTTAAGGGCGTCCCGCGGGGAACAGTGCTGCCACTCTTTGCCATGCCACTACTCCTCAATTTTCTTTCATTTATTCTTCTTCTCTTTTTATTTTGATTTTCTTCTGCAAGCCTGATTGACCATCCCTATTTGAGATTTCCTCTCACCGAGATGCGCTTAGGTTGGTCACCTTGCCTAGATAGCCTTTTTTGCCCCTACACTTCGACCGAGTAAAGAAGAGGACACTTTTGCACCTCCTAGGTATGGCCTAAGTGGGAACAATGTTTGCTAGAGGAACCGACTAAGGTTGCCACGTAGTGTGTGATGATGTGATCCTTGCTTAAGAGTAACCTTTAACGACAGGGGAAGGAATGTTGGACTTCTAGCGCAGATTAATCTCTAGCCTGACTGTTGTAGAAGCAAAATAAACCTAAGACTGACTCGACCACTCTTGTTGTGAACTGAGATGACTCTCTTTCATGTTTTCTTTGTTTTCAAACAAATATTTGTATGGTTATTTGGTGCACAATGTGACCCATTTATTGAATGAACAGCCTACATTAGTCTTTGAACTTTGATTTTGGTTGATTTTAATTAGCTCATTTATAGGAAACGGTGAAAAGTAAGGGTGGCAAGATCCTCACTTACCTTTTCCCCCTAAAACCTTTAGTGTTCTTGTCAGCATAGCAATTGCCCCTTGTTGGGCTGAAGTATAGTATGGAGAGGTTTAGGAATAGACTTCAATATTCCGACTTTTGGCCCATTGAGTGCAGCTTTGTAGGGAACCAATGGCATAGCCTATTGCCCCTTGCATGGCATGATCATCCTAGTACAGACCTCAAGTGGGCTTGATAGTGCAGGCACGTGCCCCTTGAGTGGAAGCTCTAGTAAATATGTGGCGGTTACAATGTCGAGAGCTTCGACCAAAGGTCGCCATGACTGACCTCTAAGCACTATCTTCATGATAGTCTTGGCAGTAGTGTGAGATAGGACAACATTTGTAGAGAACCCCTTCTTTTGACTAGTCATTAGAAATATAACTGAATGAGGGGTGATGAGGGCATCCACGGTAGCATTTCCAATGAGTAGTGTAATAGCTATCGTCACCTCTTTGGATCTGACTGGCGCTAGTGTTTGGGAACTCTTTTCGAAAGTCATTTTCTGAGGACATAAAGGCTTAACTTCCCCAAATGTGCCCGAGACAAGAACATACATCAACATGCAGTTGATGTAGTTGTGAGGATCAAAACGCATGACCAGGACTAGGCTATCTTTGCTCAGACTGTCTTGCTTATGGGAAGTAGATTCGAGGCATGCCCCTAGTGGTTCATACCCACTTCGTTGGGTGGTGATAGACTGTATGGTGGTGGAGGGTTTGTCGATTTTAGCGTGAGGTGATTGGGTGACAACAAGGACAGGCTTGTGCGAAGAGAGCTCTTCTTCCAGTTCGGAGACAAGTGAGCCAGCCTTAATCTTTGAAGTAGGAAGCTCTTGCTCCTGTTCACTGGTGAGTGGAGCATGCTCAAACCTTGGCATTGTGGTGGTGGCTTGCTCACGCACAGGTGGTGGTGGCATAGAGATGATGGCAATGGGTAAGGATGGAGGGCTTGGAGGAGGCGACAGATCAGTGGGTTGTGACATCGGTGGAGATGACCGATGGCGCACTGACACAATACTTTGAGCTGACAACTTGTCGTCATTGCGTGGCGCGACATCAGGGGTAGGTGTGGTGGTGCTAACCTGACCAAGGGTTGGTGGAGGAGGTTGTTGAGGTGGTGACATAGCAGGAAGTGCACTTGGTGGGTAAGTAAGAAATTCCTCTGGCCTTGAGCTGATAGAGATGGAGACTATCTCGATGCTTGTGCTTGTTGTCTTGGTGATGACTGCTGCACTCAATCTCCTTGGGGCTGCTTGGGTGGTTGTTCTGCTTCCTGTGATGGAGAGGGCCGTTGCCCCGAACCATGCTTTCTTCTCTTTTCTTGAAAATGCAAAATGAGCTTATGCATGTTGGCCCAATCTATCTTGTGCTCTAGATCATAGATCACATCCCGTAATTCATAGTAGTTTGGGACTGTATGCCCTAGATGGAGATGATATAGGCAGTATTCTAATCGGTCCACGGTCATGTCCGAGTTCTGCTTTTTTGGAGGGAGTTGCAGCGCATTGGCTGACATCAAAGCCACAAAACATCAGAGAGGGATTCTGGAAACTGATGGTAGTACACTCGCTTTGGGCCAGCTAGATGCTTAGTGGAGTGGGTGGGCGTGGGGTGGTGGACAACATCAACTTGGGCATGGGTTTGAACTCCCTCATAAGTGGGCCCTAGAAATGTGAAACTTGGTTGTTGGGCCTCAAATATAGCAGACACAAAGGAGTCAAGGAGTTGGGTTTTGATAAAGCGAGCACGACTGTATAATTGTTGCATGAATGTGATGTCGTTCATGCCTAGGATGTAATGATACATGGGTGTTGCGTTGGAATTATCAACTTGATTCTCTCTTCCTCCGGGATAAGCATATGGACAAGTGTGGACATATGACACCATCGATCAGCATAGGTCACAAATTCTTCATCGGGCTTCATCTGTTCTGCTACCAGATCAACCATTGAATACTCGGGCCCGACCCAATCTTGGTATTGTTGTATGAATCTAGACCTGACAACTTCAAAATCCTCGATCATTAGGAGGCAGTGAGTAGAACCACTCTAAAGGGGGCCCATCCAATGACCGTCTAAAAAGATAAGCCAATAAAGGACGATCATGTTGGTAGGACACCGACTCACAAAGGAACTCCTTCAGATGGATGTAAGGGTCTCCAACTCCACTATATTTATGATAAACAGGGAGCTGAGAGAGTGGAGGGATTCGAAGAGCATGGAATCGGGGAGTGTATCATTAAAGGATGTTTTACGATTTAACCACCTTCGCAACTCGCTAAGCTCTCGCTTCATGGACTCGAACTCAGATTGGAAGTCCTAAGTCGAGGTGGATTGTGGATAGCGAGGGCCAGCTAATTCAGCGGCATGATTAGAGGAGGATGATGATAAGATAGGGTGGGAAAAGGTACTCTTCTCAGCCCGATGGGCCCTAGACTGGGCCGAATTTGGGAGAGACTCACGAGACATGGGATCCGCATGGGGAGGGGAGGTCAGAGGATAGGTAAAGCGGAACGGAGCCATGAGAGGATGACAACGGGGGAATTAAAAGGATACACTAAAATACAACTAAGGGGTACAATAAAAGTTAAAATCACACAAGAAGGGGATGCGAAAGGGATTTCTTAAGCAAACACCCAAGTTAACATGATATGCATTAGAAGTTTAGGGTTATCAACTTAGCCTTTTAATGGATTGATTTAATTGAATTGCACTCGGCTAAAGAGGAACCCTAATGGCTGTGTACTCAAGTACTTTGGGATGACTAAGGGGGGTGACACACAAACCTCACATGAATATGACCTAGACTAAGGGGGCACCAGGTACAACCAGCCCGGCGGTCGCAACGTGCGTACGACAACGGGGACATACAGAGACCCTCAATAGCATGCCCTAGTCAGCCCACGAGTACTCGCAAGTGAGAGGGTCTATGTTACCAAGGAAGAGACCTATCTACACGAAAAGTGTATTCATGTACCTAATTGCACTGGGGTGAATGTAGATACTAACATAGACTAACAAACATCAATCTAGAGATCAGTGTTGATGTCGTGTCAATCGTATCCAATGCGACAATATCACGACTGCCAAGTTGGTTACGATAAAGATAGGTCGCAGAAACCCTAAACAACATACAAACAAGGTGCAAACAGACTATCCTATAGACAACAGAACGCAGAAAATAACTGGAACAAGATACACAGACATCTAAGACCTTCAATCAGAAGCACTATGTGGAAAGCAGCGCCAACCAAATCGTATCTATTATCGCAACCACCTTGTTCGTCGTGATGGCTTTGTGTCCTCAAAGTCCGCCCCAACAGTGTCGCTCCCACCCGATTCGTCGCGATAAGGCCAGGAATCAACAAATGAAATAAAATGGAAAACTCGATCATAAGATGATCCTAACACTCCAAAAACAAACAAAAGTGCAAGTAAATGACAGAGCAAATGAGGTTTGACAATGGAGGTCCCACCATGATCGCCAAAAGTTGTAATCACGGGGATGTGCTCCCCTCTAAGATACAAAAGAGCATGCGATATATATAGAATGAAGGAATGTGATCACCATCAAGATGATTGCTTAAAAAATACTCCTAAGCATGGGCTAATCAACTTGGAAATGAAAGAGAAGGCCACCTACATGTGAACCCGTCGCCAATGTGCGACGCGATAGCAACCTTGTCGTGACCTCATGATCGGTCGCGACATGGATGTCGCGACCGGGTCCCTCGACGCATTCTCAGCAGTGCGGGAGATGAATGGCGGACCTCCTTCACTTCCTCCAGCCAGCCAAAGGAGGAGATCTCCTCGCCTTCTCTTCTTAGGGTATTTGCCAACATAAAGAAACAAGAAAAGAAAATCTGATTAAACAACTTTTAAGTTAAGTATCTACATAACATAAAAGTAAAGAAGGAAAGTATGGAGGGAACGAACCTAGGGTGTTTAGGAAACCCATTTTGGGTGTTGGGAAGACTAGGAGGGAATATGCATTGAGAGGAATCATGGAAGAGGAGAGGGAATGACCCTAACTAGCATGTATGCATGTACAAAATGCAGAAAATAAAGTAAAAATCAAAACACAACAAATACTACTTTATTTGATGTGATTCTAGCAGGATCTCATAGAATAAGGCATAAGGAACAACTTTCATGAAGAAGCCTTGATGAGATATAGCCTGGTTTGGGCTGTGGAAGGCACACTAATCTCGGATGTGCAGAGCTCGATATGAGAGAGAAGGTGAAGATTAATCTGCTGTAACTTTATGCACAGACTAACAATCAATCTGATTCAAGTTGGAAATTGTAGAGGTCTCTGTGGGGAACAACATTGATGAAGACACCTCAAATAGATTTGGCTTGGTTGGATTTCCACAATCCGTGCAAGCACTACTGGTCTTGGGGTGATATGAGAGAGAAAGGGGAGAGAGAAAGGAATGAAATGGGAAGAACAACTTCTCCTCTACGTTGGGGGCGATGGCACTTCATGAGCAGAGCCCCTAAAAACCTCTCCTCGTGGTGATATCCTTCCTCTATCCCATAGAGAGTCATAGGATGTGTTTAAGAGAAAGAGATAGTACAATCCCGAGTTAGAGAGAGAGTCTAAGTTGTGGGAGAGTTGGAGAGTCTATTTTTGGTTTGGATGGACTTGGGGGCTCCCTAGGGATAAGGATAGGAGGTTTGGGTTGTAATCCAACTCAAAGAGACTTTGGATAGGATCTAGGATGGAAGGAGAGGCCGAACATCACGTAAAAATGTTTTTACGTGCATGGTGCTGTCGCAGTGGGTCATGGCGTCGCGTTCTTGTCGTGACCATGCACCCGGTCGCAATAGCAGGGCAGTGCGTGTAGGGTCCACGAAACGGATCGTAGCTCTCTCCACAAACATCAGATTGATGATCCGTTTGTTGTGTTGGATTTAGACTCAAAGGGCTACAAAAGGATGGCATTATATGCTTGATTTGGATTAAAAATGAGGAAGTTATAAGCACTCAAAATGAAAGCATGTTTAGAGAATAGGGCAAATTGCACAGTTTTGATGTTTCAAGTGGATCTTGGCCATGGGCTTGAGATTGGGCTTAAAATTGAGGGTGAATGGGCTCATGATGGGCCAAAGAAGGTGTCCAAAGTGATAACTAATTTGGGACATCAATGATATGAATAAGAAATGTGCTCAACTTATAGGCTGAAGACAGGTGTCTACACTAACGTAACTTTATGAAAGAAATTTAAGAAGCTTATGTAGGGTAAATTTGAGATGAGCATGATGGGGGAACTAAATTATTTCCTCAGACTCCAAATCAAGCAACATGAAGATGACATTCATAAAAATCAAAGCAAATACATAAAGGTCATGCTCAAGAAATTTGGGTACGAAAATACCAAGACAATGCCTACTCCCATGAGCACTTCAGTAAAATTGGATGCAGATTATGACGGTAAGAATGTAGATTAGAAGACTTATACAGGTATGATAGGGTCACTATTATATTTAACAACTAGTAGACCTGATATTCTTTTTAGTGTTTCTTTATGTGCACAGTTCCAAGTTAATTCAAAAGAATCTCATTTAATATGTATTAAAGAATATTCAGATACATTTCTGGTACTTCTGATCTAGGATTATGGTTTCCTAAAAACTGCAACTAAGAATTAATCGATTATTTAGACACTGATTATGCTGGCTGCAAGATAAGTAGAAAAAGCACCAGCAGTACTTGTCAAATCTTTGCAGGATGTACAATCTCATGGTCGCCAAGGAAGCAAAACTCCATGGCCTTATCCATTACTGAAGTAGAGTATGGGGTAGCAGAAAGCTGTTGTGCACAACTTCTCTAGATAAAGTACCAATTGGAGGACTATGGAATCAAGGTGAACAACATTCCTATGCAGTGTGACAATTCCAGCGCCATCAACTTGACGACGAATCCTATACAACACTCAAGAACTAAACAAATTGAGGTACCTCATCATTCATAAGAGACCATATTGCTTTAGGATATATTTTGTTAAGCTTTGTAGATATTGTACATCAACTGGCTGATATCTTTACTAAGGCACTACCTGAAGATCGTTTCTCCACGATTCCAAGGGAATTGGTTATGTGTAATCCATGAAGTACCATTAGCCTAAATCATTTGTACACATTAATATGGAATATGAGTAAGTTGAGATATACATATAGAAATTTGTTTGATTCCATATCTTTTGACCATGTGAAAATAATTAGTTATTTCTTGAACTCTTGAGGAAATAATCGGTTAATCTTTGAACTCCTATGAAAACAATTGGTTAATTCCTTGGTAAGAGTAATCTGCTAATTTCCTTTAAAATAAAAGGCAATTATTTCTTAAATCACTGGTTATTTCAAATAGTCTTGTCCGCATTCAAGTGCCTTCCTCTCTCCTTTCATCACATCTCTATCATCCCGACATATGCTCTTTGAAAGAGGCCATCAGCACCATATATTCTCTAAACCTCTTGTTGTGTGTCACAATCTGTGTGAGACCATTTCTTACCCTCTTAAAATGGACAGTTTCCCACCTCATTTAAATATACCTTCTTTCGTCTTTTCATCTGCCTCCGTACTTTCTTCCCTTTCACTCTAACGTTTCTTCTTTCTACAGGCAAAACCCTTGTCTCTGCATCGCAGATTTCTCTTCGCAGCTAAAGCATTTCGTTTCCTGCTTCAAGTAACTTCAAATCCTCATCCATCCATCCTTTGAAAGTCCAAATCTTTTCATGAAAAATAATCAGTTATATTTTTTTCACCTTGGTCATCTACCTACACTCCTTTCTCTTTTAAGATCGACCATGGCCCCAAAATCATCAATTATTTTCTTGGATGACATTATGTGCACCATATCATCTTGCAAAGTTGTTCACTTTGAAGAGCTCAAGCAGAACAACCTAGATATTAGTCAGATGATTAGAGCAGTAAGTCTGTTTGGTGTTTGTTCAATCAAGAAGCCTATCTATCCAGAGTTAGTGAAAGAGTTCTACTTCAATCTGGTGGCACCCAAGAACGAAGAAATGTACACATCTATAAATGGGCAAAAGATAGAGCTAACTAAAGAGGATTTGACAGAAAGAAATTTTTGAGAAACTCCCTCCACCAAAATCTCACCCAGCTCCAAGATTCCACAGAAAGAAATTTTTGAGAAACTCCCTAAGAAGAAGGCTTATGGAAAGGATGTAATAGGTGTGACTCAGCTGAGTGCAATGTATTGGCTATTACATAAGTAGTGTTGTGATTTGATTACTCCGCGGGGTAGCAATCATTCAACTGTTACCAAAGAGGATGCACTTCTAATTTATGGAATTACAACAAGTTAGAAAATTCAGATAGTCAAGTTTGTTCTCAAGATCTTTGCAAGTATTGGTAGAAGGATGAAGTATACAACAAACTATGGAGTATGGCTGCCATATGGGAACCTTATTACCCATATCTTGGCCATAGAAGGCATTGAATTGACTACAGAAAAAGAAGAGTCAGTCAGTCTATTTACATCAGACAGTTTAAGTAGAAGTGGTTTCATTTTTTGTGAGGGAATATATATCAGGAGCACATTGCAACTCCCTCTAGTTCGAAGAAAAGAAAAGTAGTAATTCTAACAAGCAGTGAGGAAGAAGAGGATGAAGCAAAAGAAGAGAAAACCTCATCGTCATCTGAGGGGGAGCCCGCAATGGTAGCCTACACACCCTCCCATATTAAGGGGGAGTCATCATCCATTGCTACTCCCAGTTTGGAGGAACTGGTTGCAGCTTTAAAGGAATTCAAGAATGAACTGAAGGATTTCAGAAAAGAAGTCTTGAGTCTCTTACAGCACAAACAAGGATACTGAGGAGCATTTTGAACAGACTCAATCCAGCAACACCAACAGAATCAGAATAGGAAGGCCATGAAAGTGAACCCTGAGCACCAGCATACACTCATTTCTCTATCTCTCCCTCAAGAATCCCTACATTGTCAAAAGGAGAACCCTTAAGAAGGCCAGATCATTCACAACCAAAAATTGAGGAAGTAGGAGATGTGTCTCATATGGAAACCTCTAAACTAGAGAAAGTTGAAGAGCTAAGTGTTCTGCCTCCAGAACATCCTGCACAAGAATAAGAAGCAGTTCATGGTGCATCTATTGAAAATTCCGAGCAAGCATAAGAAGAAGCCGTTCAAGCTATGAGTGTTGATGAACTCCCTTCAGTTACCACCTCTCCTCCTCCATGTATAGCTGCATAATGTGAAGCTATCGAAGTACCATTAGCTAGTATTTCCTCTCTCTCCTGATTAGCTGAACTTGTTAGCACAATATGCTATGACAGAGAGGCTTCTGCCTCCACTCAATACCCTTTAGAAGAAAGAGAAGAAGCTGATCAACCCTCTTTTGATCAGACCCCTATCCACTCTCTAGCGATTTACACCAACTAGACCATCCACTTCTGAAGCACCATCTCAAGAAGATTTGACTTAGATATCAAGATTGAAGAGGAAGTGATTCAAGCAGTCTTTTTGGCTGATTATGAAGCTTTGTGCAAAGGTAATGAATGGAAGGCATCTGAGATCATTCCTTTAGTTTTAGATACCTATGAAGGCTATCAATTGTTTAGGGATGCCTTTATTGTCTCCATGCAAAACAAAGCATGTTATAAGCAGATGATGAAACTCAATTTGAGATTAAAATTCTAGCATTTGCCTACTTTCACTTTAATTGAGATATTTGTAGAAGAAGGGAAGTTACCATCAGAAAGCATCACAACTTCTATAGAACTCTCAGGCTCCATGTCTAAAGGAGAATGGGCAATCAACCACCTCGTGCTCACAGTTAAATATGTAGCATATGTGGATGTATAAGAACTTATTGAGCATGACTCAGTGTCATTCCTCACTTGGCTACTTGCAGCATGATGTTGACAGGTGTGTCACAAGAACAGTAAGAAGTATGGAGTTTAACAGTCAAAGATTCAAAGAAAAGTCACTACAACTCACCTTCGTTGAATACCAGGATTATCTTGCATCGAAAGGTAAGAAGATCAAGTATATTGATCTCTTTCCATCTATTGCCTGTCTTATTGATATTGATGGTTTAGAAGGCCGAGTATTACTGTGCCAACATGCATAATTCAAGACCAAAGACATTTAAAAAAAAAGGCAGTCTTATCACACTCTTGGATTTTCTATTGTTATGGCACAAAAGAGGTGAAATTGACAGTATGAAAGTTAGACACTACCTTGCACAGTTAGAAAGGTACACTGAAGTTCAATGGGGTGAACTCTTTAAACCCTATATGCTGGATATTTACAACAGCTAGCCTTATCTGGTGCTTCTGCCATAATATATCCATTGAAAAACTATCTGCATGAACAATACTTAAAGCCATTTTGAAAGAATGAGTGAAGTATGGTAGAAAAGGTATGCACTATTGAAGGGTCTGAATACAACCATTCAAGAGAATCAGTTGGGAGCAAACATTTCTATAACCAACTCCTGATTCTTGTAAAGATCGACCTTCAAGCATGTGACATTAACAACAATCTAGTGGTCGAGTATGACAACTTCTTGAAGCTACAACAGACTTGTTGTCGTATTCCTCATCAATCCTATCATGAATTCCAAACATCTAAATCCATGAAGCTCAAGACCCATCTCATTACATCTTATATTCACAACTTGCCTCCTCCTTCTGAGGATGATCCCAAAGCTGACCCCTCTCTACGTCCTTATTTAATTGACTAGTTTCCATCACGCAAACACTGTTTTGTATATCTTTCTACTACTTTGTCCAAACATTCCCACTAATGTTTCCTTTTCCTATATGGTTTTCATGAACTTAATTTTTGTGTACTCTGTTATATGCTATTTGATGTGTTATTATGTTCTCATCATGTTGGGTATTTGACTCCCTTCCTTTTGGGAAATTGAAAATAAGGGGGAGAACATAGTATGTCACTTCTGCTTTTCATATTCTATATTATTCATGTGATCTTGTAATGAACTAAATGAATATAATGTTTTATTAATCACCAAAAAGGGGGAGAATGTTGCACACCCTCCTTATGTTTTGGGTAATTAACAAAACCATATTCAATTAGGTCATTCTTGAGTGATTAATATTTTGCTTACTGGAATTATTACACTTCATGCTCGAATCTAAAATAGTCGGTTATTTTGCATATGTCCAGTTATTGATGGGCTTCGCTCACCAATCGTTAGGACTTAGTCATCAATCGATAGGTTGGTCACCGATCGATGGGACTTAGTGACCAATCGATGGGATTTAGTCTCCAATCGATAAAATGGTCACCAATCGATGGGATTTGGTCACCGATTGATTATTTCCTAGTCATGTACAACAAATAATCGATTATTTTGTATACCTAAAATATTCATAATATATTCACTGACATAACTTTATAATATCTATTCCAAAGATTAAATATTGTTCATGATTTTTTTTACTTGTCAACAGTACTATAAAGAACATTTGTTTTATTGGCTTACGTATAACCATATTGCCTACTAATAGAATCATGACATGTATTTATTGTATATTTTAAATTCTGAAAAGCACTTTATACGTGTCGATCTTCTGGATGTGAAACACTTTGTTTAATGTTTATTTTAACATCACAGCCAGAAGAAAATCAGACAGAATCACTTGTCTGTCTAGATAAAAATATCGTTTTGCATGGCCATTTAATGCACACTACATACTGTACGAGGTTTACACCAAATAAGGAACTGTGGACTACAAAAGGAAAGGCCTACATACTTCTATTCTTGTATCATGCAAAGATCGAACGGATAGCTTTTGCACAATGTGTCTAATGTATACTTGTATGTGTGTAACGTTAAGAAATTGGATTTCATGTATAAATCCAAAATCTATGTATTATTATACAGACAAGAAGAAAAGAGAGAAAAACCTAGAAAAATATACTCTGAGAACGGAAGAGAACAAGAGAGCGCCAGAAAGATATTCTCAACTCTAGCATTCAAGTCGCCCAATTAACTTCTTCCAAGCATACTGTTCATCTGCTCATTGAAGAAGTCTTCACCTGGAGTAAAGGAAGCTCGTTGTTGTTCAACTACTCATCATTCGAGAAGCCATTTCCGCTAAGCATTGAAGGCCCATTCATTTTGCTGCATGTTACTTCTTTTCTAGGGCTCTTTACTGTGTTTTAACTCTATGCCATATTTGTTTATCTGTAGGCACCTTCTTAGGAACCTCTCACTCTTGTTAAAGAATATTTCCACCTTGGGTAGAAGGTGAAGGCCTAGAGCTCAAACGTGCTATTTCCACCTTATGTAGAAGGTGAAGGCCTGGAGCTTAGGCATGCTATTCCACCTTGGCAAGAAGGTAAAGGCCTGGAATTTAAGCGTGTTGTTCCAACTGGGGTAAAGTGAAGACCTGTGAGATCAGGTGTAGTGACTAGCCAGAGGTCAGTTTCTGCTGGGCTTGTTCCTCCATTGACAGAGAAGATCTGAGGTTTTCACGTGTGACTATGCACCAACTGGAGGTCAGTATCCAGGGGTGTATTTGCTTGGTTGTGTTTCAGATAGTTAGTGGAAATCTCAAGATGATTGCCCTTGAGGATTGGATGTAGGTTTGAGAGGGTCAACACTGAACTAGGATGAATAGTGGTGTTGTGTGTGCTTGTGTGTTTCTATTGTCCTACCGTGGTTGTTTGCATCTCTAATCACTTCATCTAGTTCTTGCATGTTAACAAATCTTATTTGTGACGTCTGCTATTTAGCTAGATATAGCATACAACTTGCTAAATCAATAAATATATTTAAATACCAAGATTAAGACTTATTCGCCCCCCCTCTAGATCTCTATAGCTTGGCAACAATCTGTGAGTCTGCCTAGGAGAGCCTTTTTCTTGTATACTCTTTTACTCTGAGGCATCGTCTCAGATGAAGCATATCCCTTATTCATCTTGAGTTTGGTCTAAGGGCTTTGGTTTCAAGTTTCTGTTCAGAAGTATTCGTCCTCCTATTGAAAGGGAGGACTAGCTAAGGTGTTGGAGGTTGTGCCCCTTGTTGAAGGGAAGACCTGCTTGTGCTGAGTGTTGAGAACCTACTGATGTTTGTACCAGTGAGTTGTTTCTGAACTCGCAAAAAAAAAAAATCTGGCTAAGGTGAAATAATGGACTATCTTTTTGTCGGGAAAGAGAAGAAGACCAGTTATGGTGCTTTGTGTATTATCCTTGTGTAGAAGGGAGGACTAGTAGGGAGCTAGGGGATGTATATCTATGGGTGGATTATACCCTTGTTAGTGAAATCTCAAGTATTAATTTTTGGGAATTGAACAGATGACTTCTTTTTATAAAGGGCCAAACCAGGATAAAATTTGTGTCACTTGTGTGTGATTGCTTCTACATCTGTAATTTTGTTTGCACACAATTTATTTCTATAACAAAAAAATTAAGGTGGTGATTTTGCTTTCAAAAATCTATTTCAACCTATTCACCCCTCTCCCCTTCAGTTGTTTAGTACTTGCTGCTAAAAGCCAACATGATGATCCATTATTACTTGTTCAGCTCTTTTGGCCCAATTTATTAATGACTTTTTGAGCATTTACTGATTTTTTATGAAAAATTTATTTACTCATATTTTAAAATTTTGAGTTGTTACACATACGTCCCTCTTAATCAATCTTGCAAAAATGATGGCTTATATCAAAAGAAAGTAATTTTATTAACGAAAAGAAGGCATTTCTCTCTCTTCTCCAACCGATAGAACTAGTTTCTTACAATAAACATTATTATTATTATAGGATTAATGACTTACCCTTTATGCCAAGTTCGGACGCAGACAACCACTTGGGTCGACGACATCTCCTAATAATCTTTACCAGACTCCAACTTCCACATAAAAGTGATTATTGACAGTATTGAAAATTTAAAAGCTCCGGTCTTGCAAAATTGCAAGTGTAGGAAGATTAGAGGGCTTGCTTGTACTATGTCATCCTTTTGATCCACAAAAGTTGTAGGATGTGTGTTAAAGCATCTATGTGTTTTGTGTTGGTATTGCTTGCCACCACATGTACAATGTAATGCCGGCGTCAATACCCCCCGATAGAAGAATAAAATTAAATAACTGTTCTTACAAATACATGTTACATCAGTTCAGCCAAATGGGAATTGGGGTATATAAGAAGTGATTCAGTAGCTAAAACACTCACCATATATATATATATATATATATATATATATATATATATATATATCTATATATATATCTCATCTAATCTAATAGTCAGACGTTATATCCCGCGTCTTACTGATGTGTGGTATACGACTGTTCGACCAATCAAATAGAGCCACCGAGCACTTTTTTATCCGTTTCACGACTCGAAAACTCTTTTCATAATTTCCATTTAAACTTTCACCCAGACATTACCTACCAAAAATATGAATATTGTGTGGCATAGTTTGTACTACATTTCCTTTTCATATTCACTAGGAATCATTCATTTGTTGCAATAAAAGGCGCTTCCAAAGCTTCCTTCTTTGTAACTGTTTAAGGATGTGGCAATCAAACAAATTTCCCAACAAAGAGTACGACGAAGACAATGACAAAAAGTATGATATTCAACTTTATTAGACTTGTAGTTAATAGCATTACGACAAAAGTTCTATATCAAACTATAATAATCTTGGTAATAATAAGTAAAAATACATTTAATAGCATTACGACAAAATTTATATATCAAACTATAATAATATTGGTAATACTAAGTAAAAAGATATTTCAGCTCGTAGATTTCATGGATATATATATACACCCCAATCTCTACTATTGGATCGCTATCTAATGACAGTTAATAAAATAAAAATGTGACGCGCTGCAGGCGCACGCAATGCAGACTGCCGTCGAATGATGATCCAACGACCACCCAACATATATATATATATATATATATATATATATATATATATATATTTCTTGAGCTTTTCCCTTTCAACTCCGTTTTGTTTTCTCTCACATCATGGGACCTTCAGCCTCCTCATAATCTTATAATAATGAGAATTCTCATCTAAGATTGGATACGTAGTCGTCAATCACCAACGTAGTGGTCCTTGTTATTGCCATCATGAACATTCTAACACCATCATTGATTACCATCTGATACGAGTCATCACTCGACCACTCGGCTCAAGTCTACGACGAGTGGCCATACGCTCACTCGGCGCAAGCTGCGTCCGAGTCTTACGGTCCGAGGCAAAAGTCGTTCGGGATTAAGCTCGGTTCCAGAAGCTCATCCGGACGAGCCCGGTTTGCCGAGTGGTATGAAAGAAGCAGCAGGGATTCGTTGGGCGGAGTCCCCTGGCTGGCTAAAGAAGCGGTGGAGGAAACTCAGAGCGAGGAAAGGCCCGAAGACCCCGGGCCACGATCCTTTGGTTAAACCCGCATGACAGTTAGGGTAGGTCCAGTGAGGGCAGGACAGCTCACGGATCGTAATCATCAGTTGCCCGCGATCAGCACTACCAAATCAAGCAACGAAGATCCCGAGTGAATCTCGGGGCACGTTCTCCGTCCACTTACCCCAAACCATCCTCGGAAGGTCACTATAAAAGGGGAAGGTATCTCTCCTACAAAGGTATGCAACAACTGCTCCATAAATCTGATCAATCCGAGTTCCCGATTTTAATTTGAGCGTCGGAGCCCTTCCCCACCGAGGACACTCGGTGGTCCTACAGGATTTGCGCCAGGCGTTCGCGACCGACTCGGACTCCCTTGGAAGTCACTCGACCAAGGCCGAGCACGTTACTCTAGCAGTAACACCATCTATTGTCAATGCATGCATACATGTGACGTCTCATGGTCACCCCGAATCACCATCTGTCACCATTATTTCCTACGGTCATCTGTGATCCCAATGTCATTAGGCTTGAGTTCTACTTGCTACCCACCTCTTTTCACACGTAAATAGAAGAGGGCGAGCCTCACGCAGCCACATAAATGTGGAGCCGCACCCTTCTATATATCTGCATGTAGTAGAAGGGGACGAGTAATAGGTGGCAGGCAAGAAGCTTTCCCCGTTGGCTTTTGTCACCCCTCTGAAGACCATCTCTGCTCTTTACCTGTTGCCATGTGTGATCTTCTCTGCACGCTAACTTACGATAGCCCCCAGCATCGCAAACTTGTCACTCGTTTACCTGAGCATGTCGCTGACTTCTTTTTGTGATCACTTATCACCTGCCCTTGTCCACGAATCACTTACCGAATATATATATATATATTATATATATATATATATATATATATATACCAATTGCCACTACTACTCATGCACTACCTACCTCACCACCACTGCCCATTGCACTACCCGAGCCCCCATTATGGGTGACCGCTATGGCCACGCGTCGCCAATATTACTTCTTGTTGCTGTCATTCACCAACAGCATTGGCCATCGCCACCGATTCAAGTGTATTCTTACGAAGAAACTTTACAGTTTTGGGGTAAATTTTAACCACTTTTCTAGGCTATATATCGCTCAATTTACACACACGATAATAAGCTTTTTAAAAATAGTCATTTAGTTACGGGGGTAAGTGTATGTTTTGCCATTAATTAAAATCCCATCAAAAGTGTTTTAATCACAACTTCTTATTTGAAACTATAATTACATGTTTTTCGAGAAGTATATTAATAGTACGGTTTGTGTGGATATATAATATATTACATATGATTGTTTCACACGAGTAATCAACTTGACTATTAGATCACCAAGGTTCATGGAGAGCAAACCTTCTCTTGACTTTAATTTTCACTAATATTTACATTATTATGTGTTTGCGAAAAAGTTCTTATATATGAGATTGAGTGTATTTATTTATGAAATTGAGTTTAAGATATCAATAAGAAATGAAAACCTTATCATCATCCAATTAATAATATAGATCTCAATAAAAATAAAAGAAATATTATACACACGTTTGGAATACATCAGCATATTATACTCTATGCCTCTGCAATTCAAAAAACTAGTCAGTTATGTCCCCGCAAATAATTGGACGGTAGAATGACATGAATATTCTACTATCATGTTAATGGAGCTGCTAAATAAAGAACATATTTACTAAAATATCTCTATTAAAAAGAGAGAAGGAGAGAGTTTTAGAGAGGAGAGACAATGAGAGCCACTGAAGAGAGAGAGGTGAGGTAGTGTGTTTGCATGGGATGATAAGATAGGGAGGCAGAGCGGCTTAGTGGGGGGGAGATTGTAGAGAGAGAAAGAGATATATGTGCATGGGGAGAGAGAGGGGGGAGACTACATTGGGAGAGAGGGAGGTGAGGCTATTAGAGGGGCATTTTCACTTTAACACTAGTGGTAGAGCGAGACCAGTCCACCTAACTTGGCTCATCATAGAAAGAGAGAGAGAGAGAGGGAGTCGTGGGCTCCTTTCACCATGTGGCTTATGGCCACTCTGGCGCTGACTTCGACTGCTATGGGGACTGTAACCTATATCTCTAGACCCTCTTCATCTCCATGCTGCTATCTAGTGTCGATAAAGG